>JAKEKT010000037.1:0-312634 GCA_021495925.1 Diplodia intermedia | reverse complement strand
GGGTGGGCTTCTGCGCCACTGATTCGTTGTGCTGCCGCCCGCCGCCGCCGCCGCTGCTACTGCCAGCGAGTGGTCATTGCGTTTTTTCCTCTCCGTCCGTCCGTCCGCTCCCCCCCACCCCCCCCCCCCCCCCCCCCCCCCCCCCCCCCCCCCCCCCCCCCCCCCCCCCCCCCCCCCCCCCCCCCCCCCCCCCCCCCCCCCCCCCCCCCCCCCCCCCCCCCGGCAGGTCACTGATGCGAGTTCGCCGTTGCATTTAGGCACCGCTGACTCGCAGCATTACCACTCGGAACAGAGGAAGAAGGCATGATGCATGCACGCACCCATGTACGTACCTGCTCATGATCTCAACTGTTGTGTTTCTTTTTGCCGTGGTGACGAGAAAGACGGGGATCAAGCACGCGACCGCGTCTTGCGTGCGATTGGAGCCTGATGACTCGCTTATACGGGGGAACGAACGAGAAGGGGAAAGCAACATGCATGCTCTTGTGTTCCCTCCCCCCCCTTTATCGTATTGCGTTTTCGTCATACGGACTTGTTTGTGGTCTTCGTCTAGGTGTTGTTGTATCATTCCTTTTTCCCTTTGAACCGCTATATTTTTACGTTCAACCCGACGTAGCTACTTTCAACCATCTGCGATGCGCGCCGCCCGTCTCCCCTCCGAAACACGGTGTGAATGCAAGGCCCTCTCGTATTATTATTACCCAGCGTAGGTGATCGTGCTTCGACCGAGCCCAAAGTGGGTAAACGATTTCTCTTCGCGTGGGAACAGAGCCGATCTTTCTCGTGGTGATGTTGGGCGGGACCATTTTTCATCACTTCTTCGCCAGACGCGAAATTGCCAATGCGGCTACGTAGTGGAGTCGACCAGTCGACCCGAGGGTTTGCTGACTGATGATAACATCCTCCAACTTGTAGTACCTGAAGGAGGGAGGACACCACGGTGTTCTTACTTTCCAAGGGTCGGTCGGGTCCTTACCTCATCCCCCATCGATGATGCATGCGCGCGCGCCCCCCAACCAACGTGTTTTTGATTGGCAAATACATATCTTGCCGCGCGTAGCGGACAGAAATGACTTTCACATCATCTCGAGCAAGGGCGAAAAAGAGGCCCGTTTTTTATGTTTTGTTTCGTGCAAGGACCAAGGCTTGTTCGCGACAAGCCTTTCCGGGGGGTGGTGGGTGGGCTTCTGCGCCACTGATTCGTTGTGCTGCCGCCCGCCGCCGCCGCCGCTGCTACTGCCAGCGAGTGGTCATTGCGTTTTTTCCTCTCCGTCCGTCCGTCCGCTCCCTCCCTCCCTCCCTCCGTCCCTCGCCGCCGCCGCTGTGCCGCGCGCGCGACGACCCGCCCAGTTGCCGTGCTAACCAACAACTGAGTGATGCGATGCGGTGGGGGCGCGGCGCGCAAGGCGAAGCCAAGGCGAAGCAACATCGACTCGGGGGCAGGCCAGATGAAGGCCACATGCCTCATGCCATGCCCATCAAGGTCGCAGCCGGCGCGGCGCGGCGCGGCACCGCATCGGCAACTTCACCGGGGAGGGGAGGGGGGGAGGGGTGGGTTGGTGGGCGGGAATAAGGGTGCGCGCGCGCGCGCGCGTCGGGGTCTGCCCTGCCCAGGCCCAGGCCCACCAGGCGCGGGCGGTTTCTTCCACCCCTTTGGTTTCGTTTGATGGGGGCACGGCACGGGGGGGGTGCGCGGCGGAACGCGCGTCCCCCCCTCCGGTTTTTGGTTTTTACTTTACCCCATCACCCTGCCCTGCCTTGCCTTGCCTCCCCCATAACAACAACAACAACGCGCCGCGCCGTAGCCCGCCTTGCCTTGCCTTGCCTTTCCTTGCTCATCCTCCTCCTGCCTGATTCTGCTTGCTTGTGGAAATTGCTAGCACACCAGTTTTGTCCCGGGATGGCGTCGAGGTTGTGGGTGTGGTGGCCAGGGCGCGCTGCTGCGAAGGGTTCGGCGGCGGGACTTGCCATATCGGTGGTGGTGGTGGTGCCCTGGCGGGAGTGCATGGCATCGGGACCGGCCGAGGGGTGTCGGGGTTAGAGTGGTGGGGGGGATGCGGGGAGGGGGGTTTTCTATGTGCGACGGCGTCGCTGGGAGGTCTGGATCGCAATATATTGGACCCAAGACTTGTGTGGGCGGTGGAGGCGGTCGTCTGGACGTCGTTGCATGAATTCGTAACCCACCTTCTACGTCTGGATATCACCTTCGACTGCGGATGGAGTAGGTCTGTGTTTTGGGCGATGAAGTCGGCCGCTGACGAACGTGTTGGTGGATACCTGGAGTCCTCGAAACACCGGTGGTTTAAAGGCTCATCCTCAAGTGCACAGTCGTATGCTCATCAGTGGGTCAACTCAAGTGGATGCAGCGATGGCGCGGAAACCATTGATAGCTGAGGAAAACAGCAATGGATAATGGCTGTCAGCGAACGACATTGACAGTTCAACTATGGCTTACACAATCCAGGCCAGTAAATTCTCGATGACTCTTAATCTCGTACAGACATGTCGCCCACCAATTGGTCCCAAAAGGGCAAGTCTGACGCGATGACGCTGAATCTTGGCGGCCGTGGGCTCCGTGTGCTCCGTGGACTCCGCGGGCCCCGCGCTCCGGATAGCTTGGACCGTAGCTAAGTCTAGGTAGGAAAGCTTGAAGGACCACGGAAGTCGGGAGGTTATGTGTCCTTCGGCATCAGCAGCGGACACGCCATGGGTGCGAAGTCTCGACGCCGCGGAGGACTTTAGGTGCACGGTGCGACCCTTCTTACGTGAGCAGCCAAAGGGAATATCGTGATAAAGCGTTGAAGGCGTACAAACGGAGTAGATGGCTGAGAGGGTGACGGACGAAGGCTGGCCGACGCCGGGAACGGAAGGCAGCTCGCACGGGCCACGTACGTCATGGCTTCCGCTCTCCTCTCCACCCCCAGTGCGCCGTCGCTCCGCCTCCCGCACATCAGCACCTACGCTTTGGCCCTGGCCAACAGGCGCCCGCGGAGCCCGGTGCGTGGAGGGTTTCTTCTCACCCGGCCCAACTAGGCCCCGATCAGGCTTCACACGGCGTCCGAGATGCCGCGCCTCCAACATCGCCCCTCTTCGACGGTGCCCGGCTCGAAGCCAAGCCGATGGTCGGTCCGCGTGGATTGTCAGCGCGAGTGCGGGCGACCATCTCCCCACTCTACCAAACAGCACACACATCTGAACAAGCCTCCCGACCGTATCCGTCTCCAAGCGCGCCTGCTGCCGGAACACAACTCTGTTGCACGTCCGTCCTTAGCGTAGCCACGGCCGGCAGGTGACGGAAGATTAAGCTCACCGAGATGGATACACTCCTTCTATGGTTTTTACTTGGGCAGTCGCCTGTGGCTTGTGCGCCGCAACTCAATAATCGTCCGTATCTGCTTGCTTACTGTGCGCCAAGTCCAGTGCTAAGGTTCAGCTACTGCCCTGTCCTCGGCAAACTCGCTTCATTCGCCCTTTGACCATCTAGCCCCAGACTGGGTCCCCGCTGAGAGCGTCTGCCAAGGAGGATCCATCAGAGACAGCGGAAGTGGCTTCGCTCACAGCCCGTCGGCTCGAGTAACGACCCCTTCGCAGCCACGGGCTAGCCTCTTTCAGAGTAACAAGCCCGCCATATGCCTTCCGAGCACGTACAGCGGGCACGAATTGCCCTACCGCCACAATGGGCACTCGTCATAGAGTACAAGGCATCAGAAACATATATCATCCTCACAGCTGCACCAGACCCTTTCTTTTCGAAACATCACTCAGTGAAAGACTCTCAGAGCTTGCTCCAGCCTCTTTCTAGCATCTACAGCCTTTATTCAATCATTCAAAGCCATTGCTTCCCCTGTCTTGGTGCCATCGTTGTTGACCCCTATCGCCCGGCCTCGGCCACCACGACGCCATCAACCAAATTCTTGCCTCTAGACGAGCGAGATGTCTCAACACGGCCATGGCATCGTACGGACCACTTCTGGTCGTGAGACGTACGCGCCAGACGGCCTTTCCAACGACGCAATTGTTCAGCGTGAGGACGTTGAAGAGGTGCCCTTTGTTGAGGACATGGAGGACTCCAGAGGATACGCGCCCATCCGAACAGGTCCGCACCACCACGCGAGCTACGTGTCAGTTCCCGACTTTGAGAAACCCGGGACCTCCAGCTCCGAAGAAGAACCCGGACCGACATACGTGCCAATCACTTCCGAAGATGAATCCGAGTTGAAAAGGATTGCCACCCAGATGTCGAGGCGACCCTCCTTCGCACGACGCCGGACAAGTGCATCACATTTCGCAGATCCTACACGCCGTTTGTCGAGAGTCAGTACACTTGCTGGCATCACGCCCGAGTCCCCAGAGCTTGATCCGAGCAGCGGCAAGTTCGACCTCTACAAGTGGCTGCGTTTCTACATGCGTGGTATGGATGAGGAAGATATCAAGGTGAGCAGATCCGGCGTCCGCTTCCGCAACCTCAACGTCTCTGGCTCGGGTTCCGCTTTGAACCTGCAGAAGAATGTCGGATCCATCCTCATGGCGCCTTTTCGCCTCAACGAATACCTCGGCCTGGGCCAGAAGAACGAAAAACGTATTCTCAAAGACTTCGATGGCTTGATGGAGAGCGGCGAGCTCCTGATAGTTCTTGGCCGCCCCGGCAGCGGTTGCTCGACCCTGCTGAAGACCATCTGCGGCGAACTCCATGGTCTCTCCCTAGATCCGAAGTCTGAAATCGATTACAACGGCATCCCGCACAAGCAGATGTTGAAGGAGTTCAAGGGAGAGCTTGTCTATAACCAGGAGGTGGACAAGCACTTCCCTCACCTCACGGTTGGACAGACTCTCGAGATGGCAGCCGCCTATCGAATGCCTTCAACGCGCGCCCGTGGACAGTCTCGCGAAGAGGCCATCAAGGAGGCAGCCGAGGTTTGCATGGCTGTCTTCGGTTTGAGTCATACCTACAACACCAAAGTCGGCAACGATTTCATCCGTGGCGTCTCTGGCGGCGAGCGGAAGCGTGTCAGTATTGCTGAAATGGCGCTGTCGGCTGCGCCAATTGCCGCTTGGGACAACTCGACGAGAGGTCTCGATGCTGCTACGGCTCTGGAGTTCGTCAAGGCCCTGCGGATTCTCTCGGACCTCACCGGCTCTTCCCATGCGGTCGCCATCTACCAAGCCTCCCAAGCCATTTATGACATTTTCGACAAGGCTGTGGTGCTTTATGAGGGCCGCGAGATCTACTTCGGGCCCACAAGCACGGCCAAACAGTTCTTCGAAGATCAGGGCTGGTACAGTCCACCTCGACAAACCACCGGTGACTTTTTGACTTCGGTTACAAACCCGGCGGAGCGCCAGCCGCGAGAGGGCATGGAGCGCAAAGTTCCCAGAACCCCAGACGAGTTCGAAGCATACTGGCGCAACTCCGAGGCATTCAGGATCCTTCACAGGGAAATGGATCAGTACAGGGAGAATTTTCCGGCCGGAGGTGAAGTCGTCAGCCAGTTCCAGGCAAACAAGCGCCAGGCTCAGTCGAGGCACACCAGGGCGGGCTCTCCATATCTCCTTTCGGTTCCAATGCAGATCAAGCTCAACACCAAGCGAGCCTACCAGCGCATCTGGAACGACAAGGCGGCGACTTTGACAATGGTGCTCAGCCAGGTGTTCCAAGCACTCGTCATCGGCTCGATTTTCTACGGTACACCTGACGCAACCCAAGGCTTCTTCTCCAAAAATGCTGCCCTCTTCTTTGGTGTCCTGCTCAGCGCGCTTGTCGCAATCGCTGAAATCAACTCTCTATACGAGCAACGTCCAATTGTCGAGAAGCACGCCTCGTATGCCTTCTATCACCCCTTTACCGAAGCAGTGGCTGGTGTGGTCGCCGATATACCTACCAAATTCGCCATGGCAACCGTCTTCAACATCATCTACTACTTTCTGTGCAACTTCCGGCGCGAGCCCTCCCAGTTCTTCATCTACTTCCTCATCAGCTTCATGTCCATGTTCGTCATGAGTGCAGTGTTTCGGACCATGGCTGCTCTGACCAAGACGGTGTCGCAAGCCATGACCCTCGCTGGTGTCCTAGTCTTGGCAATCGTCGTCTACACCGGCTTCACCATTCCGGAAAGCTACATGGTTGACTGGTTTGGCTGGATCCGCTGGATCAACCCGATCTACTACGCATTTGAGATTTTGATCGCCAACGAATACCACGGTCGGGACTTCACTTGCTCGGGATTCGTTCCCGGCTATCCTGTCCTCGAGGGTGACCAGTTCATCTGCTCCGTCCGCGGTGCTGTGGCTGGGGAAAGGACAGTGTCTGGAGACGCCTACATCGCGGCGAATTATGGCTACTCGTACAGCCACGTCTGGCGCAACTTCGGCATCTTGATTGCGTTCCTCATTGGCTTCTTCTTCATTTACTTTGTCGCGGTGGAGCTGAACTCTTCCACTACCTCTACTGCCGAGGTGCTCGTCTTCCGCCGTGGAAACGTTCCTTCGTACATGAAGGAGGGTCCGAAGGGTATTGCCAATGACGAAGAGACGGCAGCCCCCGGTACCGCTGAGAGGGCGGGAGGTGCTGGTGGCGGCGACATCAGTGTCATCCCTGCGCAAAAGGATATTTTTTCCTGGAGGGACGTCGTCTACGATATCGAGATCAAGGGCGAGCCTCGAAGGCTGTTGGATCACGTTTCCGGATGGGTCAAACCAGGAACGCTCACTGCTCTCATGGGTGTTTCGGGAGCTGGAAAGACTACACTTCTCGATGTCCTTGCTCAACGCACTTCGATGGGCGTCATCACGGGCGACATGCTCGTCAACGGCAAGCCCCTGGACTCCAGCTTCCAACGCAAGACCGGCTACGTCCAGCAACAGGGTATAGCCTTGACCTGTGCATGATTTGAACTTTCTCAGCTAACCGACGTATAGATCTGCATCTGCAAACTGCCACCGTTCGCGAAAGTCTCCGCTTCAGTGCGATGCTGCGTCAACCCAAGACCGTATCCACGGAAGAGAAGAATGCCTACGTCGAGGACGTGATCAAGATGCTCAACATGGAAGACTTTGCCGAGGCTGTTGTTGGCGTTCCGGGAGAAGGCTTGAACGTCGAGCAGCGTAAGCTCTTGACTATCGGCGTAGAACTCGCGGCCAAGCCGAAGCTCCTTCTTTTCTTGGACGAACCTACCAGGTAAGCGCCTCGAGGCACAAACCGGGAAAAAAGCCAACTGACCGGACTTAGCGGCCTCGATTCCCAGTCCAGCTGGGCTATTTGCGCCTTTCTACGAAAGCTGGCCAACTCAGGCCAAGCCGTGCTTTGTACGATCCATCAGCCGTCGGCTCAACTGTTTCAGGAGTTCGATCGTCTCCTCTTCCTTGCCAAGGGCGGTAAGACCGTCTACTTTGGCGAAATCGGCCAAAACTCAAAGACGCTGCTGGATTACTACGGGAGAAACGGGGCCCGCAAATGCGGCGACGACGAGAATCCGGCCGAGTACATGCTCGAGATCGTCGGCGCGGGTGCGAGCGGGAGAGCGACGCAAGACTGGCACGAGGTGTGGAAGGGAAGCCCGGAAGCGCGGGGAGTGCAGGAAGAGCTCGACGGCATCCAGCGCGAGAAGCAAAACGAGCCGGCCGCGGGCGACGACGAGGCGGGCGCGACGGACGAGTTCGCCATGCCCTTCGGCTCGCAGCTCTACCACGTCACCTACCGCGTGTTCCAGCAGTACTGGCGCATGCCCGGCTACATCTGGGCCAAGCTGCTGCTGGGCGTCGTCTCGGCCCTGTTCATCGGCTTCTCCTTCTGGGACAGCGACAACTCGCAGCAGGGCATGCAGAACGTCATCTTCAGCGTCTTCATGATCGCCGCCATCTTCTCCACCATTGTCGAGCAGGTAAGTCCGCCTCCTCTCTCTCTCTCTCACATCCCAAACCCCCACTAACCACCCTCCCTCCCACCCAGATCATGCCCCTCTTCCTCACCCAACGCTCCCTCTACGAAGTCCGCGAACGCCCCTCAAAAGCCTACTCCTGGCGCGCCTTCCTCATCGCCAACATCGCCGTCGAACTGCCCTACCAGATCCTCGTCGGCGTCCTCGTCTGGGCCTCGTACCTCTACGCCGTCGCGGGGATCCCCCCCTCCACCTCCTCCCCCTCCGAGCGCCAAGTGCTCGTCCTCCTCTACTGCATCCAATTCTTCGTCTACGCCTCGACCTTCGCGCACGCCTGCATCGCGGCCGCGCCCGACGCCGAGACGGCGGCGGGGGCGGTGACGCTGCTGTTCTCCATGATGATCGCCTTCAACGGCGTCATGCAGCCGCCGCAAGCCCTCCCCGGTTTTTGGTCCTTCATGTACCGCGTCTCGCCGCTGACGTACTGGATCGGCGGCGTCGTCGCGACGCTGCTGCACGCCCGCCCCGTCGTCTGCGCGCGCGCCGAGACCGGCGTCTTTCAGCCGCCGCCGAACGGGCAGACGTGCGGCGGGTATCTCGCGGCGTGGTTGGAGGGGGCGCCGGGGTGGCTGCAGAATCCGGGTGATGGGAGCGATTGTCGGTATTGTGGGTTGAGGGTCGCGGATCAGTTCATGGCGGAGAGTGGGATTTACTGGGGCGATCGGTGGAGGGATTTTGGGATCGTCTGGGCGTATGTGCTGGTTAATGTCGCGGCGGCGGTGGGGCTGTATTATTTCTTGAGGGTGAGGAAGGGGGGTGGGAGGGGGTTGGGGGAGAGGTTGGGCGCGTTGGTGGGGAGGGGGAAGAAGGGAGGGAAGTGAGAGGGAGTGGTTTGGTGGCTGTCTTGTTTTTTTTTTTTTTTTGGTGGCGCGTTTTTTGCGTTCTGAGGATAGATGGGAAAGCCGGACTGGTGTGTACGTATACGTTTTGGTAATGGTAATGTTTGTATCAAATAACACACGCGCTTTCGGTGAGCGCGGTTGAATCGAATCCCTCACTTTCCAGATGTTGCTCTCTTCAAGACATAAATCGAAGACCGATACCGTCCGTGAAGGGCGGTCTGGCATCGTGATTTCTTAGAAGTTGGCGTGTGAGAACTGGGGATAGCAGCCGGCCTGCGGTTAGCATTGTCCGAAGACATTAGCGTGTCGTTGATGGGTAGAAGAAGGCGGCCAAACAACGAGACCGCCAGCCGCGTCAATCAACATTCGGAATGGTTACTGTAAGCATGAAGAAGCAGGCCCGAAAAGGATTTAATACCAGATGTTGTGATATTCTCATATTGGTGTTTGAAGAAGTACCGGGCGTAGAACGTTGGTTCAATATCCACACACACACACAACGATACCCCCAACGTCGATTGATAGATGACGTACTCCCGTGCAGTATTAAAACGTGGCCGCAGCACCCGGGTGGTGGTGGGGAAAAAACGCCAACCGAAAGACGCAAAAAGAGGCATACATCCCCAGCAAGTGACAAGAAACCCAAGCACCTCTGAGACCCTCTGCGGGCAGTTGAAGCGAACACCCACGTTTTAAATGCGAGATTCAAAGCACGTCCAGAGGTCAGGATCCCCACCACGCAGCTGTGAGACATCCCATATCCCCGCAATCCAGCCGTGGCGTTCGCGCGCGCGCGCGCGGCGGAGCAGTTCCGCGCGTCCCCCTCCCCCCCTCCCCCAAAGCGGGACGTGATCGACCCCGGGAACAGCACTCCCACTCTTCCTTCCCCATTGCGATTGCGCCGGGCACGCATCGGGCGCTCGCTCGCTCGCTCGCTCGCTCACGCCTGCATGAACGAAAGACACCAAAAAAGAAAACAGAAAAACAGAAAACCCGATATATACGCGAGCGGCAACGAACGAACCCCCACCCCCCCATCCTTCATCCTTCATCCAACAACCTCCCATACATACGTACAGCATCAGCATACCTACCAACACAAGCACGGCACGGCAGCCTCCCGCCCGCAATCCACGTACCTACCTACCATTCTTCACTGAAGAAGAAGAAGAAGCGAGGGGGGAAAATGTCCCAACAACACCACCCCCTCCCCCACCACCTCCCCCTCGAACTCCCCCTCGAAATCCACACCCTAATCCTCACACACCACACCCCCTCAGCGCCCGCATGGCCGCACCTCGCGTGGCTCTGGCGCGCCTGCCGTGCCGCCTCCCCGCGCCTCCGCGCCGCCGCCGAGCAGGCCTTCGTCGACCGGCACCTGCGGCGGCGCCGCCGCCATCCGCGCGGCGCCGTGCGCGTCGTGTTCCCGCTGGGTGTGGCGGCGAGCGTGGTCGGTGCTGCGACCGTGTATGAGTTGGAGGTGCCGATGGAGTTTGTGGGGTTTGAAGGGGGGGAGGATGATGATGGAGGGGGGTTGGGGGCGAGGAGGACGACGGGGACGGGGACGAGGGCGGTGTTTGGAGATGTGCGGCCGGCCGAGTGTTTTGGGGTGGGGGTGCTGGAGGCGACGAGGGAGCGGTGGAGGGGGGCGGTGGAGAGCTGGAGGGTGGTGGGAGGCGGAGGTGATGGCGGTGGTGGGTATGAGGGCAGCAGCAGCAGCAGGAGCAGCAGCAGCAGTGGTGGTGGTGGTGGTGGTGGTGATCTTCAAGACGGGGCAAACGACACCCCGACGCCGCAGAGAAATCAGGGGAAGAAGAGGAAGAACGAGTACGTCTCGCTCCGTCCGGAAGCGTGGCGGTACTGGGTCGAGATCCGCGGACTTGCGCTGGACCCAGAGCTGCCGGAGCTGCGCGTCGACTACGAGAAGAGGGAGATATCCTTCGACTGGCGACGCATGCTGGACGAGTTCTTCGGGGAAGAGGCGTACGCCCGTCGCCGCCTTGAGGAGATGGTGCGTCTTCTTCCCCCCTCTGGTTGCTACACCCGTCTATGTAGTCGGGGAGCTGGGGCAGATGGTACTAGCCATGTTCAAACCCATCAAGACTGACGAATGTAGGAGACACTAAACGGCATCCAGATCGGAAGGGGATTGGAGGGCGATGCAGGAGCAAAAGTTTCTTCCTGGGAAGTAACGCATGTTCCTGAAGAGGGAATGATACGTGACGGCGAGTTAAATGGTGACACACTACTAGATACGCGACGGGGTGTGGAGGAGCCTGAGACGGAAGCTTATCTCGCCGCTCGACGCCAAAGGATCAAGAAGTGGTACAAGAAACGGAATGCTCAAGGACTCCGGGATGGCGAGGGGTCCACGTCAGAAGCTGTCCTATCGAGCGACGGCGCCGAGCGCGAACGAGTCCTCGAAATGTTGAGACTGCGCGAAGACCTCGCCAAAGACGTGTCGATATGCGACAACGCGAATGAGGTGCGGGCGGTCTACCGTTGGAATCCGGAGCATGATAGCATTAGCCTTTGAGCACGCCAGTGCCAATCGGCACTTCCGACCTGTCCACGACCCGCGCTCGCACTGCGACCCCGACTAGGCAAACGGTCTTTCAATCCTGGATCAACGCCCCCTTCACACTAGTTCAGGAGGCGTTGTGATGTTCGAGAGCAGCAACATCGGCGGCAACAACTAAAATAATCTGGTCCGTCCGGCAAGCGTACGGGCGGAGGTGTCTGGTAGTAGACCGAGTGGAAAGCGTGCGCGCAAGCCCGCGGCCCGCAGCGCAACCTTCTGGATCGCCTGTTTAGTACATCTTTTCTGCAGGTCGTCATTTCCACCAGCGGCCGCAATGGCCCGATTGTGCCTGCACGCTCCGCGTCAGACGTGCTGTCTAGCCAAGGAAAACTAGTTCTCCACAATCCGCCTCGTGCGTGCTTCCGGCCGTTGGACGTTGTGCCGCGCTTCGCGAAGTCGCGGCAGCCCTGCTTGCTTCCGGCGCCACAGGCTGAAAATGGACATCTCAGTATGGATCTCGAATCGAAGGTCGGACCAGACTGTCGAATCCAAGATGAACCATCACGGCGGGCTTCTGGCTGGGAAAGGGCAATGGCAGGTTGACAAGGCCGACAGCCGATGCGTGCACGCCTCCGACAGGGCCGAAGGAGTGTGTGGTGTTGGAGCCCTGAAGGGCAAACATGACTACTTCCTCCTCTAGCCCCGCAGCGAGGAAATCCAGATCTCCTTGATGCGATTCGCCCGCCGTTCGACGACGTCCGGGCCTTTTTGATTAATTCCGCGGAGGAGAGGTCCCCTTTTGGAAGGCCACCTTGCCTGGGACAGGAAGCACTGCTTACCGTGTTGGTCAACCTCTTGAAAAAGCAGGTTCCGCCCTCTGCTCTCTGCGCACTAAGTCGCCATCCCGGCTGCATCCTTCTGGCATCATCCTTGCGTACGGCCTTGACCCGAGCTCTTCACATCCCCTGGGGCGGGGCCCGCGCGCGCTTGACGTCTTTGACAGCGTCGAGCCTCGCGGCCGAGAGAAGGGAAAATCCTTGGTTGCTCGCAACGTCCAGCGCAGCGGGTGTCCAGCACTGATGCGTTCTCGTGAGGAAGCGAATGCCGGATCGTCGGTTGGTCCAGGCGGCCACGCATGTCGTCAACTCTAAAAAAACGAACGACGCGGGGCTGATGATCGGAAGTTAAATTCCTCACGACTCACAAAGAAGCAGTTTCTCTTGTCATTTTTTTCTCGGTGCTGTCGTCTATGCAGTGGAGCTGAGTCTCGGGCCGCGAAGGCGGGAGCCGGGAAGTGCCATAAATCTTGCTTCCCTCATCCGATTCCGCAACACGCCGGCACGGCATGACGGCAAGAGGGCGATGCGAAAGAGGCTGTGTGTGTGATGAGCGTGCCGGACCCGCCGCAGGGAGCCGGAGGTCGTGGTCGGAGCGGGCTCACGGAGCGGCAGCAGGTTGACGAGAAGCATCAACCAAAACGGCCGTCCCACCGCCCGCTCCGCTCGGAGCTCGGATCGGGCTGCAGTCGAGTGCACGAGCCGTGCGTTCTCGGAGCCGCTCGCCTTCTCTTCCTCCCACGCAACGGCCATCTAATTTTCTCCCTCCCCCCTTCCTGATGAGCCGATTGCCGAAGCAGAGGCAGTGACGTGTCGAGCAGCTCGGAGCACTCTTGACTCAGCATCCTGCACCATAACAAATCATCGTCTGTCCGTGGCTGGGAAGGCATGGAACTGCCCCGCGCACGTCGTTCCGGTGACAGATCTCGAAGCGGGCCTGGTGTCGCCCGCCAATCGCCGAGGCGCGAAGCCATGCAAGGGTCGGTACGGGCTCCGATCAGAGGCACGGAAAACGGAAAGGCGCGTCGTCGTCGAGCCGTCGGCCATGGTAACCAGCAGGCGCACGGCGAGCACATGTCGAGATTATTGCCAGCAGCAAAAAAACGTCGAGGGCGCGCTGTGGCTCCAGATTGGGCGATCGGCGGTTCCTGCGTCTCTGCGTTGTCTGGGGCGGGACACGATGATCGACGAGCGAGCGAGGGCTTTTCCCAAGCAATGGCCGAGCGCGACAGCTGTGGCTCCGCGGAAAGTGCGCTTATTCTCGCCTCTGCGGTGGTCGCGTCAAGCACACCTGGACCCTTCTTTGACGCCGGATTAACCGCTGGCTGCTGACTGGTGGCCCGCTGACGCGCCTCCTTGGCACAACCGTCAGCAGATTTTGTATTTTTTTCGAGCTTAGTTGTCGTTGTCGTCGTTGGAGAAGAAGCTGTCGAGCGGGGTAAACCCAAGGAAAAAAGGCCACCGGATGGCTGGTCCTGCCCAGGCCCTGCCCCTCCCTCGCTCCTTCCTCCGTCTTGACGAGCCGCCGCGGCAAAGCATCCGCGCAGCAACAACCTATGCATAAACGAACACGTACGTAGGTCACGCCTGGGGCGCCTGGCTGCTGAGATATGTCGTGCTTGGACCGAGTCAGTGGCTTGGAGGAGTAGTAATGGGCCCACATATGATTCGTCTCTGGCGAAGCGGAGCACTTTATGCAAATCAGCGTGCATAGGTAGCGCGCAAACGCTATGACTGCTTATGCGCGTCTTCAGCCTGACTCAGCACCGCGCCCCGAACCTCCAGCCTCCTCTCCGACGTCGTTGTCCATCAGGCTTGCTGCATCGCCGCCTGAATTGAGTGTGCGCGCCGCCTGTGACGTGTGTGCGAGGTCCCTCTCGGCTCCCTTTTTTTTTTATTGTGCACGCCCCGCGCTCCGACTCCTCACCAAGCGCGCGCCGGAAGACGTAGGTAGGGGTCCGTTCCAGATCAATCGTGGCCTCGGCTAACAACGTCCACGGCAAGCGTAGTCGGGGCGGCGGCGCGAACACTACAGAGTACCTAGAGCTTTCCGTACCTGGTTGCATTCCACGACGCGCTGCGCGTCGGTACTCCACTGATTGGTCGCGTCAAACGGTAGTGTCGTAACCGCCTAACCGGCCTACATACACGCGGCGCGGGAAGAGGAGGGCTGGGTAGCTGTCGGGTGCGGCTTCTGGGAGGAGCTAAACGGACGGCGATGAGGGTGCGGGCGGCATGGGAATGCTGCTGCCGCCGCCGGCTCGCTTGAAAGGACTGTCGGCGGCCAGTGGAGCAGCGGCAGCTGCCCGTCTCCTCGCATCCGGGACAGCGTGACTCGAGATGAGGAGGAGCAAAGCCAAAAGGATGGCACGGCTATCCCACGCCGGTGCTGGCGTTTGAGACTTGTGGTGCCAAGTGGGCGCTGGTTTGAGAAGCCCCTCCAGATCCCAGAGTGGCTCAGACGGCTTTTGTCGTCCCTGGCGCGGCAGGATCGGTATTGAAAAGAGCAAGCAAAGCAGCAGCAGTCGTCTGATCGTGTGATTGCAGCTGGCTTCAGCTCTGCTGCTCCTCAACCCCATGTCGGCTGCAAGGGCGCAGGTAGCAGGCTGCTATCTGACTCGGCCCCGGCAGGCTTGCCTTATTTTCCCTTTTATTTTTTTTCCCGCAGGAATCGCAGACGTCGGGTGCGATCAGAGGAATCGCGCTCAGGCCCGCGTTACCGGAGACGAGGTTTAGGCGGCACTCGGGAAGCGGAGTGGGGACTTTTTCTTGTCTGCCATGGCCAGACGTCGTTCGCATCGCCAGGGCGCTCGTACCTCCTCTGGCGCAGGCGGCATTGGGCGGCGCTCCGCCTGCTGTTGTGGATCCGCGCCGACGAGGCGTTCGCAGTAGTTGCGCAGGGCAGGGCGCGCAGCCAAGTAGTCGCACAGCAATTCGCTTTGCCGGCCCTGATGTTTCTAAACATACAGGGCCTGCAGATCTGGCCCTGCGGCGACAAAATAAAAAAGGGAAAAGCAATTGCCGGCGCGCAGAGCTTCATGTTGATCGGCCTGCTGCAGCTGCCCGTCAGCCGGAGCGTCGCAAGTCTGCAGCTGTCGGGCTCGCTGCTGCTGCTGCTGCTCAGTGTGCCGCCCGCCCTTCCAAATCGCGCCCTGCCTGCCCTGCTGCGCTGTGTGGCCGCTTGTCGGAGCAGCTGCCGCTTCGAGCAGCACCTGTGTGGTGCCAGTCCAGCCAGCAGTGGGAGATTGCCGCAAGGGGCGAGCATCCACCCATCCCCAGCGCCCTGGCCGTGGGAAGCTCGCGGCTTGCAGGCGGGCGTTGCAGCGAGGGTCTCGCTGCTGGCTGTTTTTCTCGTTTTTATTTTTCCCTCTCGCGGGCGTGACGGGGCGCGGGCAGTGACGGCCCAGGGCCAGCGGCAGCAGGCAGGCGCACCACCAGCAGAAGCAGCCATCCGCTAGGTGCCAACTGCCACCTGCGTGTAATAATGGTTACCGGCAGCAGCTCCAAGCCACGTCACGGCTCCCAGCTGCCACCTGCTGGCATTCTCGACTTGGGCTTTGCTTTTTGCCTCGAGAGTCGAGAAAAAGGCCGTTGCGGGCTCAGCGATGCTGCCCGGCCTCCAGGCTGACTTTTGCAAGGCGCGCTGAGGATCGCCCGACGTGCAGAGAAGGGTCTCCCTGTCGGGTGCCACGCCAGCGCATCGGCGGCCATGTGCGATGCACGTACAATCGAGGGTGGCGCAGAGGCGTCTCGGGGGGGACGTTGTCTTGGGAGAAGGCGGGTCCCGCCTGCTTGGTGCTTGCTTCACAGCCTTCTAGTTCTACAGGAGTTGTAAGCAGGTTAGCTAGGTACACGTCCAACAAAAAAATCCATGTCATGCGTAGCTCGTCTCGTCGCGTTCCCGTCCGTCCAATCGCTTGCTGCCCAACCTAACCTCCGCCCTGGCCCAGCCTGCCTTCCCCCCCTCCTCCGCCGGCTCTAGGTATTTCAAGAGAATAATGAAAACGTCCCGTCGTGCAAGGCCCGAACTCCCCCACTGTTCCGCCCTCCAGCAGCACCCAACGCCAGCAGCTGCAGCCCGTGCCGGCCCAGCCTCCTCCTCAGACGCCACCCCTCCCGTCCCAGCTTTCCATCGTCACAAGCCCTTGTGCCCTCCCCCTCTCTTGTCCCATCCGTCGACGTCAGCAAGCCTGAAGCTCTGTGTCCGGAACCAGCCCCCCATGCCAGCTCATTACTCGGAACTTCGTACATCAAACCTAGCGCCGCGCCTGGAACATGCTCGATGTTTTGTACAGTGAGAAAGGAAAGGAAAGAAAAAAAGGAACGCCATGAACACCCGTAGCCCATGCGCGCCCCACGTCATTCCAAGTCCCGGAATGCATGAGCCAGTTCGACAAAGGAAAGGAAAAAGAAAAGAAGACGACGGAGAACGAAAAACCCAGAGGCTGAGAGCTGAGCGCAACCGCGGTCGGCTCCCCGAGTCGGAGACCCAGTGGGCCGGAAAGGGAAGGAAAGAAAAGCAGCTGACAAGCGAGCACCTGGTACAGAATTTACAGAATAATTCAAGGAAATATTCGCGTTCTTCGTATCGGGACATTATCGAGTGAGTCGCGTGTCACGTCGTTCATCGCCTTCGCACCGCCGCCGCGGGTCCTTGGCCGCCTGCGCCCGTATGCTCCTCCATCGTATCCAGTGTCTTGGTGAGGACTGCGGAGCGTCAGTCACGTCTGAGGGCACCTCGTGCGGCGCCACTGCGAACTTACTTGCGACAATTTCTTCCTCCCACACGCCCATCTGGTAGTCAACCAGGCCGTGCTTCTCCATCGAGTCGCAGAGGCCCACCAGCTCCTTGCCCATGTTCTCCATGAACTCGTATTCCATCAGGCTCGCGGGCGGGCGTGGCGCCTGCCCGGCCTCGGCGATTTCGTGCACCATTTCCTTCTGCTTTTGCAGGATGCTGAGCCAGGCGGTGTTGAACTCCTCCCAGAGTTTCAGGCGCTCTCCGTGCATGGGCTCGTCGTCTCGAACTAGACCTATTGTCAATTCAGCTGCTCGTTCGTGCTTTGGGCGTCGCGTGCAGCTTACCCAGCGCTTCCGCATTTCCCAGCAACCATTTTGTGATGCGGAGCAGGCAGCCGCCGCCTTCGCCCAGCCGGCCGTCGCGGATGCACTCGAAGGTCCTCTTGACCTGGGTCTGGTATTCGGCGTAGGTGTTGTCCCAGTCCGAGGCGCCTTGCGTCTGGGTGTAGTTTCCCTGGGGGTACGCCCCGTGTGAGCCGCTCTGGGTGGGGTCACTCATTCCAGCGGCGTATGCGGGAGCGAGAGGGTCCCGGGCGACGGGACTTTGAGTGGTATAAGAGAGGGGGTACTGGGCAGGCACGTTCTGCGCCGCCATTCCAGCCGCAGGGGCGCTAGTTGGTCCGCTTTCGCCAGGCACACCATAATACTGTTGTGGAACTCCAAATTGGGTTGACAACACCTCTATTGCTGCAGACTGCCGTGGCTGGTACTGTTGCACCGGGTCGTAAGGTGACTGCGGAGCCGCCTGCTGCTGTGCCGGCACATTGTACATCATGTTGGACGCGTACTGCGAGTATTGTTGTGGGGCTCGCTGCTGTTGTTGTTGCTGCTGCTGTTCTTGCCCGTACTCGGGAGGGTACTGCAGCGCGCCGGCCGGCAACGACGATCCGACAAACTGCGCGCCTTCGCTGCCGTATCCGTAGCCGTACCCTTGCCCCGTCCCGGCTCTGCCCGTCGGCGGTGCGGCTGTGGAGGATTGCGCGGTCAATGGCGTTTGGCGAAAGCGATCGGAGCCGCTCACGGCCGGGTACGGAGCGGGCGCTCCCTGGGAGATGAGTGCTGGTTGTCCGGTGTAGCCAGTGGGATTTGCCTGCCGCTGCCGCCGGTCATTATTGTCCATGCCAGCCGACCTGCCCTTCTGAGGTGGATACAAGGGCGGATCACGCGCACCCCGTTGCCCCAGCGGCGATAGAGGAGGAGTCGCGTAGAGTGCCAGCTTTTCGGCTTCTGCTGGTCCTGTTACAGGCGATCGAGACACGTCGGGGCGTGGGCTGCCGAGGAAGCGAGCGGTGGTGCGCGACGGAGGAGCGAGGAGTGGAGGCCTGGGCAGCGCGGGTGTCCGAGTCAGAGCTGGCGGATTGAACGAGAGGAGTCTGGCACTCGACGATGGACTGAGGTCAGCGACGTGTGGGATATTAAACCGACGCGACTCAGGCCCGTCGCAGCAGAGCAATCGACCAATGGCACGCGCAGGTTGCGCCGTTGGAAGAATGGCGTAGCAGCCTCACGGTAGTCTATGATTGGCGCAAGGATACCCTCGAGCAGCTGTGACGGGCAGCACGACCGGCCGCTGGTACCTCGATCGAGAGGGAACCCGGAATGCCCCCCCAAAGGCGGAGACTGGCGGGTCGCGTCAGCGAGGGTGGGCCGGCCAGACACGTACTTGCCCGTGTCAAAAACAAAGCTTGTGAAAGAGCGGGGAGAATCCTTGAACGCGGTGGACGGTAGTGTTCGGCAGGGCCACGAAACGGAACGAGGAAGGGCAACCTTGCAAGAATCGGCTGCAAAAGAGGAGACCCAAAATCGGCGCGATTGACGCTTCGGCCTGAAGGACAGTGCAAAGAGACGGGAACCTTGTCGCGCCCGCCCACGTTGGGTCGTCCCGCAGCAGCGTGAGTGATGCGGCGGGGCAGCTGGGCAGGATCGGGTAGCGGGTAGCGGGTATCAAAAGAGAGGGGAGGAGGGCGTCTTGATGGTGCCCTAGGAGGCGCGCCAACGTGCTATTTGTGCGCCGCCGCGGTCACTGCTGAAATTCGAGGAGGATAGTTGAGGTGACTGGCGCAGAGCGGGCGCTGCGGGCGCCTCATTGGCCGGCACGCGCGCGCTGGCCTGGTGATGGAGCCTGTCAGTAGCTGCCGGGTAGTTCGAGCTGATCGGCCTCGGGATCGCTCCTAGGGCTGGCCTGGAGCTGACAGAGCTGCCTGCCCGCCAGCCAGGCTCGTCCGCACCGCAGACACGCCACGACGCGCCGGCCTGCTTCACGGATGACGATGGCAGCGTGGCAGGTGGGGGCTCGTGCTGCTGGCAGGGCAGCCGCGCCAAGGGAAGCATGCCGTCCGTGGGAGGTGATGGGTCAGGGTGCGGTTAGCAGAGAGTAGTGAGCCACGGATGCGCCAGATGCTGATGAAAGCAGAACACCGACGCGCCCTAGCTGTTCCGGGCCCTTGGGTGAGAGAAAAAGCCCGATATGGCGGGGGTGACGGCACCGAGCGATCCCAGGGTCGTCTGCCGTCGACATCAGCATGCAGCACCACGGCCTGACCACGAGACCTGAGGCCCAGCCTCGCAAAAGCATGGCCGCTCCCGGCGACCGAGCACGCCGACGCTGGGCTGACGCCTGAAGCGCCCCTGAGATTAGCGGGCCGCCGTGAGGCAAGCCACCGCGTCTGTCGTCGTCCGTCATGGTCCTCCACCCGTCCGTGCGCCACGGCAGTGCTGCTCTGCTGGCAGCAGAAGAAGAAACTGACGGCGCAGCGCACGCTGCCGGAGCACTGGGCGCCCGCGGCTCTGCGCGGCGAGACGCGTTTCAGCGGCCGCAGCGCTGCCAAGGCAGGTCGAGCGCAAATTCCGAGGCTGCCGCGGCGCGTCTCCGCAGCCTCCAGAGTGAGGTGCTGGGTGCGGGCGGGCGGGCGTGGTGAGCACAGGGCGCGTCTATTCATCTCCTTTATGCGAGTGACCGGGGTATAAGGAGGGGAGCTTAGCCGCATCTCGCCGTCGATCCAGCGTCCGGATCATCCTCTTAAGCCTCGCCGGGGCGTCGCCCTGTGCCCTCCACGCAGATCACTAGCGTCCGTGGGCGCTGGCCGACGTTGGGCGTCGATTCATGCGCCCCGGCGCCAGCGCGATGAGGAGATTGCTTCTGCCCATCTTTGCAGCCGGATCGCGCGCCCAAGCCCGTGCTCTGCTTGCGTGCGCTCCAGGTGACAGCAGCAGCGGCGGCGTCGTTTCGCGTCCGCCCGCCGTCATCTCGGACGCGCCCGGCGGAGTCCGAGCTGGAGATAATTTTAGCGCCGTCGACACCACACCCCATCCGCAGCCGGACGCAAGGATGCTGGCGAAATTGCATCTCGACACGCCTTCGAGAACCGCCTTCGAAGTGTTTCACCTTCTTCGAGAAGCAATTAGCGTTTCCACCACAATCACACTGGAACAGATCACCGCCGCGGATGTGCGCGCGCGCTGGGGGATTCTCGCGCACCGCTTGACTCGCCCGTCGTGCGTCGACGTGCGTCTGTAGATTGGCTGGCCCCGCGCACCCTGCCAGCTGCCTTGGCGCCTGCCTCTGTCCGCGCCGCTCCCTGGACTGTGGGTTGCTGAACGGCTGCTTTAGACTCCAGCCGTTGAAGCCAGGCTGCTCCCGGGCGAGCCTCTGCAAACCTTATCTGCCCGCGGGCGGCACGCCTTTCTTGCCAGCGTGCAGCGTTGCCGTCATCGCGGCCGCCGCTTGTAGCGCGATCTGTTTCGAGCCTCGCAATAACTCAAACACCGTCGCGCCGTGGCTTGCACGCTGCAGTAGGCCAAACGGTCCCGCTGCGCTTCGTATGGACGAGCCACGTACCTGCAAGGTACCGCAGCACGGCCCGCCGATATTTCGATGCACCACCGCACCAGCCACGCCTGCGCGCCTCAGCGTCTGGCATCCCATCTGCTCACCCCAATCGCAATCGGACGGACCGAGCCCCCCTTATCCGCACAGCCGCTGCGCATCTTGCCCGTTTCGATAGGGCGGGTTTCAAGGCCGAGGATCCTGACCTACATCATCAGTACTTTTTCTTGTGCGCTGGCCCTACCTGAGCTGAGTGTACGTCATGCTGGTCACGTTGCTGCACACAGATCAACGGCTACCTACCTGCCTTCTCTAGACTGCGCTAGACGGTGAGGCGCGGCGACAAGAGTTTCACCTTAAGATCGACGCTTCTGCCGGCCACTGCCGATTGACCCGGATTGCTCACTCATCACCCTGTTTCGGAGAGGCTAAGCGATCTCGAAACAGTTTGGTAGCCTTGTGGGTTGTTGCAAATAAACTTCCGTCTCTACGAGCTACTCTTTCCAGCGCAACCGTGGGCGACCAATGAAGAGAGACTGGGTACGGTGACCTGCTCTTCGACGCGGAGCCAGCTGCGAGGCGCGGACCTTGAGGCTAGATGATGCGGGCCCGCTCTAGCTGCTGCTGCTGCTGCTGCTGCGACAGATGCTCACTGAAGGATGCGAACGCGCAAGGGTATTGTCTGAGACTCCGTTGATTTTTTGAGTTTTCATAAACCACCCGCTCAAGCCAGACAATGTACAGGTAGTATACAGCACGGCCAGCTGCCTTAGCGTTTGACCCAGGTGGGCATCTTGCGCGCTTTGATGTGGCCCGGCTTCTTCCTTTCGACCTTACGAGGATCACGAGTGATGCAGCCAGCTGGTGGAGTCGATAACGTTAGCGTTCCGCACCAAAAGCAAAGTAAAACAGGTAATGGGCATCATCGCGCAGGCGGTTCGTGAGGCGAGCATTCGCCTACGTTCGCCTTGGGTAGAGACGTCCCACAACAAGCTCGGGGGGAAGCGGCTGAGTGGAGACGATGAAGAAAATCGAGGGCTGTGAGTCTTTGTGCCTACCTCTTCGAAGTGCAGGCTTCAGGCCTGGCTCGTGCACCAGCAATGCTCTTGCAACCGCGAGGGTCAATGCCTCAGCACGCCCTGTTGTTCCGCCTCCTCTTATGAGCGCCCAGACGTTGTACTTGTCAACGCGATTCGTGGCCTTCAACGCCCAGATGGCACTCTCGCGGTCATGCACCCGGTTGAAAGTTTCCGTCAGACTCTTGCCGTTGATCATGACCTCGCCCTCTCCCTCCACCAGCCATGCAACCGCCGATGTAGTCTTTCTCCTCCCCACACCCATTCCCCTTCCCATCTCGTCCAATGTCCTCGGACTCGGCTGTCGATCGTATGGGTTGATCGGCCTCTTGTACTTTTGCACGGCCCGCGTAACTTCCTCAGGCATAATGGTAGGGTGAATGTAGTTGAGCCTTTGTAGAAGTTTTTGCAACTTGCGCCATTTCGCAATTCTGATGGGCTCATTGGTCTCCAGCTTGTACTCTCCCAGATTCTTCCAAGCCACCCTCGGCGCGTGAATCGGTTCTATCATCGGTAGTGTCTGATACTTGCGCAGGACAGACTGGAGCTCGAGAAAGTCGTCGGTAAACGTAGGCTTGGCGGTGAAGTACGACGACGAGGCTGGCACTATCCGAACGCGGCTCAGGAGATTATTGTTCTCATAACCGTCGCCGAATTCGATCGGAGGAGCCGCCTGGAATCCGGGCTGGCTGCCATCGAAGCCCCCGGCGCGGCAGGAAGCGGAGGTCGAGAAGGAAGTCGTGTCTGCGCGGCAGACTGCTCGTAGCGAAGCGACGTCAGGGCGGATGCGGGGCCGCAGGGGCAGGGTGACCGAGCGCGCAGCCTTCTGGAGGCCCGTCGCGAGCCGCGTGCTCGCCATTGTATGCGTATCTGGGGCGATGAGCTGCTGGGGGTGCTCGCTGTCGGCGGGCGTGGTCATTCATCGACATTTCCCTTCGCGAGAGATGCCAAGGCGGGGGAACTGCGGCTGCAAGGGCTGTCGGCGCGAGAGGCACCGACTGTCTGAGTCGAAATCGCAAATTTGACGCGACCGCCGCCCAACACCTCTACTTCTTCCCACCACCACATCGCTCGACACTGAGAATCACTGGTTCTTTTTGTTTCTTATACCCCTTCCAGCCCCCAGTGTCAAACTCAATCACCAGACATGTCTTTCGGCAAGGTCTACGGCTTCGAGGTACGTCTAAGCGCTGCGGCGATTTTCTACCCCGCCGTGACTCCCAAGTTCGCTCACTGACAACACAACCTTCACCAGGGCCACCCTCGCACCCAGCCCATCCTGGCTGTTGCTAAGGAGAACGGTCTCGATGTCGAGGTCGTTACTGCTACGCCTCCGGACAACATCCCCGAGGGTCTGCTCAAGGCCAACAAGCTGGGCAAGATCCCCACCTTCGAGGGCGCCGACGGCTACACCCTCCACGAGTGCATTGCCATTGCTGTGTACGGTATGTCGAGACACTTTCTTCGCCTCATGCATTAAACCCTGTTTCCAAGGATGAGATATTTTTATCATTCAGTTATCCCTGTCTGAAGACTACTGTTGAGAACATTCACACTCTGAGAAAAAAAAATGCTTGCTTTGCACATCATTTTCGCACACCTCAAGCCTCTGCATATAGACAGCAATATGCAAGACAGCCACTGACTTGAGCTATAGTCACTTCCCAGAACGAGAAGACCACCCTTCTCGGCAAGACCAAGCAGGACTACGCCTCTATCCTGAAGTGGATGTCCTTCGCCAACGCCGAGATCCTCCCCCAGCTTGCTGGTGCTTTCCGCCCCATCATTGGCAAGGCTCCCTACAACAAGAAGGCTGTTGAGGAGTCCCTCAAGACTGCCGAGAAGAACGTTGCTGTCGTTGAGGAGCACCTTACCCACAACACCTACCTCGTTGGCGAGAGGCTCTCTCTTGCCGACATTTTCGCCGCCAGCCTGATCTCCCGCGGCTTCCAGTACTTCTACGGCAAGCAGTGGAGGTCTGAGAACCCTGCCACCACCCGCTGGTTCGAGACCGTCTGGAACCAGCCCCTGTGGCAGGCCGTCTCGGAGCCTTTCAAGTTCATTGACGAGCCCATCAAGAACCAGGCCCCCAAGGTTGACAAGCCCAAGGCTGAGAAGCCCAAGGCTGAGAAGAAGGCTGCTCCGGCTGCCGAGGAGGAGGAGCCGGCTCCTGCTGCTCCCAAGGCCAAGCACCCTCTTGAGGAGCTCGGCCGCCCCACCTTCGCTCTGGATGACTGGAAGCGCAAGTACTCCAACGAGGAGACTCGCGAGGTTGCCCTTCCCTGGTTCTGGGAGAACGTCAACTTCGAGGAGTACTCCCTGTGGACGGTTGACTACAAGTACAACGAGGAGCTTACCATGACCTTCATGACCTCCAACCTCATCGGTACGTATTGAGCGATGTCACATGGCTATGAAGACCACTAACGGTGTGCACAGGCGGTTTCTTCGCTCGTCTTGAGGCTAGCCGCAAGTACCTCTTCGGCTGCGCCTCGGTCTACGGTGTCACCAACGACTCCATCATCAAGGGTGTCTTCCTGGTCCGTGGCCAGGAGGCGCTCCCTGCTTTCGATGTCGCTCCCGACTACGAGAGCTACGAGTTCACGAAGCTCGACCACACCAAGGCCGAGGACAAGGCGTTCGTCGAGGACCAGTGGTCGTGGGACAAGCCCCTCGAGGTCAACGGCAAGTCGTACGAGTGGGCTGACGGCAAGGTCTTCAAATAGATGGTTTGAAGCTTGCTTGTTGATAGGATGGAAAAAGGTTGCTGCATTGCTGAGGAGCTAGATAGAGGCAGTGCGCGGCAATTGTGCTCTGATTGACGGCTGGATGGGATATGCGGTATTCCGGCGAAAACTTTACGACCTGACGTCTGTAGCTCTTTGCAAAACAAAAGAGATTGATTCCCCTGTTCCCCGCAACCGCAGTGCCCGCTGGGCAGAGTCGACGTGGCACGTCGGAGGTGATGCTGCTGATGGCTATGGCGCCATGGTGGCGAGACGGGCGCGGGCGAGGCGATTGGAGGAGGCGCCAGGGTCACTGGGGTCGAGGGCGGGCACGACATGCATGATGCAAGGCTGATCGCGAGTGCGGGGATGACGGGGATCATGTGAAAATCGTCGTCATCTCGCGGTTGACTCGGGACGCGCACCAAAGCCGTTGGGCGTGCGCAAGGCCAATCGAGCGCGCACGTCATGCTGGCGGGCGACGGCGAATGAGGACAGCGGCGATTCTGCGTAGGGCTGGCCATTCACGTTCCGGTCGCCAGCCGCTATCGATACCGCCGCCCATCTAGATGGAGGGCGCGCGAGTCACGGATGGAGCACGGGCGCGACCGGTAGATGACAGTTGTAGAGGCTCTGGCAGAGGCTGCGTGCCTGCTCGCCGCCGGAGCCAGAGCAGGCGCCCGTTGGGTGCGACCAGCGGCGTGCTAGAGCCCCGGCACAACCCGCTTGGCTTCCTCTCGCGCGCGCCTGCATCCAGCCAACACCATCGAGCTCCCAGCAACCTCCCTTCGAGCACGCCCCCGGACGCTCGCGCCTCTCCGATCGCCCTGTGTCCCACCCAGCACCAGCAATCGTCACCGCGCCTTGGTTGCAGAGCCTGGCGCTGTCCCGCGCAACCCGCACCCGCCTGCGTCCCGCTGTCGCACATTCCGCAGCCCAGAGCCGCCCGGCACAACACCAGCTCCTGCCCAGGCCACCTGCCGCACCTCTCCCCCCTCGAGCCCTGCTTCCAACCGCGACGACGCGAGGACCCGTATCCGGCGACACGCCACCAATCCCGTGGCCGCTCGCCCTCTCCGACAACAAAGAAGTCTGCGCCCTCTTCGCTCGCCGTTCCCGTGTCCTCGAGTCCCATGCCGCCAGAGCCTGTTTTACCTCTCTCTTACAACATCTTCATCTTCTGAGCCCAGCAATCCGTCGCGGTACTCGGCGCCGCATCTTGGCAGGACGGACATAGCGAGATCGAGGGCGGCCCTCGAGACCGGCCACGGCGTCAGCTGTCACTGGACTCGGCTGGAGGGTGCCAGCTGCAAGTACACATCCGAGACAGACGCAACGCTGCCGAGGACGTGCTCCTGCCATCACCCGCCCGGCGGCAGCCGGCCCCATGAAGAAAGACGATGGGTTCGCGGACCAGCCCCCCAAAGACGCAGCCATCCAGGTGATATGTCTGGTAAGTGCTTGGTCTGAAGAGTGAGATTGCGCCTTGGTCGAGTTTCGCCTCCGTTTGCTCTCGGGCCAAATCTCCGGACGGCACTTTTGCAGCGAGGGCGCGGAATCATGCATGATCAAGTCTCGGAGTCGCGATCGCAATGAGCCCAGCTGCTGATCTGTGGATGTAGGGAGCCGGTGGCGGTCCAAACGAAGATAGCGTCACCGGCCTACTCGTGCGCGCCACGGCATCAAAATGGTCGAGGAATTCCATTTTGGCCATCGACGCCGGCACGCATCTGGCATCCATCACAAGAATCCTGGAGCAACACTTTCCCTCGGTCGTGCAGAACACGCCGACGTCGTCCCGCGTGCACTTTGAAGACAGCGAGACCTCGCCCAGTCCAACCAATACCTCCTCACAACAAGAAAGCTCGGACGCAGGGTCCGAGATCTCTTGGCGATCGGCTTCGCCTCAGCCGACAATAACGACGCTAAGCTCGGGAGCCTTTGCTGGGTTGCCGTTTCCCCATGCTTCAGCACGCGCAAACGCGGTGCACGTAGTCCGTGAACACGTCGCAACCTACCTCATCACACATCCACACCTCGACCACCTCTCTGGCTTCGTCATCAACACTGCCGCCTTCCACAATACGTCCAAGCCTAAGCGCCTGGCTGCGTTGCCCTTTACTGTCAACTCCATCAAAACCCACATCTTCAATGACGTCATATGGCCCAACCTGACTGACGAGGATGGAGGGGTAGGCTTTGTTACTTTTCAGAGGTTAGCTGAAGGTGGCCACCATGCTCTTGGAGACGGGCCTGGAAGAGGGTATATCGAAGTCTGTGATGGGTTGGGTGTAAAAGGGTTCAAGGTTAGCCACGGAAATTGCATGAAAGGGCCCGGACACATCCACAGAGGCAGCAGCGTCCAAATTTCGGAGATTGGGCCCAATGGCTTGCCGCTTTCACACGGAGTTGGTGCGGCAGATGGAAGATCTCTCTCGGTCTCGCAAGCTTCAGCACCCGGAACGCCCATGTTTACCGGCGCGTCTGGTACATCAGTGCCTCCATTGGATATGGGAGTGCAGCAGTGCGTCGTTGACAGCTCAGCCTATTTCATCCGTACCGAGCTGGCTCCTCACTACTCGTCATCCTCCCGTCCATCACCAGCCAGAGAGATTCTTATCTTTGGGGATGTCGAGCCCGATACGCTTTCCCTTACGCCTCGCACCGCTCAAGTTTGGGCCGAAGCAGCACCAAAGATTGCCAACGGTACCTTGAAAGCAGTCTTCATTGAGTGCAGTTATGCTGATACGCAAGGGGATGCTGTATTGTTCGGGCATCTCGCGCCGCGCCATTTGATAAGGGAGCTGGAGAGTCTCGCAGATATGGTGCGAGATGCGAAGAGCAAGCTGGAGATCGAACGGGAAGAGCATAGAAAGGGTCGAAAGAGAAAACGAGCAAGTGCTACCAGCACCAATGGTTTCCTTTCCGGTACTGATGACGACTATTACATTCGCCGACGCAGTCGGTCACGACAAACATCCCGCACCTCCGCAGCAGCAGCGGCGGCGGCGGCAACATCTGCTCCCACGTCGGCAGCCACTTCAAACAGCGAATACGCACCTGGATCCAATTCACGCAACAACTCCATCGCTATCCTATCTCCAGGCGAGAGGATAATGCGCGACTACATGGACACGCCCACGCCCACCGGTAGCCCAACGCCCACCCCAGGCCCAGAAACACCAGTCGCAACACCAGTCGCCAATGGCGCTTCGCATGCGATGCAGAATCAGCAAACTCTCCTTCAGCAGCAGGCTACCCCGTCGCTCTCCGTCACTTCCTACGGCGCCGCGCCCGCAGTGCTCGATCCTCAAGTCACGAATGGGAATGGGGAGCAGCAGCAGCAACAACAACAACAACAACAGCCGCAGCAGCAGCAGCAGCTTCAAGAAATCCATCGTCTACAAAGAGAGCACGCGCCGCTGAAAGGGCTCCAGATAATCGTCATTCACGTCAAGGATACGCTCATGGACGGTCCGCCGGTGGGCGATAGAATTTTGGCCGAGCTGGAGAACCACGAGCGGAACCTTGCGGATGTGGGGAAGCCGCTGGGCTGCGAGTTTATCATCAGTCATCACGGTGGGAGCTATTGGTTTTAGAGGGAAAGGAGAAGAAAAAAGAAAACGGTCTCGTGTAATCATGAACTGAGCTTGTACGAAGATTAGGCACGGAGAGGGACGGGGAGGAAGCAGGGCGACGACATCTTATTGCCCGAAGAGACGTTTGTGTTGGGGTCCTTGGATGTGGTTTGTGATGTCATGGTTTGATGAGCGCGAAACACCCGGTAAACGGAGCAAAGTAATGGGTACTTTTTTCTTTCGGGATTCCTCCTGGCTTTCTTCGTCCATTTTTATTTATTTTCGTTTCTCTTCTCTTCTCGGCTTTTCCGATAACAACATTGTAGTTCTGCCGGTACGTGGGGCATTTGTCGGCGTACTCTTTTACCTGTTTGGAAGAAGGAGACTCATCTCATGTGTCGGCGGCCGTGGCGAGAGAACGACTCCGTCCCATGGCATACAGACGAACGTCCTTGTGCCAACGGTCTCTCTCCTCTTCGCCGTGGGGCTCGACTTCTTGTGCTTCTTCTCTCTTCTGGCTTTGTTTTACTAGAGGTTACTCTATAGCCAAATCAGCCGTTGCTCCCTCTTACCTCTCTGATAAGCGCTCTTGTCTGCAGTACAGAGTAAGGCTGGTAGTGTCTTGTGGGCCACTTCTGGAAAGCTGGCATCGTGTCTTAGAGCAGGGGTAGCTTTTCTGCGGTTAGCGGTCGACGCGGTAATATACATGTTCAATTGTTGCTCTTTCCGATGTGGTGTGACGTCGACCGGTGAACAGCGCGCTATGGGTCTGGCGCGTAGAAGGAGAGCCAGCCGTGCGGACAGTGGTGCGGACAGTGTGGTCTTTGATCGACGCGCTCATTGTTACCAGAGTAGTAGTCACTTGCCCAAATAGGCCTCGGAAGGAACGTGCGGGCGGTATCACCGGTGCTCAAAGTCGGCCTGATGGTGATCGCAGAACATTACCGTCATTCCTGATTGTCAATTCGCGGCTTTGCTAACCCATTAGCCCGAAAGCGGTAGGGGGGACTTGGTTATCAATAAGTAGCTAACTAAACAGACGACCGTGCGCACACAGCTCAATGGTTAGTCCGTCCCGCAGGATAAATACATGTCTATAGCCAGGATGCTCCCCATCATATGAAGTGAATGACAGCAAAGACCGGCTTTCTTCCATCAAATAAGGACTTCCCCATGAAGCACAAACCTTCCATTTCTGGTCCAGCTGCCCGACAACGCCCTCTCTCGCATCAAAGCTTACAGCCTCCGAGCCCTCACGATGCCGCCGCCACCTCCCCCTCCGAACCTTACCGCAACCCACCACCTCCCACTCACCCCTCCTCCACCACCATCACACTACTCCGCCTCCTTCCACCACCCCCACCCTGACCCTGCCGCTCCCCAACCACCCTCTCCACCTCCCCAATCTCCTCTTCAATATCCACATGCACCCTCAACTCCTTCTCCAGCAACGTCCGATACACGCTCCTCAGCTCGTCCCAACCCATCGCCTCGACGACGCCCCCGGCGAAGGCCCTCATCAGATAGCGCTTCGCGTACGGCAAAAACCGCAAGCCGCGCAAGAACGCGCGTTTCGCCGCGGCACCGCCGTCGCCGTCGCCGCCTCCGCCGTCGACGGCGGAGACGAGGTATTCGACGTACGACTCCCACAGCGCGGCGCTCTTGCAGCCGCTCTCGCTGGCCGTCGCTTTCTCAAACGCGGCGCGGACGGCGTGCGTCGAGCCGCCTCGGTCGGCGCCGCGCCTGAGCTCGGCGAAGACGGCGAAGGTCCAGCCGACGATGGATGGGGGGGACTGGCCGTCTGATTTTGATTTCGATTGTTGTTGTTGCTGTTGTTGCTTCAGGACGACGTCGTGCATGATGGCGCGCACGCGGTCGTCGACGCGGAAGCGGGCCTCGTTGGCGGCGAAGGCGGCGAGGAATTTGGTGTTGTTGGGGAAGAGCTTGATGCTTTCCCGGAGGGCCGAGCGGGCGACGGCGGGCTTGAAGAGCTTGGCGCGCTTGGTGTGGTGCGAGAGGAGTTGGCATTGGGATTGGTGGGCGGCTTCGTTGGCGGCCGAGTGCGGCAGGCCGCGGGATTGCAGGATGGAGGAGAATTCGAGGAACGCGCTCAGTGCTGCCTCGATGTTGCAGCCTTCTAGGACGTACGTGAAGAGGGCGAGGCATTCTGCGTAGTACACTGCTAGCATCGTGTCGCCGACAGAGATGCTGTGATCGCGTCCCTCGGTGAGGGTGTTGCGGACCTTGAGGATGGTGGCGGGATGGAACGTATCGTCGTCGGCGTCGGTAGTGCGCGCTTCTGGCTCCGGTTTGGCGTCGCCGATCGAGGAGATGCGATGCCTAGCGGACCTCAGATCATCGGCTCGGAAAGCTTCCCAAATCCAGGACCGCCAAAGCAAGATCGTGTACTTGCGAGCATCAGAAGGTAGCTGATTGCTCATCCCTATTGCCATGGAGAAGACGCGATTGGCTGCTTCCGGTTTTCCAGAGCGACTCTCAATTAAGGCATATGCGTTGTACAGACGCAGACTGGACGATCGCTTCTTCAGCAGCGCCTTCGCAGCCTTTGCAGCGCCGGTCGGGTTGCAATGCCATTCGAATGCGAGGTAATACTCAGCAACAGCATCGTCTGGGACCGATCCCGCCAGAGCCTTGAGCGATCTGCTCAGCCAATCCTGCTGTTCTGGATTGCGTGATCCAGAGAAGAAGCCTGCAGAGAAAAGGTCATCTGTTGTTACCTGGAAATACTCTGTGGGTGGCTTCCAGCTGTCGACTTCATAGCGAGAGTCATCTTCAAGATCAGCTGAAGGGGCCAGGATGAGACGGTTGGATGTGCTAGCACTGAGTCTCTCACTCCGCAAGAAAGGGTCGAGCCACCACAAGCGAGTTTGCACATCGGATGATAATGGTGGGAGGCCCCAGAAGCAAAGATAAGCCCCAGCGAGCATGGTTGGCGGTAATCTCTCTAGCATGAGCTGGAGCTCGCTTTTGATGTCCGAGTAAAGAACGACGTGGAAAGGATCATCTTCTCCAAATTCGTCCGTAGTTCGTCCCGGCCATTGCAAGGCATCCATTCGGCGATTCTCCTTCTGAGAAAAGGATTCAAACAGGCGCCGCAAAGAGATTTGTTCCTCATCGTCTTGAACAGTAGATTCGGGCGGGTCCGGGAATTCCCCGTCTTGTTTGGCAGTTGCCCAGCCGACGGCACCATGCTCGCCGAAGCGAGGGCACTCGCTCTCCCAAAACTCCTCGAAGTCTTGCAGGACTGTTGAACTGGGTGTGTTGTCCTCGTAGGGCGGTCTGAACAGTTGAATCTCCAGTAGTGCTTGCCAAAGCGCAACAGCCCTCTCGTGATAACCGGCATGTTTCATCAGTGATGTAAGCCGCAAGAAAATGTAAACACGGAGTTGCTGAGCTTCCTTCGTCGTGGACTTGGAGATGATCTTCAAGCATTCCAGGAACTTTGAGCGACAGTTCTCAAAGTGGAACTCGGCAAGATTAGTTTGCAAGGCATCGAGATACTTCATCCACAAGGTTGCACTTTCGTGGTTCTCCGAGAGTACTTGCTTCCAGCGGTTGAAATGCTCTTCTCTCTGGTGGATCTTGGAACTCTCCTCCATGAGACCGGCGGTCAAACGCTCCGACTGCAAGACCTTCGAAGCTCTCTGGTAAATGTCAAAACGAAGAGATGCAAGAGCATGTAGCTCTGATGACTTCAGCTGACGATGGGTATCAGACGACCCTATACGGAGCATCGGCTCTTGATGTTCGACGAGATCCAGCCAGGCTTGAAGATCTTTGGGGTCGTCTTGGACTTTCCTGGTCAGCAATGCATTCCGCTCTTTCGTTTCAGAAAAGAAATCAGCACGTGAGCCAGCATCCACATCGTCACTAGCATACTCCAAATCGGAGTCATCGGGCTGGTTGCTAGCCTTGGCCTTGCCTTCAATTGATCTGTAGTCGACCTTCTCCGCCTGGGGCTCGGGCGATTCTGAAGCGCGCTTCCTCTTCAAGCTGCGTACGGGAATGAAGTCTTGACCGGAATCGAGGTCACCGGCAGCACCGGCCTCAGTGGGCTTGATGACGCGCATAATCGGAGCCTCTTTCGCGAAGGTCCGTTTCGACATCAATTGACGCTCAGATCCACCGCGACGTCGACGCATGTCAATGATAATGGTGCGATCGTCAGAGGCGAATCTGTCAATTTTCGCATCGGACGGTAGTCCTAGCACGGAGCCGCAGCCTGCCCTGAAATAGGACGGCACACTGTACTGATGGAGTCTGCCATACTGCAGGTTGGCCAGGTCGCCCTTGCGGTCGATGACGTATATGACATCCTCATTCACTGGCTGCTTTGCAACAGCACGGTCGTCACGCCTCTCCTCGCTGGCATGTCGGTGCCCGGGGTCGGTCTCATGCCTGTGCTTGCGGCGCTTCTCCCGGTCGCGATGGTCACGATGGTCTCGGTCGCGGTGGCGGTGGTCACGATCATCACGATGGCTGCGGCTGTGGCGATCACGATGGCTGTGTGAGCTCCGGTGGTCGCGCTCGCGATCTTCGTGTCGGTCTCGTCGGCGGCGATGTCGGTCGTCGTCGGGATTGGGGCTGGGGTCTTTGGACGGAGCAGGCGGCGGTTGCTTTGGCTTGAAGCTGGAGAACTTGGGCACGGTGGGCTTCGCAGCCTGGTCCATGGTTAACCGGCGACGTTGGGGCGGATCAGCGGCGCGTACGTACCTGGGGAGGGAGCATGGTGCTGGGGCGGCGGCAGTGAGATCAGCGGCGGCTCGGTCGGCGATTCGGGCCGGGGCGGCAGAAAAAGTTGGGGCGGTGAGGGCATTTTCAATTCTCAAGGCGCGCATCGCATCCATCGCCGCATATCCTCACACCTTGCGCCGCGCCTGATACCCCTCCCGCGCCTTTCCTTTCCATGGCCGCAGCGCTGTGCTACGCCGCCACGATTCTCTCGCCAACATGACGTCCGCCCTCCAGCAGCAGCTCGCCCAAATCGCGGCTTCGAGCACCCATCAGCTTGACCTGAAGGCCCAGAAGACCGCCCATGGCAAGTCGCTACTGTTCGAGCCCAGGATTGCCGCCTCCCAGGACTTCAACACCATCTACCAGATATGCCATGAAGGCTTCCAGGAGCTATGCATGCTGGATCCGCGCTTCGCCGCCTTCGCCCAAAACCTGTTTAGCGAACAGAGCAAGACCGAGGACAGGACCCAAATGACCAAGAAGGAGAACGAGGAATTGGATGCCGTCCTGGAGAGCTTCCTCGGCTTGGTCGGCGCTAGGATACTGCTGAAGCCTGCCGTCAAGGCTGTCGAATGGCTGGTTCGCCGCTTCCGGTATGCTCAAAGCCAATGCCATCTCCAACGGACCCACGCTAATATTCTTGGTGTTGCAGTATCCACGAATATAACACCGATTTCACAATCCTGACCTTCCTCCCGTACCACAGCACTCCCGTTTTCCTGAACCTTCTCTCCATCCTGCCCAAGAAGTTCTCGCCCACCTACCGATTCCTCTTCCCGTACATCACCTCGCTCGCGAGCCCGCCGCGCCAGACCATCGTTTACACAGCCACCCACACTCCAGCCTTCTTGTCGGCCCTCAATTCCTATGTTCTGAAGGTCACCAAGGCACATCAGCAATCGCCAGCCCTGATCTCCTTCTGGGCTAGCGTCGCGACTCAGGCCATCCACGGCATGCTGGACGGGGCCAAGGCCGGCAGAGGAAACGTCCAGCGTCAGCGCGAGGAGGATGTTATCCTGCGCATTCTCCCTGTGCTCAACGAGGCTTTGACGTTGAAGAATGCGCCAGAGCTGAAGGTCGGTTGCTACATGATCATGACGGTCATGGCAACCAAGGCGTCACTCGAGGACAAGCTCCTGAATGGAATGATGGAAGCCGTCACTTCCAGCTGGACTCTAGAAACGCTTAGTGACGCCCTGACCTCTCTTGCGGTTTTGGCCCAAGAGAGACGGGGTGGGAAACTGCCCAAGCCTGTCTTGAGGAGTCTTCTTAAACTGGATCATCTGGCCGCCAGGTTTCAGGACCTTTCCCAGCGGTGTCGTGCTGATAAATTGGCTTTTGGCTGTGTTCTGGGTGTACTGGAGAAATACGGAAAGTCGGCGTCTCAAGACAGCTCGGCATGGCTGGATGTGGTGGAGAAGACCCTGCACGCTGGAATTTACGACACTCAGCAAACCGGCATGATAGTCAAGTGGCTCCTTGTCACCGTTCACAGGATCAACTTGACTACCGATGTTACTTCTGAGCAACGAAACCTCCTGGCTGATTTGATTATCCGCCTCAACCAATCGCCCGATATTGGACAGACTATCGCAAAGGTTATTGAGAGCGAAGGTATGAACGTTGAAGAGCTGGAGATGCAGCTAAAGACCGTTCTGCGGCCCGCTTTAGAGCCAAAGAAAGACGAGGACGACGACGTCGACATGGAGGATTCTCAGCAAGCACTGCCAGATGCCGTCGAGGACGTGCTTTCCACGCTGCCGTCTGAGACTTCGGAGGAATCGTTTCTCGTTTCTCATGATTCTGCAACATTTGAGGCGCTCTCAAAAACATTTGTTCGGTGCGTGTCCTCTAAGGATTCTCTCGAGAAGTTCTCGCAGGCTGCTCTCTTCTCTGGGAACGATTCGCGCTACCTGACATTCCTTGCTCGGTTCTGGTGTGGATCGTATCCAGCTTTGGCGAGAAGCACTGCGTTGAAACTGGCAAAGCAATGGTTTGGCACGCTTGAAGACAACAAGTTTGACTTCCAGGCTCTCCTTCCTTACGTCGTCAGCGGCCTCGCAGACAGTTCGGTCGGTGTCCGCAGAGCTGCAGCAGAATGCGCTGCAGTTCTCGCCGGGAAATTCCCTGCGAAGAAGGGTACCAAGGCTGTTGTCTGGGGTCGCGAGACTATTTATGGAGGCGCTTCCAAGTCCATCAAGTGGCTCCCTACTGAGGATGCCGCTAAAGTGATGACTGCCGCGGTCCTGCCAACTCTGGAAGAGTGCGCCCTGGATGCGAACCACATAAAGCAAGTCTTCCAGACCGCGATGGATGACAATGCCCACAAGCATGCAGGTGCACCGGCACACGGTCCAGAGTTCAAGTCTTCTCTTAGAAGTTCCCTTTGCGGCTTTTTGAGCAGTCACGCCGTGAACACACCACTCCTTGGAATTAGGTTGCGCCTGTTCTCGTTTTTTGACCAGGTCGGCAAGAGCGGATCGAGCTCTCGTGTTCAGATCATGCTGCCTGCTGTAGAGAAGTGGCTTTCCCTCCCCAAGGCTGAAGCCACTGCCATCTGCAGCATTGGGTCTCTCGATCTGGTTGAGGTTGATCGACTTCACCTACGTGCAATTGGATCTCGCGATGCGGAAGGCTTGCACCTGTTGCAGAGAATCATCGAAGGCAAATTTGGAACGGATCGGCCCAACATCCAGGAGGCTGCTTTCGAGCGCCTGCGCGCAATCTGGTCCTCGTTGAAGGGAGGCATGAAGCGGGAGGCAGCTCAATTCCTACTGGGTCTTGCTCTCGACTCATCCGATGACGCACTTGTCAAGACCAGGCAGGAGAATGCCCTTGAGACCTTGAGGACCGTCGAACTTCCCACAGACGTCCTCGTCGCCTTCCTCGATGACATTCCGAATGCCGTGCAGCTCCCGGAGAACCCGCCTGCGGCCAAGCGGAGGAGAACGAGCAAGGCTGAGATGGCCCGTTTCGATGCTAGAGATACCGAAGAGACCACCAAGGCCCTTGAGAAACTCACCTTGGTCCTCGAACTCGTCGAAGGCTCGTCTCCAGAGAACCATCCCGCTCTGCTTCGCGGCTTGTTCCATATTCTTGGTGAGCTTCAGCAGTACAAGGTCCAGACGAGCTCCAGCCTGGTTTACCTCCAGAGCCTCATCATTAGCTCCCTTCTGGCTATTGTCGACCGGATGAAGGCTACTGGGGCGGATATTGACCAAGCAGCTATCCGCGCGGATCTCCTAGTCGAATGCGTTCGTCACACGTCCAATCCTCAGGTCCAGAACGCGGCACTTCTGCTCATTTCGAGTCTGGCTACATGTGTCCCGGATGTTGTGCTGCACAGTGTCATGCCAATCTTTACCTTCATGGGGTCTTCAATCCTTCGTCAGACCGACGACTATTCTGCACATGTCGTCGACCAGACGGTCTCCCGCGTGGTGCCGCCTCTCGCTGCGTCATTGCGCAAGAGGAAGAGGGATCTGGTGCTCGGTGCTGCCGATCTTTTGCTCAGCTTCACTGCGGCGTATGAGCATATTCCTCTCCATCGTCGCCTTGGTCTGTTTGGACAACTTACCAAGAAGCTTGGCCCCGACGACTCTCTCTTTGCCATTCTCGCCATGCTTCTTGAAAAGTACCCCGAGGATGCAGCAGTCCGCCGTTTCGCCACTGAGCTGATGAGGATGTTTGACCCTGCAACCAACCTGAGGGCTTCCAGGCGATACCTCGAGCTTGTTGAAGATGCACTGAAGCCCAAGCGTACCATGTCTGAAGTGCTTTTCTCTCTGAACGAAAAGGACGCAGATCAAATCCAGGAAACCGGTGTCACTCTTCTCGAAGCGCTTTCATCGCTCCTCCAGGACAACTACCTCCACAGCAGGGTTCTGAGAGTCCTGAGGGAAGACAGTGAGGATGCTACGGCGGTCCGCAATGTCTTCACCCAGCTTCTCGAGAAGACAATTCAGATGTCCCAGCAGTTTAAGCAACAGGAGGATCTCAAGGACGCTTGTGGCCAAGTACTCTCCAGCCTCCTTCGTCTCCTACCGACCGCCGAGCTCGTCAAGTCCACAGAGACTCTACTCGGCCATGCAAGCGACGATGTCCGCCGCACGGCTCTTCGCGCTGTTGAGGCTCAGGCTATCAATGTCAAGAAAAGTGATACGCCGGCCAGGATCGCCCTGCTCGAGTTCCTGCCTCGCGCCACCTCGGTCATCCAGAAATCTGCCGACATCAGCCTCAAACACACGGCCGTTGCTTGCATTGACCAGATTGCGGAGAAGTTTGGCAAGAAGGATACTGCGGTCGTCGCAACGGCGGCCGAAGTTGTTGCTGGCGACCAGGCTCTTGGTGCTTCCGAAAACCGCCTGCGCGTCATGTCCCTCCTTTGCCTCGCATCTACCGTCGAAATCCTCCAAGACGACTTCATCCCTCTCATCCCGAAGGTTCTTCCCAAGGCTTTCGCCTACCTGGAGGAGAGCATCAATGCTGGTGCCAAGGGCGACAGCCTACACAACGCTGTGTACTCACTGCTGTCTTCCATCATCGAGCGTATTCCCTACATCTTTTCGGGCTCTTACCTCGATTCTGCACTGCAGCTCTCGCACAAGTCGGCCGCTGCTGAGCTCAGCGACGAGGCGGATGAGAACCGCAAGCAGTTCTACCACCTTGCTGCCAGGCAAATTGACGCGAAGGACTGCTTCACTGCACTCGATCGCAACTGGGACAGCTCGGTTCAGGCCGGCTTCCCGGCGCCAAAGGAACACCTCTCTATGCTGCATACGGCTCTTGAGGCGCGCCCCAAGTCCGTCGTCGGCAAGAGTGCGCAGACGCTATTCAGCTTCTTTTTCAAGGCGTTCGATCTCCGTCGTACTCAGCTCGAGGAGAAGCAAAACGCTTCCGACGCCGACGAGGACGAGACGCTCACCGAGATCAACGAGCTGGAGGAGCAGATCAACTCGGTGGCCCTCACCATGGTCATGAAGCTGAACGACGCCTCCTTCCGGCCCTTTTTCGTCCGCCTGGTCGAGTGGGCGGCCGCGGCTCTGCCCAAGAAGGAGGCCCGCGGCCGCATGCTGCGCGCGACCAGCCTGTTCGTCTTCCTGGACGCCTTCTTCGACAAGCTCCGCAGCATCGTGACCAGCTACTCGGGCTACGTGCTCGAGCTCGCCGCCGAGATCCTGGGCCGCAAGGCCGACGGCGTCGAGGAGTCGGCGCTGCTGCAGGCCGTGCTGGGAGCGTTGACGAAGAGCTTCGAGAACGACGAGGATGGTAAGTCGCAATCCCCCCCGGCCCACACACAATCCCTCTCTCTCTCTCTCGCAAAACGCTGACACTTCACAGACTTCTGGACCGCCCCCTCCCACTTCACCACCATCTCCACCCCGCTCCTCGCCCAGCTCTCGGCCTCGTCCGCGACCCCGGTCCTCGTCTCGCACACCATCCCCGCCCTCACCGCCCTCGCCGCCGCCGCCTCGCACGCCGCCGACCACCACAAGGCCCTCAACAGCGCCATCCTGCACCTCATGCGCGCGGACCAGGCGCCCGTCCGCCTCGCCGCCGTGCGCGCGCAGCGCGCGCTGACGGACGCGCTCGGCGAGGAGTGGCTGGCGCTGCTGCCCGAGATGCTGCCGTTTATCAGTGAGTTGCAGGAGGATGACGACGAGGAGGTGGAGAGGGAGACGTTGAGGTGGATTGCGAGGATTGAGGAGATTTTGGGGGAGAGTTTGGAGGGGATGTTGCAGTAGTTTGGTGTGGTTTGGTGGTGGTGTTGTTGTTGTGGCTGTTGGGACGGTGGTGGGGTGCGTATGTATGTAGGTGTGTAGGAAGGGTGGACGGACGGGGAAGAGGAAGAGGAAAAAGTTTGTGTGAGCGTTTTGATCGGTCGGTCGGTCGGTCGGTCGGTCGGCGGCGCTGTTTGGGGGTTGTGAAATATACGTTTCGACTTTTTTTTTTTTTTTGGGTATATTCATATCTTTACATGTGTCTGTCCGTCTGATGGGCCGTGTCACTCTCTCATGCGAGGTGCTTGCTGCTTGTGGTTTGTTCCAGTCATTGATCAGGTGCGAGAGTTAGACAAAAGTATCAGGTCAACAAATCCACCACCACCACGCGACGCCAACGCCAGCCAGCACTTCCGCAACCGCTGTCGTCGCTCATCGCCGTCGGCCGGTCCCCGCCGCTCCTGACCGTCCCGTCCAAGCCCCGCTGTCCGTCATGCCGACCGTTACCCGTCCCGCCGCAACGCCCCACGGGCACATGCCCATCAAGCCCGTCCGTCCGTGCTGCTCTCCTCCGCAACGCCCTCTACCGATCTATCTGCCTCACACGGCCCCTCTCGATGACGGCAAGCAGGGGTGAGAGCGGCCCAAGCGGCTTCAGGCGATCACATCACGGTCGCTCGACGGGCTTGGGATCAGTGATTCGATCACTGAGGCGGAGGAGGCAAGTGAGTGAGCTAGCTCAGGGCAGACTGCATCAAGAAGGCTGGATCACGACGAAGGACACACAAGATCGAGGTCAAGAGAGAAGATGATTGAATTAAGACACCGAAAAAAATAAACTAAGACTTTTTTTTTTTTGCCCCCAGCACTGTGTGCTGTTAGCCCGCCCAACCCCGACCTTTCAAGTTTCTTGAGGTAGTCGTCACCCCCGGACGCGTCAATGCCCCACCAAGACGAGCAAACACGAACTCTTCACCAGCAGAGAGAGGCAAAAGCTGCTCCCTGCTTCCGAGTTGCTGTTCGGCGCCTCTAGACTCTTCGCCCGTAACTCTAATCGAGGTAGACCCCTTGCGAGGCCTCCCCGCTAGAAGAGCTGATGAAAGAAAAGAAGAAGAAGAAGAGGAAGAGGTGGGGGGAGGGAGGGTTTATATACCCGCTCGGATGGCGGATGGAGGCGGGGGGCAGCTGCTCAGGGTCTGCTCCGTTGCTGGGGGAAACGGGCAGGTTGGGAAGGAGCGGTCCGTGGTGGGTGTCACAGGTTGGGAAGGAGCGGGGGGTGGGTGGGTGGGTTTTCACTTGGGGTTGTTGGCTGCTTTCACTCACCCTCGCGACGAAAGCTTTGTCACACCACGAAACAAACGGAAAAGTGAAGCTGGAGAGAGGCTGGGTGAGAGACCGCTCGCTCTCGCAACCCCTGCTACATCGCCGCCGCCGCCGCCCTGGCCCACCGCACGAAGCTCGTTCCTGGCGAAAGTCACGGAGAGCGGCGCTGGGGCGCGTTGCGTGCGCCCAGTCATTCGGGAAGGAAGTAGTCTCTCTTGTCGCCGGGCTGATGCAGAGCCGTTTTCTCGCCGCGTCCGCGAACCTGCGCCGGATTCTCCTCGATGGCGGTCGGCACGGTCGCTTCCCCGACAGCTTCGTACGTACTGGACCAAGATGCCGCCGCCATGGGCAGAGGGCACGACCTTCCTTTCTCTTCACTTCGGCGCCGGATTGGAAGAGGAGAAGGAACCGACCGCTCCAGGCGCGCCGACCGGAAGACGATGGCGACGCACGCCAGACAATTGAGCGTAGGCTCCAGCCGCTTGATCTCGTTGCAAGCCCGCCTCTCTCCCCGAGCAAGCCATGCAAGAATCGATGTGCGTCCAAGCCAGACTGGGCCCGGACGGCCAGTTGCGGCCAGCTTCAGACCATCAACGACACTGCGTCTCTAACAGTCATAGCCTCGCCTCTGCTGCGGAGGCGGGCCAAGCTGTGTCCCCTTCGGACCCTCCCTCCAGAATCTCACACCAAGCAGAAACCCCAAGTGCCAGTATGCATTCTCCTTCCAATAGTACCGCGATACTTGGGCTGTGCGAAAGAGGCGGACGGACAGAGCCTGCGGCTTACAGATCTTGCCGTCGGAGGCTTGTCTGTCTGGCGAGTTCGACACATAGCTACTTTTGGCAGTCAAGACTTTCCGGTGCTTTTTCCAAAGGCCCGTGAAGTTGATATCGGGATGCTAACCGCATTAGTTGCGACGATCAAATGCATTTCTGTCGACTTGAACAACGAAACTGTTGAATATAATGCGCACAAGGATTATTCCATGCAGTGCTTTTTGGATTTTAACAGAAACCCGTATGGAAGTGCAAGGTACCAGCCAGCCCGTATCAAGAAGGCGGCCATGAGCTCAGGCAACAACGGTCACACAACGCACGAGGTAGGAGGCGTAGCAGCAAGAAATCAAAACATTCGAATTTTCCCAACCTCCCCAACGCCTCCGGGCCTGGCTGCCCCATCTCCTTCACCTCCTCGCCCTGCCACGACCACCACGACCACCACCTTCACCCCTCGACTTCCCAGCAGCGCCACCACCCCTCTTCGCCCCCCCGGCCGTCTTCTTCCCCTTCTTCTTCGGCGGCTCCAACGCGCCCCCGCCCGCGCGCTCCGCCGCGCCCTTCTTCCAGCCCATGCCAGCGCTGCCGCCCTCCTTGCGCTCCCTCGCCGCGTCCAGACTCTTCTTCTCCTTGTTGCTCAGCTTCTTCTTCTCCTTCTTCACAGCCGCCCCGCCTTCACTGTTCAACTCCGCTCGACCCGCCTTGCGCGCCTCCAGCTTCTGCTGCTCGCTCTCGAACCACGTGCGCCTGGGCCTTGCCATGATCTCGTCCTGATGGCGGACGATGTTCTCGCCCTTGCGGATCTCCATGTCCGCCTGCGACAGCGCGCGCTCTTCTTTTTCTTCCTTGAGGACGTCGTCGATGTCGGCCTCGGCGGCGCGCAGCCGCGCGTCCCAGCGCTCCAGCGCGTCCGGCGGCACCTGGCGCGAGACGATCTTCGAGGTGCCGGTCTTGTCCTGCGCCGCCTGCGCGCGCGCGGCTTTCACGACGGCCTTGACGACCTTGCGGTCGGGCTCGGTGGCGATGGTGCACGCGCGCCCCGTGGCGCCGCCGCGCGCGGTGCGGCCGACGCGGTGCAGGTAGATTTCGTGCGATTGCGGCGCGCCGTAGTTGATGACGGTGGTGACGCCCTTGATGTCGAGACCGCGGGAGGCGAGGTCGGTGGCGAGGAGGTGCGAGGCCGTGTGGCTGCGGAAGGATTCGACGGCCGAGATACGCTGTGTTTTACGTTAGCTGGATGTTTTTCGAGAAGAGGTGTGTGGTCTGAGCTGGTTATGCTTACTTGTTCTTGGCTCATGCTGCCGTGCAGCTCGGCGGCCTTGATGCCGTTGAGGCCGAAGAGGATGCGGACGCGATGGGCTTCTTTCTTTTGCCGGAAGAAGATGATGACGCGGTCCGTGTAGACCTTTTCGCAGAGGTACATGAGGACCGCCAGCTTCTTCTCCTCCTTGCCCGGCCTGAGGCGGACGAACTCCTGCACAAGCCCGGAGACCGTGGTCTTCTTGGCGTCGACCATCAGGCGGACGGGCTTGTTCAGGCCGACGCGAATAAGCTTGTCGACCGAGTCGGTCATGGTGGCGGAGAACAGCATGGTCTGTCTGGACTTGGGGATGGAGGTCAGGATCTCGTTCAACTCGTCGGCGAAACCGTCTTCGAGCATGCGGTCGGCCTCGTCGAGAACCAGGATTTCCAGAGTGTCGACGGCGAAGCTGGCCGAGTTGCGCATGTGATCGATGAAACGACCAGGAGTGGCGATGACGACGTCCGGTCGTTGTCTAAGGGTGTTCTCTTGTTCTCTGAGACTGAAACCACCGACAATCTGGGCGAACGTGATGTCCGTGAAGGCTGCGAGCTTCTTTGCGACGTTGAAACACTGCACGGCCAACTCACGGGTGGGCATCAGAATGGCAACGCGTGTGGTGGCAACCTTCTTGGGTCTGTAGAGAAGACGTTCCAGGATGGGGATGATGAAAGCACCGGTTTTACCGGAACCAGTAACGGCACCACCGACAACGTCCTTGCCGAGCAGAGCGACAGGAATGGTCTTTGCCTGGATAGGAGTCGGCTCTGTGAATCCAACGGCAGCAACACCTTTGAGGATTGGCCGCGACAAAGACATGTGCTGGAACGAGCCCTTGCCTTTGGCGACCGGAGGTTTGGAGCCATCCAGATTCTCCTCCGGGGCGAAGAAGGCCTTCCTACGCTCTGCCTCAACAGGATCCTCCTCTTCTTCCTCGTCCGAAGAGTCGGACTGGAGGTCGTCAGGGTGGGACACAGGCTTAGCGACCTCTTCCTCTTCGTCGTCGTCTTCCTCCTCATCATCTTCGGAATCATCCTCGTCCTCGGCTTCCTCGTCGCCCGATTCCTCGGCGTCCTGAGCGCCCATGCCAAAGCCATCCTCTGCCAGGGTCTCATCCTCGTCGAGCCCGGTGAATTCCTCGTCCGCATCCACTTCTGCATCAGAGTCGGAGTCCTCGTCGGCCTCGGCCGCCTTGTCCTGCTTCTTGCCGGCTCCCTCCTGCTTCTGGCGCCGGCGCGCGATGATCTCGTCAATGTCCACCGCCTTCTTGTCGCCGCCCTTCTTCTTGGCGTCAGCCTGCAGGCCCCAGCCGTCAAAGTCGTCTACCACGCCGATGTCGACATCGCCGGCCTGGAACTCGAAGTCGGAGTCCATTGCGCCGTCGTTCTCGCCGGTGGCGGCCCAGTTGTCCTCCTCATCGTCCTCCTCGGGCTCGGGCGACGGGGTCGGGGCCTTTTTCTGCTTCTTGGACTTTTTGTTCTTCTTCTTGGAGGCGCTCAGATCTGCGTCGGCGGCGACGGAGGAGTCGCGCTTGCGCTTCTTGTTGGTGGAGGGCAGGTCTTGGTCGGGCTCGCCGTCGAGGTCGGGGATGTTGTCCTCATCGTCGGAGATGGTCAGGACGAAGTCGTCTTCGAGGTTGCGGGGGGCCATTTTGGGGGCGCGCGGCTTGGTGGATTGCACTGCGGTCCAAAAAAGTTTCGGAGAGGCGGGATTCTGCCGGGCGCCGGGCTCACCGCCGGGGGGCACGGACAGGCACAGCAGCTAAGCTTGAGCAGCGGGAATTCATGACGCGTGGGCGGCCGATTCGCTGTCGAGCCAGCTGGTCGCCGGCGAGAGCTGGGCGCCAGAGATAAGCAGGCCGCGCCCCTCTGCGTTCCCCATCCTCATCTCCATCGCCATCGCCATCGCCATCATCCTCATCCAGCATGGATTCCGAACCCGATCTGCGCCACTCGATCTCGCTGCGGCCGCACCCGTTTCCGACCCAGGCCAACCAGGCAGGCCGCGCCGACCGGACGGATTCCCCTAGGCCGGAGTTCATCGCGTTGACGCCCGTAGACCACCCGAGTACACCCGAGCCCGCCAACCGCACCAAGAACGGCACCAGCACCGCCTTTGAGCCTGTGACGCCGCCCGCCGCGGGGCCCCAGGACCCGCTCTCGCACCGCAACGCCTCGCGCTTCACCTACGACAGCACCGACGTCGAGCGCCAGACGCCGCCCTCGTACGACCGCGCCAACGACCCCTTCAACCTCGCCGCCAAGATCAAGCCGCCGCACGAGCTCGAGCAGATCCGCGCCAACACGTCGCGCAAGCGCGATGGCTGCGGCCCGCTCGTCACCAACCGCAAGGCCCACCGCGCCCGCAAGGTCGAGGCCTTCTACGAGACGCAGAACGAGAACATCGAGCGCCTGCTGAAGCCCGTGTCCGAGCATGTCCGCCAGGCCAGGGAGGAGGAGGGCGCCGACAACCTGCAGTTCAAGATCGCCGTGTGGGGCTCCTTCGCCGCCAACATCTGCCTCGTCTGCCTGCAGCTGTACGGCGCCATCTCGTCGGGCTCGCTGTCGCTCTTCACCACCATGGCCGACGCCATCTTCGACCCCATGTCCAACATCACCCTCATCCTGGCCAACCGCGCCGTCAAGCGCGTCAACCCCCACCGCTTCCCCTCGGGCAAGGCCCGCATCGAGACCGCCGGCAACATCTTCTTCTGCTTCCTCATGACGTCCGTCTCGCTGATCATCATCGTCATGGCCTGCCGCGAGCTGGCCGAGGGCCACGGCGAGGACACGCGCAGCTTCCACCTGCCGTCCGTCATCGCCGTCGCCGCCGCCTTCGGCACCAAGTTCGTGCTCTTCCTGTACTGCTGGGCGCTGCGCAACAAGTACAGCCAGGTCCGCATCCTGTGGGAGGACCACCGCAACGACCTCTTCATCAACGGCTTCGGCATCCTCACCTCGGTCGGCGGCTCCAAGCTCAAGTGGTTCATCGACCCCGCCGGCGCCATCGCCATCTCCTGCCTCATCACCGCCCTCTGGATGCGCACCGCCTACTCCGAGTTCCAGCTGCTCATCGGCGTCAGCGCCGACACCCAGATGCTGCAGCTCATCACCTACGTCTCCATGACCCACTCCCCCGCCATCACCGGCATCGACACCGTCCGCGCCTGGCACTCGGGCCCCCGCCTCATCGTCGAGGTCGACATCGTCATGCACCCCGACGACTCCCTGCGCGACACCCACGACGTCGCCGAGGCCCTGCAGACGAAGCTCGAGAGCTTGCCCGACGTCGAGCGCTGCTACGTCCATGTCGATTACGAGACGTCCCACGCCCCCGAGCACTTCTGGAAGAAGGAGCTCTGAGCCCTTCTTCTTGTTTCTTGTAAGAATGCGTGTGTTTTGTGATGTCTGTGTGTGTGTGTGACTTACTCTGGTAAACGGCCGTTGCATCTTTTTTTCCTTCGGGCTTTGTTCAACGCGGTAATTTGACCGCGGATGCAGGTTGTTGTTGTTGTTGGTGACTGATTGCTTGGCAACGAATGATGCAAAACGATGAAGAGAGAGAGAGAGAGAGAGAGAGAGAGAGAGAGAGAGAGAGAGACAAAAGCAGAAAAATACCCATTTGCGACGTCGACGGGGTAACCCCGTCTTTGGGGCGGAAATTCCTTTTCCCCATCATTGTCGTTGTCAGATGCTATGCCACTCACGACGTGGCTCTTTATCCATATACGAATGGTTTTTTGTTACGAGCAACGGCGATGGCCAATCCCTTCTTTTTTTTTTTTCCCCTGTGCATACGTTTACCTTTGTCCGAGAGCGTACAGCATCATCGCCGTCTCTCGTAAACCTAATCACAGAAATTCAAGCTCGATAAACGACATGCATATGGCTTTTTCTTCCACAAGTGAACGTTCTCATGTTTTTCGTTTCGAACAGGCAAGGATCCAATCGGCGTTTTGACCACAGGTAGAAGAGTCAAATGGATTACAATGGCAAAACACACGACACGCACCCGGCCTCTCTCCACGCATCGACAATCCACATCTTCGCTTCGCTTGGGAAAAGACATTCATTCTTTCCTCATTATGCCTCACTGTCGCCACGCCGGCAGACAGACTGACCATGAGTTACACAAAACGCACTAAGCAAGACCCCACGCCGCCACCATTCGCGCCATCCATCTATTGATCCCGAAAAAGAAGAAGAAGAATCCCCATCCGAGAAGAGAGCAAAGAGGGGAAAAAAGAGAAAAAGAGAAAAAAGAAACAGAGAGAAAAGAAAAAAACGCAAAAAGTCCCATCGAGACGCCCGACGATGGTTCCGATCGATGAAGGCAAGATAGTAGTAGTAGTAGTAGTCCATGGGAGGAAAAAGGAAAAAAAAATGCAACTCCCGGACAATATCGACGCTAAGTAATGCTGATCAAAAAGGTGAGAGGAAAAAAAAAAAGGAAACAAGAAGAAAGAAGCCGAGACAAGACACACAAAACCCAACTTCAGGTTCCAGCCCCTTCCCTCTCTCCCTCTCTCTGTATGATTGATTCCCTTTCCCTTTCCTCCTGACGCAACCCCGGGAAAGGAGAAGAAAACGAAGAAGAGAAGAAAAAAAAAAGAAATGAAGAAGAAAAAGCAAGAAATGGGGGAGGATGAGGAAACTAACAGATATTATCTACACGAATACACTTGCTTTTGGTTTTGTGTTTCTTCTTCTCTTCTCCTTCTTCTTTCAATTAACGCATAGCCATGCTCGTCGGTCTTTTTTCCTTTTATCCATTTCCATTGACTTTGGTGCAACATTTCGTGGTTTAAAAGGGGGGAGGAAAAAAAAACCAAGAAAAGCGCCAGCCATGTCATCATTTCACCACGCATGACACCCCCCGCTATCCATTACCCGTCCGTTGCACACAAACGTATCGAAAAAGCCGCCTAGGCGGCAGCAGAAGCACGATTCTCCCTGGTAGCAGCAATGGCAGCCTGCAGACCGACGATGCGCAAGCTCTTGCCGCGGCGGGGCCGGCCGGCCATGAGGGCGGCCGTGGGTTGCATCTGGTCCTCCCACCGGCGGAAGACGGCCTTCATGTCGCGCGGGACGCCCTCGAGGACGACGGTGGAGACGGGGATGAACGGCCTGTCCTGCAGCGACGCCGCGAGGATGCCGTACTCCTGGGCGAACATGAGGGCCGTGCTGAAGGCGTGCGATTGGCTGCGCGAAAGGATGCCGACGACGCTGTTGGAAAAGGAGCAAGAAGCTATCGTTAATAAAGTACTACTTTAGAGGGGGCAGGCGTGACGGTCGAAAAACTTACATGTAAATCTCGAAGAAGGCGTCGAGAACGTAAATGTTCTCGGCTTCGAGATCCGTCTGGCTGAACGGGGCAATCTCCACCACTTCTGCCGTCATGTTCGGCTTCGGGGCTCCGTTAGAAGAGGCAGGACCAGCATTGCTCTGCGGGGGAGATGATTCTGTTGGTGAGGATGGTCCTTGGGTGCTTGTGGTGCTCGCCTGCGAAACTCGTCGCACGAAAGAAACGGGCCATAAAGAGCTCACCTGGAAGCTGCCGCCGGTATGCACCGGCTTCTCGTCGACGCGGAACAGTCGGACGCCGTATTTTTCGTGCTTGGCCTTGAGTCGCCAGTGGTCCGCCGAACGCGGCACCTTCTTCTCCTTTCCGTTGGCGGGTTCGGGGAACACCTCGAGGAACGAGGCGGGCTCCTTGCCCTCCTCGACCTCCTCAATCTCGGGCGTCAGGCCAAGGTCCATTCCGATGAGACGGGCGCATCCGAGCTCCTCAGCGGTACAGCCCTTGCCCTTCCACAGGAAAATCTTTCCGGCAAGAAGGCCGGTCCGGGATGAGACAAGGTACGGGAAACCCGAGCAAAGGTTGTTGACGGATAGCTCGATTTCATCGAAGGCCATATGGCCCAAATGCTGACGGCCGCAAAGCATGTACTGCTTCGAATGGTCGGTGCGGCTTCCCTTCCTGGTGACGAGGATTCCGCCAACGGCCTGGAAGAAGTTGGGGCACTCCTTGCCCTGTCGGATGAGGAGAAGCTTGCCGCCCACATCCCGCGCTGCCTTACGAGCGAACAGCTGTGCATCCTCGACTGCCGGCTCCGGCACTGCGGAGCCAGTCCAAAGGTAGACCTCAGTGTGCTTCGCACCATTCTGAGACGCAAACGCGTGGTTGCAGAGGTACATAGAGTTGTCGAAGAGAATGTGCTCCTCCTGCGGCGGAATCGGCGTCAACTTGCCATCTCCGGAAATCTCCTGGATCTCGTGCTTCAACGTCTTAACCCTCTCTGCATTGAGCGGGCTGCTGGTGAGAACGCGGTGCGCGTCGACATCCAATTTCCCTGAGGTGACTGGGGCGTCGTCGAAGAAATCCGCGAAGAGCTGTCCGGCCTCAGACTGCTGAGGAATCGGGGACTCCAGGGAACCCTTGCGCTCCTGGGAACCCTTGCGGATTGAGGAGATGGAGTCCTTCTTCACCGGCTTAGGAGGAGGGGTCCCGGCGGATGTGGGAGGGGAAAGAGGAGTCTTGGCCGGCGGCTCTGGAAGCTCCTTGCTAATTCTGACGCTGGGAGTAGGAACGAAGTTCTCCTTGTTGTCGTTCAGAGAGGCAATGCCAAGGCCGATGGGCTTAGGCGACTCTGGCTTTGCCAAGCCGGCATTTTCCATGGCCTCTTGCTCGTCCTTCCTCGTGGGGAGCTTAACGGGCGACTTCACTCTAGGAGGAGTTGAGGAAGATTCAGGCTGGCGTCCCCACATTGCGGCAACGCCCTTGACCGAACTGTTTACAGTCTCGGGCTTGTCCTTGGCGGGAGTCGCGGGCTTTGCTTCTTCAGCAGCAGGGGGTTGCGGCAGGGGCTTCTGTGGCTTGGGCGACTCAACGGTAGGAGTGCTCGGGCTGGATGCGGGTGGGCTCGTGGGAGACTTGACATCCTTGTTAAAGCGGGATGCACCAGAGAAGAGGGGCTTTGGAGGGCCAGGCTGCGAGGGCGCAGCTTGATCTCCCCCTTGCTTGAGGGCAGCTATTCTCTTCGCGATATCCGACTTGGCGCCTTCCGACTTAACCGGACTCTCTGGCTTTTTCGGTGACTCTGGCTTGGGCGTGGCCTCTTCCTTGGACGGACTGCTGACCTTGATGGGCGACTCGGCCTTAGGGGAAGGAGCCTTTGGTGAAGCAACCTTGGGCGAAGCAGCCTTGACCTCGGGCTCCTCCTTGGCAGGGCTTTCCGGCTTGACTGGCGACTGGGGCTTCGGAGGAGAAGCGGCTGTAGCTGGAGCAGCTTCTTCGGTAGGGAGCTCAACCTTCTTGGGGGATTCGGCCTTGGTTTCCTGGGATGACAGATCCAGTGCCATCGTAGATTGGTGGGAGTCGAATTTGCCGGAGGCCTTCTTGGACAATTCGGACGGCTTGGGCGTCGAGGGCTCAGGTGGAGGAGATTTCCGCTGCTCGAACTTAGCAGAAATTCTCTTTGCGAGGTCGGGACTCTTCACACCTGGCGACGGCGGCGTAGACGGCTGCTCGAACTTCGCGGAGATACGTCTCGACAACTCAGGGCTCTTAGCGGGGACTGGGGGCTCCGATGGACTGTCCAGCTTAGCCGATACCCTTCTCGTAACTTCAGCTGACTTAGCGGGAGCGACTGGCTTGGGCTTCGACTCTAGAGAAGGCGAAGCAGGCTTGGATTCCTCGGGTTTCTCGGCCTTGGTGGGCGAGCTCGGCAAAACGTCCTTGTCCTTGACGAGAGAAACGTTCTCCACAACTGACGTCTTCCGGATCGGCTTTGGGGAGGCGATCTCTGCAGCTGGCTCCGGGGCAGAATCCGTCTTAGCCGTTGTCTTAGGTGCCCGTCTCTTCGGACCACGCGCGCGGCCCTTTGTCATGTGTGTGAGCTCCTTCGTAGATCCTGCTTCCGGTTCCACGGCAGGGCTTGCCGCAGCAGCCGAGCCAGAATCCCTTGCACCCGGAGCAGGCCCGCCAGGAGAACCCCCGCGAGCAAGCATAGCAGCCAGGGCAGGGTTGAAACGATCGGCTAGTTTTCCGGATCCCCTGCTTGACAGCTTGCCTGCAGGTTCATCGTTTGCGGGAGAAGCAGGCTTGGTTGGGGAAGCAGACTTGGTGGGGGAAGCAGACTTGGAAGGTGAAGAAGGCTTGATCGGAGAAGAAGGTTTGGAGGAATCCGGGGTATTGAACCGGTCCGCAAGCTTTCCAGGCACCCTGCCGGTCAACTTAGATGGCGAAGGGACCTCAACGTCCGGTGACTTTGGCGACTTCGGTGCCCCACCTGCTCCAGGGAAGCGATCAGCGAGCTTGCCTACGGGCTTCAGAGCAGGTCTCCCGGGAATCCCGGCAGGCTTCGATGCGTCGGGCAAGTTGTTGAAACGATCGGACAGCTTGCCCGGGACCTTGATGGTTGGCTTTGCTGGTGCGTCAGCATCCTTTGCGGTCGTGGCGGGCTGAGAAGACTCGGTGAGCTTCCTCTCGCGCATGGCCTTCAACTTCGCAAGGGCCTCGTTGGCTGGAGGTGCTTCCTTTGCTGGCGATGCGGGCTTCGTCGAGGACTCGTCTTTGGTCGGAGAAGCAGGCTTGGCTGGGGACTCATCCTTCGTAGGCGAAGAAGGTTTGGTCGGCGAAGCAGGCTTGACTGGAGACTCTTCTTTTGTGGGTGAAGCAGGTTTGGCTGGGGGCTCCTCCTTGGCAGGCGAAGCGGGCTTGGCTGGCGGCTCTTCCTTGGCGGGCGAAGCAGGTGTCTTGGATTCGCTCTCGGCGGCAGGCTCTTCGGGGGCTGCCGGTGCTTCAAGTGATTCCTTGGGCTCTGGAGTGGCTGCGGGCGACGGCTCCTCCTTGGCTGGTGAGGTCGGAAGCTTCGAAACGCTCCCGTTCCGACCAAGACTCTTGCGAATTTCCAGAGCCTCCGCAACCGGTGCTGCAGGCTTCGCAAGAGATCCTGTTCTGACGTGCGAGCCCCCGTGTTCTTCCGCCTTCATCTGAATGGACTGCCGCTGCTTGACAAGGCTTTCTCTGAATTCATCCTTCTTCACGCGGGGAGCCGGGCCGCCGGTGACATTCAGGGCTTCCTTGCCCCGGCTGATATTGTCTTTGAGCGTGTCCGGGGCGACGAACTTCTCAGTGTGCGTCTTCCTGAGCTTTCCAAAGACATTCTGGAACTCCAACTCGCCCTGCTTGACAGACTCCGACTGGCGTTGACGGTGCTTCAATGTGGACCGGAAGTCTGGCTTCGAGGGGTCCTCTGGCTTGGATGCAGGGGGGTCACCACCGCGCAGAGCGGGCGATTTCAGGGCAACCGCCGGCTTCTCGGCCTTGTCGGCGGCGCTTCCCAACGTCGGGCTGGCAGCAGAGTCCTTCGCCGTCTCCATTTTAGGAGATGACAGGGTGTCTGGCTGTCCTTTGGGCGTAGATGCTATGGGTTTGGCCGGTTCAGGAGCAGGATGTTGTTCACGGTCGGTAATTTTCTCGGGCGGACCCTGACCCAAATCGGGTGATTGCGCAACGGGCCCCTGTGCAGATCCCCGTGATTCTGGTCTGCGGAGAGCGTCGCGACTGGCGAATTTTGTAGGGCTAGTCGGAGTTGCTGGTGGATCTGTATCGGCTTTCTCAGGCCTGGAGAGATCTACGCTCGCTTTCTGGGCCTTGATCCTGTTGATCTCTGCCATCCAACTCGGCTGCTCAGGCTGGGGTCTCGGCTTTGGCGACTCGGGCTTCGTACTCAGAGCACTCTCGAGCCAGCTCGACTTTGTAGGGCTACGGCTCCATCGCTTGTTGGGGCTTGCGGGCGAGTTCGCTCCAGAGCGGTTCTCTCCCAGCTGCGTGATGGAGCTGACCGACTTTCCTCTGTTGTGGCGGAAGGCCTTGGCCGGTCTTGTGAACGGCTCCTCGGCGCCCTCGCCCTTCTCCGTCGCATTGCTGTGACTCGAGCTTGGCCGCTCAGAGGACTGGCCACGGGAGCGCGGTCTCGCTTCAAGCGTCGGTGTACTCACCCCGCCGAAACCACCAGCGCTGGCGGTAGAATTCTGTCTGCTAAGGGTGCCGGGTGTCTGCACGCTCCACCTTTTGTTCACGCTGTCTGATCGCCTCATCATTGCACTCTGCACGAACCCCCCCATGCCTTTTGTCGGGGACGGCGTACGCTCAGGCAACATTCGTCCTTGCGACGGCGACATGGCCATGATCCGCTCCGACAGGGCGTGCTCGGTGTCGTCGGGCTCGGAGGCGGGAGGGCGGAACTTCTGCGACTCTAGCGTTGGCAGCGGGGACTTCGCCTCGGCCGCACTGTAGCCGGATACTGACGTGTCGCGAGACAATCGGTTGCTGAAGACGGCGCTGCCGCGCACGGAGCTCGCTCTGGAGGGCGAGCTGGAGCGCACGCTCTCGGCGTGTGGGCTCGCCGGGCGTTCGGCGGCCGTGTCGTGCGACATGCCGGGCAATTGTCGCTTGTCCGATATCGAGGCAACGTCTACGTCTTCGTCTTCACGGCTGCGGCGGTTTGCAGGGGAGCCAATGCCGCGGTCGGGTGTTTGCTTGAACCACGACGGATCCTTCGAGCCCAGCGATTGTGCGATCTGTGTCCTCGAGGCGGTGTCGTCGGCGGGGTCGAAGGGCTCGGACGTCTCAGCGGGCGAGCGCGATGCGCTGTTCTCGGCGGCGATCTGGCTGAGCGGTCTGCGGCCGCTGGTCGAGGTTGGGCGGCGCTGCTGCCACGAGCGCGTGCTCGACCGGGTGGGCGTGTAGGGTGTGGTGGGAGAAGTCTTTGCATCGTCGCCGTGCGGATCGGGCGCTGAGCCGGTCAGGCGCTGCAGCGCATCGTCGTGGGCGTCCATGGTCGGCGACGACAGGTCGAGGTGCAGGCTGCGCGGCGAGGAGCTCTTGACGGAGACGGGGGTGCTGAGCTGCGAGGCCTTCTCGGGCGACAGCGAGCGTTGGCGTTCTGCGGTGCAGCAGCGGCTGGTCAGTGACGGGGCGGCAGCGTCGCCCAAACATAAACAAGGCGGGCGGAAAATAGTACACACCAGCACGGCGGGCCGCACGCTCAGCGCGACCTTGCAGGATCTGCTCCTCCAGCAAGCGATTGCGCTCCTGGTCCTCCCGGTCCCGCTTCTCGCCAAGCTCGCGGATGTGTTCCACGAACGACGACGGGCTGATGGGATCGTCGGGCGGCGGCGCGGCTTCATCGCTGCGGGCAGACATGATGCGGGCTAGGAGCCTTGGGGCGGGCGAGGGAGCGGGCTGCCCGTATTTGTCCAACCTCTGGCGGCGGGGATGATGGTGGACAAGAGCGGCTGCTGGCCAAAATCTAAATAGACCGTCCGCTTCGGCTGCCCTGCGCAACAGCCCTAGCAAGCATATATATTCTCTGCTACCGACTACTGCACGCCTGATGCACCGCGCCGCCGGTGGGCCCCAGGCGCATTCCTGGGCCCCGCTGGCACGCTGCCCGCTGCTCCACCTCAGGCCGCGCAGTGCTGGTGTGGTGCTGACTACGGCCTGGCCGCGCTAGGCCGCTTCGGCGATAAGGTTGCCGGCCGCCATGCAGCTCCTTGCAGCTCCTTGCAGCTCTCCCGCCGCCTCAGAACAGGAACAGCCGGTCCCTGGCGTCCTGGATCACCCATCGCAGCCCCTCGTCCAGATTCTGCCCCGTCATGCCGCTGCACGCCATGATGGTCCACTTGTGCGTGGTGATGCTGTCGAGCTGCAGCCCCTGCGTCGCCGTTAGCCAGCCCGACTAGCTGTCGGGCCCAACGAACGTGGCCCGTCCGCCCAAGCACCCACCTGACGGATCTCGTCATCGCTCATCGCCCCGGGAACATCGCTCTTGTTCTTGAAGACGAGCAGGCTTGCCCCCATCAGCCGCTGCCGAAGCGTCAGTGCGCGCACGCCGAAGAGAGAATTGGGAAGACGTGCCTCCTCCAGCAGCAGCCCGTCCAGCTCGCGGCGGCAGTCGTCGGTGCGCTCGCGGTCCGTTGCGTCGACGACCCATATAAGCGTGTCGGTTTTCTCAAAGTAGTTCTTCCAGTACGTGCGCAGCGTCTTCTGACCGCCGACATCCCCTATCGGCGACACGTGGTGCTCAGCACGACCGCGGCGGCTGCAGGGAGGCGGCTCTTACATATATTGAGTTTGTAACTTGGCGGTCAGCGATGCTGTCCCTCGGACTGCGGCGGTGGCAGCTTACCCCTCGTACTCAATCGTCTTGATGATGAAGCCCAGGGTTGGGCTGACGCTGTTGACGTCCTCGTTCATGATCTTCTTGACGATGGTCGTCTTGCCGGCATTGTCGAGTCCCCTGCGAGCAGTCAGCCCGTCTCTTGTTCTTCTCCGCTCTTCTCTACGCACAGCATCAATACGCGCATCTCCTTGTCCTTCAGTCGTGCTTTTCTCAGGATGGACAGCATCGTGGCTTGCTTGGACGGGGTGGGAGAAAGCTGGTGGGAGCTGCTTCTTGTGCTTGTGCTTGCGCACTGCGCAGCGCAGACAAGCGCGGCAGCTGCCTTCGTTTCCGCGCTAGCCGAAAATGGCACCACTTGTCAATTCACGGCAACCTCACCTTTTCCACCCGTACCTTCTCTTTTATCCGTCTTCTGACCAGCCTCAACGCCCGCTCGAGCCCGACTCGTTGTGCGCGCTCGGTCACGCTTACGACGCTCAGGGTCAGCTTCTGCTTAGTTCCGCCCGTCTGCCGTCAACTGAAACTAACCACCTCACTCAGTTGTTCTTCCGCTCCGTCCATCCACGCGATCCGCCACCTGAAGAGCCGCGACGCAGAAACGCGCAAGGTAAGTGACGAGCCCGCCCTCGTGTTCATGTCTGCGCTATTGAGTGCTCCTTCTGTCAGACGCCCAACGCGACGCCACTCGCTAATGATGGACCATCGAAAGGCCGAGAGAGTGCGCTCCTGGATCGTAGATACTGGGCAGGCCGAAAGGCGCAGGGACGTCATTGCCAGAAACAACATCGACGCCCACATCGAAGCCGGTCCTGCCTTCGCCGACACCAGCACGGATCGCACGCCCGCCGTGACTCGTTCAGCCTTCCACTCAAACCCAAGGCCCTCGGCTGCACCAGCGACCGACTTTCGCCCTTGCCGCGAAGGTGTCCTGGTTGAAGTGCGCACTCCAAGTGAGATCGACCGAGACGAAGCTAAAGCACGTGCCCGTCACGCTGCGGGTAGACCTTCAGCTTCCATTCCACGCGCTGCACCACACAACCTCAACCACAAGCCCACCCCTCCTGCCCGCCAACCCCGCGCCTTCAACAACAACAACAATCGCCGGCGTCCACCTTTGAACGATCATTTCGACACAATGACTGACATCAAGCCGCCGCAATACGTTCCCCCTCACATGCGCAATCGTGTGGCACGGGCTCAGGCTCAGGCTCAGGCTCAGTCCCAGTATGTACCGCCTCACTTGCGGAAGGCTACTCCCAACAACACCGCCAGCCCTAACGGTGGTGTTTCTCTGAATAGTGGCGTCGCCTTCAACGAGGGCGTCGCTTCCAACGACGTCCCGGCGCGTAACGGCGGCGTTGCCCGCAGCCAAAGGTAACCTTCCCGTCTCTATTCCAAGTGTGCACAACAGGCTTACTTTTGGAGCTCAACGCAACCAAACACTGCCCCGCTGAGCGCTACGACAACTGTGCCAGCTCAGATTCCGGAGCAGCCTTTGCCCGCCAACACTCCGCAAGCCAATCTGCCTCGGGCCAGCCCGCCTTCGGCCAACCTGCCTCAAGATAACCTGCCTCAAGATAACCCGCCTCGGGCCAGCCCGCACCAAGCCAACCCGCACCAAGCCAACCCATCACAAGCCGACCCATCGCAAGCCGACCCACATCAAGGCAACCCGCACCAGACCAACCCAAGCACCGTCTGGGACCAAAATGTTCCGCCCGCAGGGCCACGTGCCACGATGGACAGCCGCGGCCGTCAGAGGCAGGACGGCGAACAGGTTAAGCCTAAGCGCAACACCAAGTGGATCACTAACAAAGAGATTCGGGAAAGGGCTCTACAGAACTCTAATGAGCAGGTTGGTGCTTGGGGTTCCAATGGCTCTGATACTGGATTCAACTCCAACCCAGCCGCTGACCCTGATCATGACCTCAAGAAATTGATGGACTGGGAGGGCAACTGGCTTCCTGGACCGACTGATTGGGAGACTCGCCGCGGTTACCATCACAATAACTTCAACGAGGAGATGATGCGCTTCGTTAATGGCTCCATTGACACGGAAGCTGCCGTTGACATCTACAACGAGCCTACGTTCTTGAACGAGCCAAGTGGTGAGGTTGCGCCCCGTATCTGGGCATCTCTTCGCATTGAAGGCACCTCGCTTCAGGAGTGGTGGAACAACCACGTTGGAAGCTCGCTGGCGGAGGATGACAGCAGGGCTTGGTGGAGGGAGTACACTTCTGAGGAGTCCAGCCTACTGATTTCTTATGATGTTCCCGAGGCCAGACTTGACCCTACCGATCATGAGGGTCAGATCCTCAATGTCAACGATCTCGGTTCTGGAAATGCCTCTGAGAAGCTGGTGCAAGCCAGGCTCAAGAAAAAGGCTGATAGAGAGAGGCGAAGGAATCGTGAACGCGAGGAACTTGCTGCCGCCATTGCAGAAACTCCGCCCGTCACTTTTGTCCAGCCTGCGAAGATCAAGCCCAGGGTCAGCTTATACGTCCGCCTCGCTCTCGCTGCCGACGCTCAACAGATTGCCGGGATCTACAACCACTACGTTCACCACAGCATCAAGTCGGCGGAAGTCGTGCCTCTTTCCGTCGCTGACCTTGCGCGTCGCATCGCCGATGAAACCGGGAGCTCCATGCCTTGGCTCGTTGCATGCCAAAAGGGCAAGAAGTCTGGTCGAGGCTACACCAATGGTACTGACTCTTCGATTCTCGGCTTTGCCTGCGCATCTGATTACCTCAGCCGCCAGAGCATGTACGCTTACACTGCGGAAGCCGAAGTGTTCGTCCATCCCAATTACCCTCGACACAAGATCGGTAGCTGCCTCATGGATCGACTCCTTTACATCCTGGACCCCTGCTACGATGCCTTGAAAGGCTATCAGTTTACTGCAACCGGCCCTTTCGCCGAACACGGTGGCTCCAGAGTCATTGGCTCGGTCATCATGAACGTGCCATTTGACAAGAAGGATCCCGAGGATCTGGAGGGCATTGCGAAGTTCCTTGGCAAGTTCAACTTCAAGAAGGAAGCCGAACTGCCCAACATCGGCGTGAAGAAACAGATGCACGTCAGCCTGGCAACATTCCGCTACTACACCGGCACCACGATCAACCCCAAGGAAGCTCTCTTCTCATGAGCTTATGAAGATTTCGATGTGTACCGGCTCAAGTAAAGGACGTGAGTTTCCGGATCTAGATGCACCCTTGCCACTATGGAACTAATTGCCCGATTGACACGGTGGTGTCCTCTTCTAGTTCACTTCACTTTCTCCGATGTGCTGTATGGTCTTCTTCTCCTTGTGTTTTCTTCTTATTCAGTTCCGATGCGTTCAACATCTGCAAAGCATCGGAGGAGACCACAATGAAAACAACATGGCTTTTTCCTTTTTCCTTTTTCCAATTTTTCAGCTCACATCCCGTTCTTCATGCGGCATGAGGTCCGTCTGGAGGCCTCGTCAAGCGGTCTTGTCATGAACGGAGAGCGTCAGGCGTACAAAAATGCTGGATTCGGGAGGCTAACACACATGCATGGGTGGTCTTGCATTTTCTGGGGGAACGAAAAAGGTCTTTAATTTTCATCTCTCTCCTTTCTGGAGTGTCAGATAGGGAGTGGGAACACTTTGCTCGGGGTTGCTTAGTCGGCGAGAGTGCTCAATGGAAACAAAAATTGCACTGAAAATGAATATGATTGTTGGGCGGTCTTCGCTATGTGCTGTCACCTTGGTCGGCACGATTTACCGACAACGTCCGCTGGTAATACCGTAGCTTACAGAGGGCTGGAGCTCTTGAAGCTCCGCTATGCGGGTAGTTGGAGTCAGTTCTTGGGCGTAGGTGCGGGGTTTGAAGTTGTTTGAGCTTGTGTGAATGCGTCCGGGGATGGGATCGCGCTGCCTATGTGGTTTGTAAATGTGGTTCGTTGCGGCATGACGTTACAGGTAGCTTGGTCGTTCATCTCTAGACGACTCGAATGTGCTGGTGGACGTGTCGGTGGACGTGTCGGTGGGTCGCGCTGGCTGAGGAGATACTTTGATGTGTAAAGCAAACAGTTGGAGATGAGTGAACTGGGATTGCTTGGACAAAGTTATCAACACTTCGGCGTTTTGAGCTATTACCCGCTTGTCGTAACCCGCATCCTTGTCGTGGCCTTCACTCATGCCACAGTCAGAGACTTTGAATAGTGAAAGGTTGAATTGGACTCTGCAGTCTTCGTGTGTTGAGTACCTTTGTTACATTGTAGAGATTCTATCTGACACAGCTATGAAGAAGATAATGGAGCAGTAGCTTGTGGGAAATTAAGGGGTGCAGTAGTAGTTGCATGGTACTGGCTGGCGGAAATGAGGACAGAAATTCGAAAAGAAAAGGCCCACTTTCGATACCAGGAATGACCGCTGTGCATGGAAAGCCTCACCCCAGAGCCTTGTGTCATTTACTCCCAATGGAACTCCTCCCCAACCTTCTCCCCATCTCCCCTTGGACCGGCGAATGTTCCTCCCTTCCTTTCCGTTCACTCCATCACCTCGTCATTGTTTACCCTCGAGACGCTCTCATCCACAAGAGCTTCAGATCGACAAGAGCGGCGCCGCTCTCGGCATCAATACGTACATTCATTTGCTCCTGCTTGAAAGGCTGAAGGTCGGCGAGATTGAAAGTGGTGCTGTCTACGCAGACATGGTTGTCATCAAAGTCCACTTTGTACCCGTCAACTCTGAGCTCCGCAGTAGTTTTATCGTGAACCCGAAGGTTAAAAGTCTCGTCGATCAACCGCCCTTTGGTCTCGTGGACGATTTCGCCATCCAGTACGAATTTGCAGCGCGAGAAATGTCCGGAAAAGGCTGCCTCGACACGGAGGTTGCAGTCGTCCACGGTGCTGGTACAAATCTTTTCGGAAAGCTCATCGTCTCGTTCGCTGGTGGATCTTGCCAGGAGAGCGTCGACAACTGCGTTCCGGTCTTGGGTCAGGTCCTCTGGGAACCAGGTGCTTTCCAGCCACGAACGGTTCCTTTCCAGCTTCGTTCGCCGAAAGAAGCCCCTTTCCGGTCTGGGCTGTCCTAGAGCAACTTGTATCTCGTGCTTTTCTAGGACGGTGAAGAGATGTTTGGCGGTTGAGCTTGAGCTCACAGCAATGGCGCGGTAAAGCACATCTACTGGCACTGCTTTGCATTGAAGATGCACCTGAAGAATCGAGATCAAGATTCCAAGGATTTTGACGTTTCCTCCAGATGCGGCGCGGACAATGATATCGCGTTCCTCTCTGTATGTATGCATCTCGAAAGAGATACATTCGTTCAATGCACCTCCATCATCTGGGCCTGCCGGTTCGTGAAGAAGTAGGGTCCATAGGTAGTATGATCCATGTTCGAGCGCCCAGCGGAACAATGGTAGATAGGGTGGTTGTGGTATGTGCTGATTCCCCAAGTCGATCTCGGTATACTTTGGGGTGTCCCATGGACGAGCCTGGAAGCGGAAAGCTTTATGAAAGGCGATATTCTTGGCCATGCGGTAGATTCTTTGGTCAGATCCTAAAGTCGGGAAACGCCCAGTCAAGTGAACGGGCCAGTACGTGGATATGTACTGCAACAGGGGAAATTGGTCAAAAAGGGGCTCTTGCCTCGTGCCGTTCTGCTTGATCTTTGGGAGAACGAAGGTGACGTCTTTGGACTTATCGACGGCTATAGAAGTGCCACCACTTAGATAAGCCAAGGGCCTACCTAAGACACCGAGAGATGGAACTATGCCCTGGAGTAGAGTGTTGACCATTTCCCCTGGAGTGCGCACTTTTGTATGGTCTGCATCCCGAATTTGTATCTGGGTTTCAAATTCGTCGAAATGGAGGAAAACCAGGCACAACTCGCAGATATCCAACTCTGCATCCCTTGGACTGAAATGTAGCATCTTGCTGTGTTCATTATAGGCACTTGAAATGGGGCCGGCTTCGGTGTGAATGATTGAATCATCATTTGATGGCGCGGTACCGGAGCCGTGCAAAAGGATGAATTGCCGAACAGTGTGATGCGCGAGCCGTACGGTTTGATCCGCTTTACTGACGACAACAAGGTTGCCGCATGCGCGAATAAGCTTCGATCCATCGTCACTGGGGATTCGAGTGGCTGGGATAGAGGTATCCGTCGGTTCCAAGGCAACGGCGACTTTCAACTCTTCCATCTTCAAGGGCCGTTTTGCGCATACAAGCCAACGGAAAACTTTGCCGACAATTTTCAGCTTGGCCGTCCCTCCTGTTGATGCTGCAATCCTTTGGATGATCCTGGCGTACGTGGAAACAAGGTCTCTTGGCAGGTTCTCAAGCGTAACGCGTATCCCCTCATCACTGACGGCTTCGCAGATCTCATCGATCTGGAACTTGACCCAAAGGAACCTAAGGAGCTTGGTTAGTATAACCGGCAGTGTTATAAGAAAGTCGGATGGCATACATTTCTTTCGCACCTGTAGCCAATTGGTCGATTATCTCGTCCTTGAGACGAGGGTCACCGAGCGCAAGCTCACCATCTCCGAGCTTCTGATCAACTACCGCTTCCACGAAGCTTTTGATGTCTTGAGAGAGGTCTTCCGGAGATATGGTTATTGAGTAAGCAGGTCGGAATGCTTTCCTGTTGATCACGGCCCCGGGGCGACACGATATGAAGACCTTGACTGTGCATCGGGAAACATCTGTCAGTGCCTTTTGCACGACGGCAGCAAGCTCGGCCTGCTCCGAATGCGGTAGCTCGTCTACCCCTTCAATCAAGAAGAAGTATTTGTTCCCACTCTTGAGATAGTTGGAGATGACTGAGAAGAGTTCCCTGGGGATCGGGACATCCATCTTATCCGACAAGTCTTCATACAGTGATTCCTCAACCGCGGCAGAATGTCCCTCTATTTCCAGAATCTGTCGTAGAAACGTCCCGAGGATGGCTGTAGTCTTGAGCGACGACGGATATTCGTAGCTGCAGTAGTGGTAGTAAAGAGCACTGGGTTGCTGTGTTGCGACCAAGTGTTCATTGACCGAGGATGCAAGGATGGTCTTCCCGGAGCCTGGGATACCGAAACAGCCGAATGATGACGATGTCGGTGCAGAAAGCCATTCCTGAAAAGGCTGATAGTCGAACAGCCAAGTGGCAGTCCCATGGTGTCGCATTTCCTGTATCCTGCGGTGGTGGGCCTTGTAGTCGTAAGGTGAGATCCTTCGCAGAGCTTCTCTCAGTTTCTCTTTCTTGTCGAAACGGATAAGCGCCATCCTGTGGTCGTCTTGGCGCTTCCTTTCCTGTGTGGCTTCTATCATATCCGCTTGTTGGGCTTCCTTGTCGATGCGAGACTGAAGTTTCGTAAAGTCTTTCAAGTATTGGTCGAACTTCTTTGTGAATGGTTTCCAGAATGACTTGCATGCTAGCGTGAGACTGATTTTGCTTCCTGTGACCAATCAGCACTTGCTTCTCCGGATCGAAACTCTATCCCGGAGTTATTACTATTGGTTTTCTTCGCAGCCCCAAACAATTCTTTGATGTCGGTGCAGAAGTAGATGACCATCAGGTACGCATCGGAGATTGCGGCCAACAAGCGCTCATGGCTTGGGAACAATCGTTCATAGTCGCGGAAATGGGGGAGTGCATATCCAATGTCTGTCAACATATCGACGATCTTCTCGAACATGTCCGCGGAGTCCTGTGCAATCTGTACCTGTGTCAGTAAATGTGATGCGCATTTTCAAGAGCCTTCAATCTGCGTGCGTACCTGAAGAGCCACTCTTATACTTCCCCAGAGCGGAGCCATGACCATCGAGACGGCTCCGGTGTTGCTGATGACGTCCAAGCCTTCCCCATATGCTTTCAACGTGTCCAGAAGTGGTCCGAGTTTCTGGCGGCACGCGTGCAGCTTGCTCTTCTGTTGGTGGTCGCGATGGGCCACTTCAGCCTGGTAGTAGATGGTTTCCAGAGTCGCAGACCGGAAGTTTGCCTGTTCCTCCTCGCTTAGGCCCTCGAGAAAGCGGCATCTCGCGCGCTCCCATGGCTCTGTCGGTATCGGTAAACTCGTGCGGATGTTCGACATCTGTTTCAGCAAAATCGTAGAGTTGGTGTAAGATGAAGAGAGCTGGGAAGGCTGAGATGTGTCTGTCGCGGCGGGCGGTGATGGTGTGGCTATGCTGCAGTGAAATACCCCCTTGTCGATCGCTCCTGCTAACAGATATCCCCCTCTCTCTCTGGACTGCGCAATCGCCGCGAAGCCGCAGTCCACCAGGCATTTCGTATCGCATCGACGTCGGTAAGAATGCCTCGCCACTAATATCGCTGCTACTGCTGCCGCTACCAGATCGCTAGGCTTCCAGGATGCCGCTAGGTAGCCGGTGGAATAACGAGCTTCGAATGCTAGCGGGTAGCCTACTCGAGAATGCCGCTGGGTTGCCGAGCTCTAAACGATAAAGATGCAGATAGCCCCCCGCGTTAGGCTCCAAATGATGGTGCGGGTCCTATAGTGAGGAGGAGGTGTCGGTGTCGTATCGCTGAGCGGAAGAAGTAGTGAAATACCCCCCTGTCGATCGCTCCTGCCAACAGCGGGGTATGCGCCCGGGTCTGGCGAGTAGCACAGCCCCAAAACTTGCAGCCTCTCAGCCTCAAAGCTCAGCTGCAGGTAGGGAGCCTAATTGTGATTGGCTGTAGTGGATACAATACGGAAGAGGGACGAGTCTGTCAAGTAAGCCACTGCTAAACCCTACCTTCAGAACGTTCCACAAGCCTCAGTCGCCGAATAGTGGTGTACTGAACAGCGCCATTCCGAACCCACCCCTTGATGTGATCATTCTCTCATTCATCCTATCTTTCAACGACGTAAGCGCACAAGATAAAAGAAGTTTTTCCGGTATGACAAGAAAGAAGAGAAAGGCAGAAAAGAGAAGAAGCAGTATAGCGCTGCCATAAGGCAGGAGCCAGCCCTCAACTTCCAACCAAAAGAGAGAGGGAAAAAAACGGAAAAAGGAAAAGGAGATGTCATAAGAATCAACGCCCCCATATCCCCCCGACAATCCATGCATCCATTCATCGTCTTCTTTTCTCTTTTTCTCCTTCTTCATTTTCCCATCCCAAATCCAACATCCGCCGCCCTCTTCCTCCCGTCTCTCCTTCTTCCACTCCCATTTCCCCTCACCTCCTTCCACTCCCATCCCCCCTCTCAGTCCCACTCCCACTCCCATCCCCCCTCTCAGTCCCACTCCCACTCCCATCCCCCCTCCTACTCCCCCACCTACTCCCTCCAAATCGGCGCCACAGTCTCCACCGCCCTCTCCACCACCGCCCTCACCCGATCCCTCAACACGCCGTTCGCGCACTCGACCTCCAACCCCTCCAGCCACACCCTCGCCGTCATCTTGTCCACCTTGATCAAGATGCCCGGGACGGGGATGCCCATGGCGTGCAACCGCTTCAGCTCCGCCTGTTCCTCCGCCGAGAAGGAAGATTCATCATCGCCCGCCACGCCGACGCCGCCGGCGATGGAGATGGATTTCGTGGGGGGCTCGGAGGGATCGGTGGCCGATTGTTGGGTTGTTGCTGCTGCTTTGTTGTTGTTGTTGTTGTTGGTATTGGTGGAGTCCGGGAGTTTGGGGTGGGCGAGGGGCGTGATGTTGGCGGGGCCGAACTGGGCTTCGAGGAACATGCAGAGGCGGTCGAAGCGGGTGCGGGGGTCGGAGGCGGCGTGGGGGTTGCTGTGTTCGTGGCCGTGGCCGTGATTGTGCGCGTGTTGTTTCGCCGTCGACTGCTTGACCGCGGCCGGGCTGCTCTCGACGGTGAACAGCACGGCGAGCACGGCGTCGGCGATGCCGTCGTTGATCATGTTGCCCTCCCACTCGACCTCGACCCGGCCGCCGCCCTGGCAGTGCACCGTCACGCAGTCCATGACGACGAAGCTGGTCGTCGACCGGTCGATCTCCTCGTCCGCCGAGTTCTCCTCCGACTCGTCGTCTTCCATCTTGTGGTCGCCGTTGCCGTTCGCCTCCGCCTTGCCGTTGATGGCGGCGTCTTTGCCGCTGACCTGCTTGATGGCCCCGAAGGTGCCCTCGAGCGCCCAGCGGATGAGCTCGATGCCCGCGGCGCTTAATGTGAGGTGCTGGCGGCAGGCGATGGTCGTCGTCGTCAAGCCCGCGTACTCGCGCAGATCTTCGGGCGCCATGAGCGACATCTTGAAGTCGTTTTGCACCAGCACTCCGCTGATGAGCTGGGGTTGGCGTTCCTCCTCGTCCTCGGTCTCTGCCGCGCCGTCTGTGCCGTCTTCGCGCTTCAGCCGCTGCGGCATCGGCGGCGGTATTTGAGCAAGCTTGCCGACGACCTTGGCGATCTTGTCGGCTTTGAAGGGAATGCGAAGCTCCTCGCAGTTTGCCGGGCTGAACACCTTCACCGGCTGCTTCTTGTCGGCGTTTAACGAGAGGAGCTTGGACTTCAAACGCATCATGTTGTGCTTCTCGCCGTGCACGAGGATCTAATGATTGGTCTCAGCCTTGGAACTTGTATTTTACGCCGTGCGCATGTACTTACCACTACTGGTGCAGAGACTTCCTCAATGAACTCCCGGTTCTCCGTGCCGTCGACGTGGGCCGCGAAACTAAACTCCTGGACGCTACATCTCCTGGGAAGCAAGACCGGCTCTCCCTCTCTGTTTGGGCCTCTTCTCGCGGCATTGCCTCTTGTCATAACCGCCGGGATCTGATCGGGTTCGTGCAAGATCATCTTACCCATTGTGCCCTCCACCGAGTAACCAGTCATGATGACACCATTGCGTTGGTCAGGCGCCCACCTCTCTAGCAGCTCACGGCTGACGCCGTTCTGCATCATACCAGGCGATGCCAGCATGATGCAACTGCCTACATCGTCGAAGCGTTCGAGCGACTTCAGAGAACGGACATATTTGAAATCCCAAGGACCAGCCTTTGATGCGTCGCCATTTCGCTCTGCCTCCTCCATGCGCTCTCTGAACAGTCTCTTGATGTTATCGTTCATGGCGTAAACGTACGTCTGGTATACCACCATACACTTTCGAGCGATGTTGGAGGCGTAATAGATGGGGACCTTCTGGAACTCCGGATGCTTGGCCCAGTACTCATCGAGAATGAGTAGCAACTCCTGTGCACGACCGAGGGCGAAGACTGGGAGAAGTGCGCGGCCACCACGGTTTACAATGCCGGTGATGGATTTCATCAGAGCGGCCTCACGCTCCAGGCGGGGGATGTGCGATGCAATACCAAAGGTACTCTCGGTAATGAGCACATCAACCTTGACGTTCTTGGGAACCTCGGCAGAGATCAAATGGCGATCCTCCTCGCGCGAGTAGTCTCCGGTGAACAGAATCTTCAGGCCGGCAATTTCGATCAGGAACATGGCCGCGCCGAGGACGTGACCGGCGGGATAAGGGGTGATGCGGATCGAGGAGATGGTATGTGTTGTGTAGTAGTCGATCGCTTCGATCTGCGGGAAGGTTGAAAGATGGTCCGCTTCGGTGTAGAGCTGGATGCGGGATTCTGAAGAAGACGAAATGTTGCCGACGCGAACACTGTCCTGGATGAGCCACTTGTAGATTGCCTTGGTCGGATGCGTCATGAATACGCGGCCTTTGAAGTTCGTCTTGGACAGGACGTAAGGGAGGGAGGCTGCGTGGTCGATGTGGAAACTATCAGTGCCGTTAGCAGGATGTCCTTACTCTGCGCAGTTCGGAAGGGTAGGTGCTATGTACATGGAGGGGATGAGTTCAGTGCGAGCGGGTTTTGTCACCACAGCAAAGCGAGTCGGGAGGCGCAAGAATAGAGTTTTATTGATGCTCATATACAATGGTGGCGATACAAGATATGCAGGTGGAGTACCACGCATCGCAGAACTCATGCCCAGCACAGTTTCCTTCACGTTCATCATGAACGACGGATTGCGCCCTTGAGTGCAGCTGCATAGGATTACGGAGCACGGTTCGGGGGTTTCCACGCGATGGTGGATCAAAGCAGACGCTGAACAAAGGAACTAGATGCTTACTGGCTGATCAATAGAACGTCGACTTGGCTCAAGTCGAACTCGTCGTAGAAGGGCAGCGCGGCAAGGCCGTCATATGCCGGGTGCATGCCGGCGTCGAGCTGTGGTGTTGTCAGTGCGCCGCCCAGGCCAGGAATGTAGGCGGCGTACCATGACCGTCTTTCCCTTGTACTGGATGATGTGACTCGACCGGCCGACCTCATTGCCGCCGCCCAGGCAGTAGAAGAGAAGCTCATCGGCGGGATCGACGGGCTCGTCGCTGCCGGGCGCCATGGCAGCGGCCTTGCGTTTTGAGGCCATGATGGGGGGCGTCTGCGGCGACGGCGGGCGGGTGGGCGGGCGGCGGGCTGACGGCTTGGCGCAACGGGTCGCTGCAGCAGCTGGGTCAATCGGAAGCTGATGCGCGCGGACAGCAGCAGAAGCGGGACGCGCGCAGGGTCATAAAGGGAGCGATGGTTGCAGGAGCCGCAGAAGTTGGCGAGGGTGGTGAGGTTGGCGCGGCGGGTCGCAGCTGCATGCTGGAGCTCGACGCGCGCGCCGGATCAACAACGGGCCGCAGCTCTTTCCTGCAATGCAGACGCGCCGCCCGCCAACCTTCCCAAAGCCGCTTCATCATCGCCGCGCCCCATCGCATCCGCCGCTCCCCCCACCGAACTCCTCGCCGCCCGCCCTCCACGCCATTTCCGGCACCCCCGCGACCTGCGCCCCCCGGCGAATCCTCTAGACGACTGCAGGAGCGACACAACCGCGCATGATCGACACGGCGCGATCGGGCTAGGTGACGGCGACTCACCCGGGCAGCCCAGGCTGCTACCAGCAGGACCGTTTTCCCAGACCCCAGCACCAGCTCCGGCTCAATCCGTCACCATGGCCCAGCAGTACCCGCCCATGCATCCGCCGCCCCAGCCGCCGCAGCGGCCCTACTCGCCCTACCCGCCCACCGCGAGCTCGCCCGTTCAGATGTCGCCCGGCGGCATGGCTGTACCGCCCGCGAACAAGCGTCCCCGACTGTCCCCAAATCCCGGCCCTCCGTACTCGCCCTACCACAACTCGCCTTATTCTTCCATGCCGAATACTCCTGCGCCCGCGCACACGCCACTTCCGTTCAATCAGCCACAGCCGCCGGAGCCGGGTTTTGATGCGTCGCGTGGAGCTCCCGGATCCATGGGCCCGCCCCAGCGGCCGGCAGACAAGCAGGAAAAGCCGGAGAAGGAAAAGGCAACCGACATCAATGACTTGAGTGATGTCATCGGAGCTTCGGGCATTGATTTGCGTGAGGAAGAGAACTACTTGGCTCAGACCTATCAGAATCAGCACCAGACCAGCTCTTTCACCACTTCGTTTTCGCAGTCGCCCGCTACACAGTCGCCAAACAACAGCTTCAATGCTCTTTCGCAAGGAAGCTTTGGCAACTACCCGGCATTCCAGGGCGCCGGTCCGGTTAACCAGCCGGCCGTCTCCCAGAAGACTGTTGAGGAGGAATTATTCGAGAAGCACAAGGCGGCCGCGCGGTCCTTGGCCGAAAAGGCGCAACAGGAGCTCAACGATCCCTTCTGCCGTGGTAACAACATCAGGCAGAAGATCGGTCGCCACACTTACGACCAGGGCGTGAAGTTCAATGTAGACGGCTTATACGACCGAATCAGCAAGGACTCGCCGCAAAGGGTGACCGGGACACAAGCCGCCTCTCCTGACGGCACTGGCGTGGTAAAAGCCCAGGCCGCTGCGCTCCTTGACACGAATGCACCCCTGGCGGAGATTCTGACTCTCCTTTCCTTGGCTACCAAGGAGAGATTACGCGGTATCATGGAAGACGCGTATGCGCTTTCACGGTCACGTCAACTCAATTCCCACGGTGTTGTTCCCCCGGAATTTGCCGACATCGCAACCGGCAATGGAGCGCCGAAGCAAACCACAGCTGTGTCGACCTCTATCACCAAGACCGCATGGGATCAGCCCGACAGTGCCATCAGTCCCACAACAGTACCGGCGAAACGTATGCTCACTCTTTCCTTTGCTCCAATTGCTCTGCTGACCACCTTTAGGCCCTCTCGATGCCGACTCGTCCAAGAACGACCCCTCGCGTCTCCCCACCCCACCCACCGATACTCCTCCGACCCCGCAACCCACCATTTCCTTCTCATCCGACCTTTCCTCCACATTGCGGAAACTCCAGACGGAAGAGCGCAAGTACGAACAAGAGCGGATCAAGAAGCGGCAAAAGCGTGCGGCAGCAAAGGGTGGGGACAGCGCACCCGGCACACCAGGTGCCCAGACATCCCCCGCGGACCTGGTGCCTTTGAAGATGACAAAGAAGGAGCGGGAGCGCCTCGCAAAGGCCGGACAGACGGACGAGGTGCTGCACAAGGCGGCCAACACGACGGCGAACATGGCCATCGGCGGTTTCGGCAAAAAGTACAGCTGGCTGAGCGGCGGTGGCGGAGGAGGTGGAGGAGGAGGATCCGGCGCCAGCACGCCGCGGTTGAACACGAACGTGGGCGGTGGTGCCACCGTGGGCGGAGGAAGCGCAGGCGGCGGCGGCAGCGCGGGTGGCGGAGGAAGTGCAGGAGGCACGCAGGACCGCGGCTTGACGGGGAGAGACCGCAAGTGGGGCGATTGGCGGGAAGACGGAGCGAAGGGCAAGGGCATCCATATGCGGGATCTGATCGCGGCGCTGGAGCAGGATGGGAACGAGAAGAAGACGCTGGCGCGGGCGCTGGTGAGGCTGAAGTCGGATAACTGAGATGGTGTCTGAGCGGGACGTCATTCCAGTCAGACAAACCACCGGCCAGTGGCTCCTTTTTGGCTCGAAAGGATGATCGGTCTGGTTTCAAGGCCTGCGGAGGAGGGGAGGGTGAAGAAAAAAAGGAAAAGAAGAAGAAGAAGAAGAAGTATATTATATTTGCTGGCTGCCCCGCAGACATGGGGTTTTTGACGGGCGGGCGAGAAGGCATCATGGGGGTGGGGCAAAAGCCTTTTCGGGAATCTCCTTTCTCTCTCTCTCTTTCTTTCGCGGCACATGGTCACACACGGAGATGAAGACCTTGGCAGCACACATGCATTACTGGAGTTTTATTTTTTTCCCTCCCACCCCTTCCTTCTACAAACACTGCGGGAAGGGGAATGGGAAGGGAAATGGAGGGAAGGAGGGAGGGGGGGCTTCTTCTTCTTCTGCTTCTTCTGCTTCTTCTGCTTCCGTGGCCAAGTAGGTTTCGATCGAGAAAAATTAATGAGTTGAGGAGGGGGTGGAAAGAGAGAGAGAGAGAGAGAGAGACCAAACAAAAAAAAACTTTTTTGAAATATTTTTCTTCTCCCGGTTTTTGTTGCTTGTGTCTTGTTTGACCTCTTCGTTTTTTGGGGGGTTTGTTGTGCTTGGCTTTGGGGGGGTTTGGGGGGTTTGTGTTTTGTTTGTGGTGCGGGTGGGGTGGGGAGAGGGGAGTTATGCGGGGAGTATGGGGCAATCGGGGAGGGGCATGCGAGCTTCCGAAATCCTTGTATCGGAGTGGCGGGGCCAGAGAGAAGCAGAGTAAGTAAGTGGGCGAGTGTGTAGGCGAGTGAACACATCCGAAAGCAGGTACCCCATGCGGCCGGGGAGACAGTGACTCCGTGGGACGTAGAGTATATACGCTATCATCGGGGTACGAGAGAAGGGAGCGAAGCTCAGGCAGCCGAACAGGAAGGAAAGATCAGGGCTTGGATAGTGAGGGCCAGTAGGTCGAAGCCGTGCTCCACGCGGTGGGAATTGTTGGACTTTGAGTGCTTGTGCTTGGTGGGGAATAGGGCTTGAAGGGGGGGAGAGGAGGGGAGGTGTGCGGGTGGTTGTTGGTGTCGGCTCTTGGGGATTTGGGGCGGTGGATGGGAGCAGTGAGGGAGCGTGCGTGAATGATGGGATGGTGGAGTCGGGTTGGGTGGTGGCGGGAAGAGGTGTAAAGTGAGGAGCACATGTATTATTCTCTTGAGTATCATTTGGTTTTCTAGGAGTGTATTATTCGGGTTGCTTGCTGGCACTGCTGTGCTTTGGGATGGCGTGCTGCAAATACATCGGTGAGAATAATGGGTCAGAATTATTTGACGAGTGATGGCGCTTTGGAAGGAGTTCCTATTTTCTATTCATTCATTTCGAAGAAGTAACGACATGCATGGTGACACATTATTACTCGGGGAAAGAAAGACAGATGAGAGGCCGATAACGCTGAAGGTGGTTCGCCGGGCTATTTGCAAAATAGTTCGTCCCGGGAAAGAGAGGGGTTGACTCCTGGTCACTACCGCCGTAATCCGAATCAAATTATCTTGAAGTCTCGGTGCTCCCAAACAAACTCTGAACCTGACCAAATGTCTTCGAACATAAAAGCTCCGACTCGGTAATACACCTTTTCAGGGTGGTTCTTCACCGGTAACAACAGTAGTCCGCTACGGTCCCGACCGTTGTTTCGCCAGCTGGTTGATAGAAGAATGAGTTGAGTCTCGGGGTCTCCGTCGTCATACTTGCTGATCCGAGGATCCCAGTCAAGATGGTATGTGACTTCACCTGACGTAAGAGATTTCAGGTACCATTCTGAATGTCTAGTCTCCCCATCGCTGGGCCTGTGTGGAATACGAGCAGATGGAGCTCTCAATGTGATTGATGCCCCATGCTTTACAAGTGTCATGGGATCCGAATGTGCTGCCGCCACGTGATGATCGAGTACTTTAAGCTGTGCCGTAACATTATTCCAGGGATTGGTACAGTCCACGGCTCGGTCTCTAGAGGCCCAGCTCCAGGAAGGAGCTATATAGGCCTCTTGGTTGTTGAAAGCCTCAACCATGTCGTCGAATGAGGGAAAGTCGCGTATGATACGCCAGCTTATATCATCATGTAAGGAATCGTATAGCCATAATCCTGCGAGATGTTGGACCGGTTGGCCCGCATCTTCCTGTGCCTTCCGGATTTTTCTTGCCAGTCCAGCAATGGCGCTCAGTCTGTCCCGAGGGTATGTGAGTTCTCTCCCCGAGTATGCGTTTACCAAAGCCATCCAGCCATAGGTACCATCTAGCACTTGGTCTGCCCTGAAGACGGTGTTGACCCAATGACCAAAATGTCCATCATCTGGCCCGTCTCCAGTCTCCGAAAGGATTTTGTCGTGGCATTTGACATGTATCATCTTCTTACCAAAGACAACCGGCCTTGTTGCTGATAGCTGTTCTTGCCAGACCCATCCGCGACGATCCCATTTCGAGTCCTGCAGCTCTTGCATGACTGGCCACCTATCATAGTCCGTAGATAGGGAAATGTGATACGTTCCGAAAATCGTTGGATCGATAGAGGATCGGAAGCTTACTTCAACAGACTGGTGAGGACATCGCTTCAGAAACGAGTCAGAGGCCGAGGTTGTGGCGGCCGCGCCAAAGGTGATGGTTGAGTTCGCGAAGATGTCGGCCATTTTCATTGATTCCCTCTCCCAGTCTTCGTTGTTCTCATCTTCTTGTATGATGCAAAGCGCATCGATCCAGAGGTATCTGATGTCAAGCTTTCGGCAGAGGCCAATGGCATCGAGAAATGCCTGGGGCATTTTTGCCACGGGGATTTCTTGTTTGTGTCGATTGAGTGCCTCCGGAGTGGTCTTCAAAATCCCCGAATCTGGGCCCCAACAATAGCTAAGACAGGCATATCTTGGCGGGTCCTTGTCTCTAGAAGCTCGCAGAGGTAGGGTTGCGACATCGATGAGAGCAGGTCTGATGGTCCCACCAGCCGTGGGCCTTGGATTCAAATCCATCAGGCGAGCAGGGAGATGATCTAAGCCCGTAGTTCGCGGGCAATCATGTGTCTCTTCGCAGGCCTTCAACCACTTCTTAATTGAGACTATATTGCTTTCGCAGTCGAGGTCTCCGTCTTAAATTAGAAACTCGCGGATTCCGAGCCAGTTCCTACAGGTTCCTTAAGAACTGAAATTAGACAAGGGCCTTATGCTCGAATGGTGTGGTTGAAGACGTACTACTCTGTGATGATATCTTGAATTCGAAAGCATGGTTGAACCCAAGCCTTAGCTCAGGGTGACTGACGCTGTCAGCCACAGAGTCCAGATACAGTCGATAGGGGTACTTATTCCTGTGGTTCGCGTCTTGCCGATATTCCTCCAAACGTTCTGCACTCCACTGGTACCGTAACCGAAAGTGGAGTGCTTGAGGTGACTTGTCCCACCACTCACGCTGCCCATACGAGGACAGGAATTTCTCCTTCAGTGCTTGGCAGAACCGACACCGGGCTTGAATTGGGCCTGAGAGCTCCGGCAAGTTTGGGGGGGTAGCCTGGCCTTCATGCAAGATGTCTCCCTCCCATGTGCGGTACTGCTCCGGAGAGTCTTGATCAGATTCCCACTCCAGTCTTTCTTTTAAGAGATGGGGTGTTTCAAGATCGACCAATGCTAGGCAGCGCGAGCAAGTCTCGCAAAGGTCGCTGTTACTCTTAGGCGTATGGCTTGATGGCCGCGGATATTCCGATGCTGCAACTGATTCGGCAGAGTTCTTCCACCACCGAGTCATGTTTTTTGTAGGATCAAGGACCCGTCTTGGTGATGCGAAATGGATGGATGTGAAATGGATGCGATCATCCTCTTGGCAAAATGGAGGCGTAGACATGATTGCAGAGTAGGGAATGTTGAAGCATGTGTTCGATATTTCTTGAAAATGGAAGAAGAGATATTTAGGAACGTCAACGACAGCAGCTATATTAATGGGTGCAGCTATGTGGCGTGGCTTCCGATCGCAAATAGCTCCGAAGAAGAGACCCACACAGAGACCATCGTGTTGCAATTTTGAGGGTGTTTGGTGAGGAGTGTTGTATTGGCATGAGGAGCGGAGGGGAGGTGACCCGGGGGACGCCTATATACCCTGCTCTTCGCTAACTAAGCTATTCTGCTCACATATATTGCAACACATCGGTATGCAAGTGGAAAAAGAAATCAGAAACGGGGCAGGGGGGGGGGGAGGGAGAAGGGAGGAGAGAAAGGAAGGGAGTTTAAGATTCAAGTGTTGGGGTGGGGATTTATCGGCCAAAAAAGCAAAACGTACAACAGCCGGGATTCCCCAATGGTCACCCACTTGAGTACTAATCGGCCGGTTCGCAGCTTGAGTACGGCTGAGCGGACGGGAAGCCCTATATTCTGCGACCTATGGTCGTACGTGACAGATATTGCTGCAGGAATAAAATATAACTGCAAGTAAACGGGCTGTTGACTGCGTGTCGGCTGGAATGCTGCTTTCTCGATACGAATTGTGCGACCCTGCTTTGCCCTAGAAGCGGAATTCCGAAGAGAAATTGTCTACGACTTATGGTCGTACGTGACAGATGAAGTTGTTCAATGTGATTATAACGAGGAATTACAAGCGGACGGAAAGCTCTGCTTGAAGTGTTACTGCCTCATGTCGCCTTTGACTAGCGAGACAGCAGGGACGAGTAATACTTATCGGCTTCCCCACAGCAATTCACTGAGGGCCGGCATCGGCGCGAGCCTAGCGTCATGGGGAGCGGTTTGTGCGAAACAACCACGACAACCGGCCGCCCTGTTCCGGTCCCGATAGGTTCGTGCACGACGACGGGCAGATGCGGTTAACGGAGGCCAGAATGGGGGTCGAAATACGTACACGTTCGACTTACCTTGAACGACAAGACTTCTGACATGCAATGAGTCCCGCTCAACTGGGACCGATATCCTGTTTGCGATAAGTGCCCTTGCGCAAGACAGCCGCGCCGTCGCCCGGTTTGAACCTATCGACTCCTTTGCCCGTCCATCTGACCACACCCGCGCCCTCGAGGCCCAGAATTGCTGTCCCCGGGCAGACGGCATGTCATGCCGACGATGGCCACGGGCTCCTGCGTGTGGCGTCCCATCTCCGGGAGTGAATGACACTGAGAGGTGCCCGGGCTGAAATATACGGATGAATTGGCGGGTTAGGCAAGAGACAAGGATGGCGGCGGTACCCTTCGATGTTGACCCTGTTGCATCTCTTAATGTGAATGCCCCAGTAAAGACCGAGTTACCTAATCTAGCAAAGGCCTGGTCGGGAGCGGTCGAGAGAAGGCTACTCGGACGCGCTGACCCTCCTCGCGGGCCCCGAAGAACGCACGACGCTGCAGTCGTACTACCGCATCGCCTTGTGGCAGCCGCATGCGCAGATGCGATTGATGGCGCCGACGCCGGTGCTCGTGGTGGTGCTCGTGGTGGTGGTGGTGGTTGTGATGGTCCACGCAGAGTAGCTGGCGCTGGTTCGAGGCACTGGAGATGGACAAGAGGATGCATTTGGCCATGTGCAAGGGGCATCTGGACGTCTTGAGCGGGGAAGGGGCGTCGACGACGCAGCAGGCGCAGACTTCGTTCGTGCTCGGTAACCTTTCTGAATCAGGTAGGTCCCTGTCGATGAAGCCGTAGAAGATGTTTCTTGTTTAAATTGCTTTTTATCTTGTTTAGTTTTTGAAGAGATTGTTGCTAGCGATTGGTGGTTGCGGGGATGTTGACCAAGTTAGTGGATAGGGTTCGGAAGATCCCCTTCACGTTATCCTACCATTGATCAAAGTGATGTATAGATACCATAGCGGTTTTTGTCCTGCGCATACCCAAAGCTATGTTGTGACCGGTAACGATCGTGCTAGTCAATTCCGGTTTCGTCTGTTTCGTTGATTGACCCCAGTAACTCCTTTGGCAATCGTCACACCTCATTATTTTGCTTTATGTCCATCAATCTTGCGCACCACCCTCAACTCTGTGTTCATTCAAAAGCTCATCGGTCCCTCATCTTCTAAACAGGACTGGACAAAAGAAGGACTCCCCCAAGCCGGCTCTGACAGAAGCAACACGAAGAAAATATCACACCCAATTGATGCTCTTTCTCAATACTTCAAGTCGAACCCGGCCGTATGGTACGAACTTGGCGAAGACGACGGCGGCGGAGCCGTTGCAATGTCCCTGTATCTCTCGACCTGAGCAGCTAGCCTCGCGATACCCTGCTCCCGCCTGTGGATAGAGAGACGGCGCTTGTTCTGCTGCTCCAGCAACATGAGTTGCATCTGATAGTCCTGAACAGCAACGGAATTGTTCCACGGTGAGCCACTCCTATCGACGCTGTTGTTGTTGTCGGCTGCCGGACTCTGCTGCATTTGCTGCTGCGACTGTTGCCTGAGCTGATGAAATTGTTCTTGAGGTGCAGAGAATATCGGCTCGCCCATACGCCTGGTCTGATACTCTTGCTGATATGCATGCTGAGAGTACTGCTCGCCAATAGCAATCGATGCGCGGTGCGCCAGATGTCCGTTTTGCTCATTTCGTGAGCTGTTATAACCGGTTTCAGCGAGCGTTTCCGGGACATCACTCCCGGACATTCTGAATTGCACATTGTTTGAACGCCGTTCAGTCGCAGAACGTGTGGGCCCGGGTCTGGGTCGGACAAGTGCTGGAGCACACGATGGCTTGTTGGGCGAAGTCTTGACAGTTTGAGAGCCTGAAATGATGATGGGCATGCTCTGACGGTAGGCTAGTGGCTTTGCAGGTAGTTCGGGAAGTTTTTGTGGAGGGATTGGCGCCTGTCGTGGACGTTGAAACATTTGAGACGGGGAGTACTCGGGCAACGAGCGATTGGATAAGGATTGAGTCGAAGCCATGCGGGCAAGAGCTGAGGGAACCTTCCGCCAATGACTGGCCCGGGTTTCTTCCAGCATTTGTGGCTCGGCATTTCCCTCTGGTTCGCTAGGTAGCTCGGCGGCAACTGCTTCTTCATGGGCTGGCCAGCCATAAGCCTCGAAGGAAGCGGGAGCGGCCGAAAGACTCGCCGGTCGGCTTCGCCTGGGAGTCTGAGAGCCTGCCTGACTTCCTTCAAGCTCGACTGCGTGGCTTACTGTTGTCGATTCTGGTGATTTCAGAACGTTTTCAGGAGGCCCCGCACTGACGTCCTGCGACCATCGTTCGATACCATTGCTCTTGAGACACTCCGCGAACGGAGCTTGGTGGACGCCCTGTCTTTGACCCGTTGCGTGATCTGGCTGCTTCGATTTCTTCTCACTCTGGCCCGTCTCCTTGAAGCCTTCCTGAATGATACGTAACATCTCCTCCCCTTTCGGAGCCGTCGTGAGATTTTCATAACCATCATCCGTGACAAGAATGTCGTCTTCGATGCGCACACCGCCAACGGAGAGATACCGTGAGAGGACTTTTTTGTTGATGTACTTCGAGTGAATCGGGTTGGAGAGGTAGACCGCATTCAAGGCATAGCGATTGAAGTAGCTGCATGGAGCATCAGCCATAAGACTCCAAGAAAGAGATAAGGAAAACTTACATTCCTGGCTCGACGGTGACGACCATACCCTCTTCAAGAGCCGGATGATGCGGGTGGACAGGAGCCTTGCACATTTCCGGATCGACGACGGGGCTCACGTTTCCAGAGGTGGCCGCCATTAACGGCACATCAGACACATCGTGAACTTCAAGTCCCAGGTGATGACCGAGCCCGTGAGGGAGAAAGGCTAGTGATGTTCCAGCATCAAAGATCTCCTGCGGGGTGCCGTTGTGGAAGATGCCGAGCTCCAAAAGGCCTAGGATAAGAATGCGATGAGCCAAATAATGGATGTCCAAATATCTTGCGCCCGGCCGGATGGCATCGATGCACTCGGTTTGCATATCCAACACAAGATCGTAGATTTCTTTGGCCTCCTTGGACGGCCACTGGCCAGTAAGGGGGAACGTCCTCGTCACATCACTTGCATAACACTGCCACTCGCAACCGGCATCGAGACACATAAGCGGGCGATCCTGGAACGGCTCGTCGTTCTTGATGTAGTGCAGTGTCGAGGCATTTTCTCCGGACGCAGCAATGATCTCGTAAGCTTGGTGCTTGGCGTCAGCTGCCACACAAGTGTCAAGAAAGGCGGCTTCCACTTGAGCCTCATTCTTGAAGGCGAGAATATTTCTGAGCACATTCTCATGGGCCTTGGCGCTAATCTCGTTGGCTTTGCGGATGAGCTTGATCTCGTGCTGGTCCTTGCGCACGCGTGCGCCGTCGATGGCGACTTGAAGCCTGGTGTAGTTGACACGGGGCGATTTGTCGTGGCCGGGCACAACGGCTTGGTCAGGATGCAGGATGTAGACGTTGCCTGGATGCTGTGCCATCCAGAATTCCACATAGCCAGCCACGGCGTATGAGTAATCGGCAGCATCAATGTCGTACTTCTCCAGGGCTTCCTCTGGACTGGAGCCACGGCCATTGTAGTAGACCTTGCGGGCGCTTCCAGGTGTTGGGACATATAGCGTAAGGAAGTCGGAATGAATGTCATAGGTCAAGTGACAATCAGCCTCGTCGACCCTGTGCCAACGTTACTTGAGGTTGCTTTCACGGAGGACCGTACACAAGACTAGCATGGAAACTAGCATAGCACGCGGTTGCAAGCAAACAACCCGGGACGACAATAGATCGAGTGAGGACTTACCCGGAGAGATAGTAAAAATAGCGGCGCTGCCTGAAGGGGACAAACTGATCACTGTCCTCCAGGTAGGCAGTCGGGGAGCCGGGAAGGTAGATCAAGCCCTTCTCGACGCCGAGGAACTCAGCGACTCGGCGGGCATGTTGCTTCGCTGGTTGGCTGTTGGTCAGAAGCGCCGGGCACGTGGGGACGGAACGTGGGGCAGAGACGGACCTGGGTATTTGTCCAGCGGCGAGGCAGCTCCGATGTGGAGACAGAGGTCCAGGTGGTCCATGGCCGGCGTCTGCAGAGGTTCGAAGCGCTCTGCTGGAGGCGGAGGGGAGAGGCGATGCGGCGGCAAAGGGAGGGGACAGAGAGCTCTAGGCAACGCAGCGCTCGCGGGCGCACGGGCCCGGCCTCCGAGGCACTCTCTCGCTGACCGGCGCCGCCTCACCTCTCGTTCGAGCCCAGCCTGCGCGATCGCTCTCGCTTTCTCGTTTGCGCGCTGGCTGCGGGGGCTCTCTCCACAGTTTGCCGTGCGGTGGGGTGCCAACGCCAGCACACGTTGTCTGGGCGCTGCTTGCTTAGGGCCAGCGCAGCGCGCCGCCTTCTCGAAGCCAGCAAGGGCGAGCTCCGCCGGTGCGCTCGATGCGCGCTTCCCCGGCGTTACGCGCGCGACGCGGGACAGCCAATCGACTGGCGCTGGGCCCTGGCTGTTTCATCTGGCGCTACGTCACCACCCGGCGCCCCGTGCTCGCAAGAATGCTGCTCCACGCCGCTGCTCTCCCTGGTCCTCGCCACGCTTCTCGACCTGCGATTCAGTCTCGCTGGTATTGCGCCCGTTGCGGCGATGATGTGCCGCGCCACGCCCTGCTGCGCTGCCCGCGCGGCGTTTGATTGGTGTACAGCAGGCTGAAACGGTACAGAATCAGCGTTCCGACGCTCGTGCCAAGTTGGCCGAGCTTGCAGAGTTGGTGTTTCCTGCTTTGAGCACGGCAGCTTGCTCTTGCCGCTGCAAGCTTGCTGCAGCCAGCCTTTATATCTCCAGGAGTCTTGCCGTCTCGCCCTCCAATCCAACCGCTACTCCTTGAGAAACCATCCTGTCACGCCTATTCCCTGCCTTCATTCCTCCGTCGCCATGAGACCCTCGACATCGCACGGCGCCGCCTGTGCGCTCTATCTCTCGCTACTGGCCTATCTGCCCTCTTCGGCCGCCATACATCACATGAAGCGCGAGCTGCCCGACCATGTCCGTCGAGCCAACTCCGGAACCAAGCCGCTTATTGTTACGAACAAATGTCCCGACACTATATATCCGGCTTTCATTACTCAAGAAGGAACGGGCCCGGAAAAGACGGGCTTTGAACTGAAGACAGGCGGCCAAAGGAACCAGACCGTGTCGGCGAACTGGCAAGGCCGGGTCTGGGGACGCACCAACTGTACCTTTCCTGCCGATGGACCCACTGCCTGCGGCACCGGCGACTGCAATGGCCAGGTTGAATGCACGGTTTCTGTACGATCTCGAACATGCTGCCACCCGGCTGTGCCACGCTAATTTACATTGATAGGGCTTGAATCCAGTGACTCTGGCCGAATTCACTTTGGATGGCGGTGACGGCCAGACATATTACGACATCTCGCTTGTGGATGGCTACAATCTTCCGATGGGTATCGTCATGTATCCTGAGGGAACCGCGGATTTGGAGAAGGCCCCGCAAAACGCGACCAATCCGTCTTGCGAAGGCACGGCGAGCCAGCTGGCAGCCTCAACGTTCAATCCATACAACGGCGCATCTCAGACCTTCCTCGGCACCAACAGCTCATATCCGTTGCCGTTCGACAAGCAAGTTACGGAGGACCAGGCCTCAAGGTGGTGTCCTTGGGTTCTGCAAGTAAACCCGCCAAGCAAGCCCGGAGACGGTGTCTACCCCTACCCGGACGACAAGATCCAGCGTCCCGCGTTCAGTCCCTGCTACTCTGCTTGCTCGAAGTGGAACAAGCCGTCGGACTGCTGCGTCGGCAAGTACGACTCTCCAAGCTCTTGCTCAGCGGGCGAGTACTCGCACGCTGCCAAGAAAGTCTGCCCAGATGCCTACAGCTATGGTAAGTCACGGCCGGTCCCGGGCGGGAGGCGAGGAACCAGCACTAACCCAACGTTGCAGCGTTCGATGATCAAACTTCCACTTTCATCATCCCCATTGGCGCCGGGTTCGAGGTCGTCTTTTGCCCCGGCGGCCGCTCGACCAACATCCTGGCCAGCGACCCCACCTATTCAAACGCGAAGAAATCGTCCGGACACGTGCCGCACAATATGCACGGAGCTCTGGGTTTGTTGCTCGCGTTGACTATGAACACTATTCTCTTCACATGTTTCTTCTAACGGAACAATATGTGCAGACGCGCATTAGAACAGCCACGCGTCGGAGATCTAGAGGCTGCACGTTCCGCATGATTTCCTTTGATGGGCCTGGCGCCTTGTATGAACAGTTGTTGGTGGTTGGTGGATTGGATCAGCTACAGATTTGAGAGTCTAGATACCCTGTATTTCCCGTTAGAGCAGTTTTGCCAGCAATCCAGGCTGCACACTCGGCCTGTGTCCCTTGCCTCCAGCGTCTCAATTGACCGTGACTGCATGCTAGCAGCCGTCCCGCGGGTGTCCGGAGTGTTTCAGCAGGGTCCGCTGGCGTGCTCCGGTACCTGCCTACTGCGCACGTCATTAATGCCGCCATGGTAGAGCGGGGCGTCGTAGGGCCAGCTCAGCCCTGGGACCCCACAGAACTCGCCAGACTCATCTGCCGATCAAAGCTTATGCGCAGCGACGCTTCGTGGCTTCGCCAGGCGCGCTCCGCATGACCGCTTCCAGGCACGGAGCAGGCGTGCCGCGCAGTATGCTGATACAGCTCGACGGCTCCGCGCTGAGAAATACCCGGCGAAACGTGTGCCCAGGTCCACTGCGGAGCCGGGCGCCTCTGACCCCCGCGTCTCCCACGGTCGCCATACCGCTTTCGACACGGACGCAACACCTCCAACAGCTCGACGCCCCTCCTCAGTGGATAATCCGCGGTTGTACCTTGGCCTGGCGCTCGAATGCGGCAACGCGCCCTCCGGCGCTCCCTCGTGCCGTGTCCAAACCGACTAGAATGCGACTCGCACGTCTCAGCTCGCCATCATAAGAGCTGCAGCTGCTGCTGGTGATCCTGCTGCTGCTCTCTCACAGCGCCTTGAGGACGAGCAGCTGGGTGCAGCCGCCGAAACGCTGCAGCAACGGCAAGCCCACGACCCATTCTCTCGTTAACCGCCGAGCTCTCCCCCGGAAATGGCGCCGCAGCCTCTTACCGTGCATCAATTGACCGCTGGCTGGTCCTTTAAGCAGACCGATGCGTCAGATGACGCATGGCTGCCAGTCGCTTCTGTGCCCACGAATGTGCACCTGGATCTGATCGCCAACAACAAGTACGCCTATTTGCCCGCAGATCTCCTGCGAAGCAGCCCCTCACCACCATCCTGTATACCCGGCTTACCAACCGTCCAACCAGAATCCCAGACCCGTTTCTGGGCTTCAACGAGATCGATGTCGAATGGGTGGGCGAGAGGCCGTGGTCCTACAAGACGACCCTCCCCGATGTCGGTTCCGCGCCGGACGGCGCCGTGACGGTGCTGGCCTTTGACGGGCTCGACACGTACGCCACGGTCAAGCTCAACGGCGAGACGATCCTCGAGAGCGACAACATGTTTGTCCCGCACCGGGTGGACGTGACGCGCAGCTTGAAGAAGGGCTCAGCGAACACCGTGGAGATCGACTTCAAGCCGGCGCTCGCGGAGGCCAAGAAGGTCAAGGATGCGCACCCCGAGCACAAGTGGGTGGGGTTCAATGCCGACATGGCGAGGTTGGCAGTGAGGAAGGCGCAGTACCACTTGTAAGCGAGCGAGCGCCCTTTTTTCTTTCGTTAACGATTGGATCAACGGCGTCGAAAGGATCTGTTTGCTGACCTGGACCAGTGGCTGGGACTGGGGCCCTGTGCTCATCACCTGCGGCCCGTGGAAAGCCGTTCGACTGGAGACGTACGAGGCCAAAATCTCGGATCTGCGCGTCGACTACAAGGTCGAGGGCGGACTGAAGGCTGTAACTGGCACCATCACCGCTAGCGTCGACGGTCACGCCGGCAAGACGGTGGCTTTCGCAGGACAGCTGGCAGGCGAGGTCTCCTTCAAGGCATCAGCCGAGGTGGACGGCGACGGGCAGGCAAAGGCGGAGTTTCGAGTCGATGCAGCCGAGCTTTGGTACCCCCATGGCTACGGCGCGCAGCCTTTATACGACGTCTCCGCGACCCTCGCAGCTGACGACGTCGACTTGCACACGCTCAGGCGCCGGATCGGTTTCCGCAAAGCCGAACTTATCCAGGAGCCTGACGAGATTGGCAAGACGTTCTTCTTCCGCATCAACGACGTCGACGTGTTCTGCGGCGGCTCCGACTGGATCCCGGCCGACAGCTTCACGCCGCGCATCAGCGAGGAAAAATACCGCAGATGGCTGAACATGATGGTCGACGGATATCAGGTAATGATTCGCGTCTGGGGTGGCGGGATCTGGGAAGTGGATGAGTTCTACGACGTCTGCGACGAAATAGGCGTCTTGGTGTGGCAAGACTTCATGTTTGGCTGCGGAAATTACCCTGCATTCCCGGAGATGCGGGAGTCAATCCGGCAGGAGGCTGTTTCCAACCTTCGCCGGATTCGACACCATGCATCTATTGTGATCTATGCGGGCAATAATGAGGACTATCAGGTCCAGGAACAGTTCGGCTTGACGTACGACTACAGCGACAAGGACCCAGAGGGCTGGCTCAAGACGGATTTCCCCGCGAGATACATCTATGAGAAGGTGAGAACGAGGGCTCCCGTGCATTGTGATGCTGTCGATCTTAAGCGCCCTTCTAACACCACCTAATCTTACAGATCCTGCCAGAGGCCGTGGCTGCGGAGAGCCCGCACGTTCCCTACCACCCCGGATCGCCGTGGGGCGATGGGCTGATCAGCTCCAATACCACTGTCGGCGACATGCATCAGTGGAATGGTAGGTCGCGGCTATACTTGGCCGACCATGGCTAAAAACGAAGTGCCCGCTAACGCGTCCCCAGTCTGGCACGGCACGCAGGAAAAGTATCAGATTTTCGACACTCTCGGGGGCCGTTTCAACAGCGAGTTCGGCATGGAGGCATTCCCGCACATCGACACTATCAAGTACTACGTCACGGACAAGTCGCAGCTCTTCCCGCAATCGCACATGATTGACTTCCACAACAAGGCGGACGGGCACGAGCGCCGCATTGCCACCTACCTGGTTGAGAACTTCCGAACAGTGACAGATCTCGAGGTGAGTGTTGGCGAGCGCAGAGCAACGGGGCCTTGGATCTAACGGCGCATAGGGCTTTATTCACCTGACCCAGCTGTCGCAGGCCGAAGCATTGATGTTCGGGTACCGTGGCTGGCGCCGGCAATGGGGCCAGAAGCGGTTCTGCGGCGGCGCGCTGGTGTGGCAGCTCAACGACTGCTGGCCGGTGACGTCGTGGTCGATAGTAGACTACTTCCAGCGCAAGAAGCCGGCGTACTATGCGATGCGCAGGGTTCTCGCGCCGATCGCCGTCGCAGTCAAGCGGGCGCACCATGACTGGAGCGTGGTGCACGCGCGGCCGGCGAAGACGAGCGAGTGGGAGCTGTGGGCGTCAAGCAGCAGGACGGCGGCGGTCACGGCGACGGTTGAATTGCGCTTCATCTCAGTCGCGACGGGGGCGGACATCAGGGCGGCGGTGGTGAGGAAGGACGTCACAATCGTCGCTAACGGCACCACGGACCTGCTTTCCGGCACCATCGATAACGTGCGCGAGGAGCCGCACGTTCTGGCGGCCCGCATCTGGGTCGATGGCCAGGTCGTGTCCCGGGATGTTGACTGGCCGCAGCCGCTCAAGTACCTGGATTTCGACGATCGTGGCGTTTCGGTGGTGCAGGACGGCAGCAGCATCCGAGTGACGGCCAGGCGGCCGACCAAGGGCCTGGTGTTCGAGGAGCGCGAGGGCGTGCTCGTCGACGACAGCGCCATCGACGTCGTGCCGGGCGACGAGCAGGCGCTGACGGTGCGCGGGCTGGGGGCGCAGGCGGCGCCGCTGCGGTGGAGGTATCTCGGGCAGCAGTAGCAGCGCGATAGGTGCGGCGGCGGTTGGCGTGGCGTGCTCGTGGCCTGACGGCGAGGCAGCGCAGGCAGACTGCAGAGCGTGCAGGGAGCGTCACGATACGCTGTGGGCTGGTGTGGGCCGCTGCCGGGCGGGAAGGCAAAGGGTCTGGCAGCTGTGGCGCGATGGGCCGGCTTGGCGGCGGGCGGGTGTTCTTGGACGGGCGGAGACGCGCAGAGCATGGAAGTTGCCAGATTAAATGCGCCCTACAATTTCACGCCGTTGCATCGGGCCTCATTTCGCAATGCCAGTGCGCAGCGCTCGGGCGCGTGGCCAGCCGGACAGAAGGGAGTCGTGAGAGACCCCGCCGCCAGCGCGTCGGCGTGGTGGTGTGCGTGGGCAAGCAGAGGGGCACAGGGGCGCTCGCCTGGCCAATTCCCACCTATCAGCCAGTCGACGCACGCGGAGCCCCGGCGCGGCACGCCAGTTACAGAGCCTCGGGTCGTGCGCATGCAGCATGCTGCGGCCATGCTGCCAGAGCGCTGCGGGGGACTCCCCTGCCACCTCTAGAAATCTGGGGTCGATGCTTTCTTTCACCTGCACTGCGTAGCGCCGATCTCAGCAACCACCTCTGCCGCCGACCCCGGTTCGCAAGCTGCCAGAGAGCCTCCCACCGCGTTTATTTGCGCGCCCCCCGCCCCAAACAGCCCCCGGCGCTCGCTTTATCCGATCCTCGCCGCTCCTGAACTCAGCAACGTTATCCGGCCCGGTCCCCGGCTGTGACCTCACTGCCTGCACCTGCATCATACCTCTCCAGTCCTCCGTCTCCTGCCTTTAACATCCAGTGATGCCGACGCTTGCTCTAAGCTAGCCGCACCCTCCCGCTCTGATCCTTCGCCATACGTGCCCTTGAGATCAAGGAGCACGGGCGCTCTGCTACTCCCAATGTTCCACACCTTCCAGAGCGCCGCCGCCCAGCCGGGCTCCGCAGACGCCGGAGACGGCTCGAAACCCTCCCGCCAGAACTCACGCCGCATTTCGACTACCAACGCCTGCGTCGAGTGCCGCCGCCGCAAGATCCGCTGTGACGGGACCCAGCCATGCGGTCAGTGTCTGTGGTACCAGCACCCGGAGCTGTGCAGCTACGCAAAGCCTGCCCAGCGCGTTGTGCCGTCACGCAAGTAAGTTCGCAGGAGGCAGACTTCGGTCTGATCCCAAGAAGCAGCCGTCCCAGTCATTAGTGGCTTTACTCACAGCTCGTCAGGCTTGTCGAAAAGCTGCAGAGCCAGATCGACCAGCAGAGACTGGTGTTGGGCCGATTGTTCCCCGGAAAGGACCTCGAGGCCCTTAGTTCAACGCCACGGGAGGAGCTTCTCAACATGGCTCTCACGCTCCCCGCCCCTTCGGCAGCTTCACCGGCTGTGTCCATTCCACAGACCGCCTCGGAGCCCACGCATGACTCGGACGGACCTGAGAGCCTGGAAGCGGCGCTGGAGGCCGCTCCCGATGAAAATCCTGAGTGGGACGAAGCCAGGAAGCATCAGATGAAGATCCAGGGCATCTCCGATGATGTCAACGGCCTGTCGCTGTCAGTGGACAGACCATCCTCTTACGTCGGCGTCTCGTCTATGACGGCAGCCCTCAAAGTCATCGTGAGGACTGCCCCTATCGCCAAGTCCTACATCAACTACAAGCAGACCGAGACCGCTCTGCCAAGCCGCAGTGGCACGCCCCCGCCCGAGCTTCGAGACACTAACCCCAACGCCCTCCCGAATGTTGAGACCGGTCTGGACCTCATCGACAACTATTTCGAACGGGTCCATCCCTTCTTCCCCATGGTCGAGGAGTCCAAGTTCAGAGCAGCATACATTCGACAGCAGAGATGGGATCCGCCCTGGCTCGCTCTGCTCAACATGGTGTTTGCGCTAGGTTCGCTGGCATCGTCCACGGCGGATAACGAAGCTCACTACACTTTCTTCGCGAGAGCGCGCAAGCATCTCAGCCTGGAAACTTATGGGAGCGGGAACCTCGAGGTTCTTCAGGCCCTCGGGATCATGACTGGGTATTACATGCACTATCTCAACCGTCCCAACGAAGCGAGCTGCTTGATGGGTGCCGCGCTACGCATGGCCACTGGTCTAGGTTTGCATCGAGAATACTCCAGCCCTGCTTCGCCAAACCCGAAGATCAATGGCCTGTCCAAGTCGCGGACGGATATTCAGATTGCGGAGACCCGACGGCGCACTTGGTGGAGTTTGTTTTGCTTGGACGTTTGGGCGTCTACGACCACCAGCAGACCGTCACTAGGCCGTATCAGTTCTGCAGTCACAGTGCTGCCACCTGGAAAAGTCTTGGAGGATGTGAGTTTATTTACCCTCGAACACGAATTGGCGGGCTGCTAACAAACCACGCCCCAGCCATCGAGTAGCCCTGAGAACGTGCAAGACCTGCGAGTGCTCCCTTTGATCTACAACATCGAGTTCTGTAAAATTGCTTCTAGAATCCAGGACACACTCGCCACCTCGCCGCTGCTCAAGTACGAAGATCTCGTTCAGATTGACACCGACCTTGTCAATTGGCAGAACAACCTACCCTCTATCCTGGCAACTAACGAACCGTGTCCGGAGTGTCTCCGTGTTCCGCGGTCGGTGATGAAGTGGCGGTACGAGAACCTTCGTGTCGTGCTGCACAGGCCATTCCTGCTGAGCACTGCTCTCAAACGGGTCCCTTTCACCAACCTCAGCGCCGAGGAGAAAGTCGCCGTGGGGAAGTGCCGGGTCATCGCCGCCCAAAACATCGAAGACATCAGCAAAGAGTGCACGCCAGATCTCATCTCGGGCTGGAACGCGGTTTGGTTCTGCTTCCAGGCTTGCATGGTCCCGTTGATAAGTCTATTCTCCGACATCAGCAATCCCGATGAAGTCGCCAAGTGGCGCAGCCAGATCGAAATGGCGTTGTCCTTTTTCGACCGGATGGAAAGGTACAGTGTGGCAGCGAAGAAGAGCAGAGAGGCCATTGCGAGGTTGGCCGAAGCCAGCAAGGTCAACCAAGAACACCTGGAGGAGCATATGAGACAGCGGCAGCAATTGTGGGAGCAACAGCGTGCGCAGGCGGCTGCCAACAACGAGGGGCAGAACTTCCACCATTTCGGTGAGAACGCTCAGTCGCCAACGCAACAACAACAGCAGCAGCAGCAGCAGCAGCAGCATCAACATCAACAACATCAACAGCAACTTCACGAGCAGCAACGGCAACAGCGCAGCCCGAGCAACTCCGGGATGATGGGCGCCAACCCCAACCAGCCGTTCCCGCCCGGCTTCGTCGGCGGCCAGCAAGCGTTCCCGACGACGAGCATGGGCGGCAGCGGCATGTCGGGCATCGGCATGGGGGTGTGGCCGCCGCCTCCCGAGATGGGCGGCGGCGGGCCGTCGAGCCTCGGGTCGCTGTCGGGCTTCTGGGACGAGATGATGTGGGACACGTTCCCCGAGATCTCCGAGGATCCGTTCGGCAGCTTCAACGGCGAGTTCGACTTCCCGCCGGCGAGCCAGGACACAGGTGGGGCGCCCTGCTGGCAGCTGGGCAACTGAGCGAGTGCTGACGGGAGAATAAAGGGGTACCGCCGCCGCCTGATGAAGGAGGGGGAGGGGGAGTACCAGGAGGAAGGCGGGATTACCGGTTCGCGATGACGTCTATATAATGTTGGGATTTTACTGGCGTTTCTTTTGCCAGAGGGATATACCAAAAAATGGGTGGGAGGATGGGGTTGGTGGAGATGGAGTCTTTTTTCTGTTGAAAGTGGTGGTGACACTGGGATGATCACAGCGCGCGAGGTGTACAAGTCACGTTAGTTCGGACGAGGGGTTGCTGCGAGCGGGTGATCGTCGCCGGTTTCTTTCCCGGTGTACATTACATACCCTATGTCGCAATGATAGTCGGAAGCAGAAGAACAGCTCACCAACTCGGCCGACGCCGCGGAGCGGGCGGCAGAGGCAAATTGCCGGGTGGTCGGCTGGCATCACGATCTTCAAGCTAGGGCTGCATTGATGCTGGGCGCACGGGAGATTCGGGCCCGTGGGCGAGATGCAGCGGGTGCGTGGGCGTTACTTACCTTGCGTCACGGAGGTCGGATGCTACGGGACCGTCACGCTGGTAATTTCACTTTCACGGCATTGGCAATCCCTTTCCACCAGCTCACCATCGCCAGCGCCCTCCTCGTGTCATCCCAGCCTTGCTCCTCTCCCTGTCGCTTTCCAGGCTCCCTTGCCGCCAATTCCGCGTGCTCCGCGCTCGCCACTTCCCGAGACAGCTGCCTGGTCAGCCCTGCGACCTAAGACCCAAGGGGGCGTTATCGGCCTTATCGACCACCATTTTCCACACCATCCCCGAGCCATACCACGCGCCCCGACCCTCCACTCCCGCCCATCCTCCGCCCGCGCGAGTCCCTCCCACCCAGCCCGCACCCAGCCCCTCCTCCGGCCCGGACGAGCGTTTCCGCGACACCGCTCTCCCAACGTCCCCACGCTGCAACCCGCCCGCCGCAAGCTGAAAGCTGTCATCCAACAAAAAAATAACACGCTTGCACAACGCGCGCTCCGCCCCTCCTCACCCAAGCCTGGCACGACTCGCTCACCCGCTTCCCCATTGACGCCTGCGAAGCTCGGACTCCCGGCCTCGTTCACTCTTCCCCCGACGCCCCATCGCTGCCCCGCGCTCGCGCGACACCACGCACACAATGTCCTCGACGGAGACGCCGCTCGCCAACGGCAACGGCAGGCTGAAGTCCGATGCCGCCGCCAGCAAGCCGGAAGAAGTGGAAAACATCTTCATGTTCATCCCCAACCAAATTGGTAAGCTCTTTGCATTCCCCGGCCGCCCCGCTCCGCCGGTGTTGGGAGGAGAAAAGGAAGGATTGCGTTTGCTGACGGAAACGGCAAAAACGCCACAGGCTACTCCCGCATCGTCCTCGCCGTCGCGTCTCTCTACTACATGCCGCTGCACCCGCGGACGTGCTCGCTGCTGTACAGCGTGTCGTGCCTGCTGGACGCGCTGGACGGGCTGGCGGCGCGCCGCTTCAACCAGTCGACCAAGTTCGGCGCGGTGCTGGACATGGTGACGGACCGGTGCACGACGGCGTGCCTGCTGGTGTTCCTGGCGTCGGCCTTCCCGCGCTGGTCCATCGTCTTCCAAGGGCTGATCAGCCTCGACCTGGCGAGCCACTACATGCACATGTACGCGACGCTGAGCATGGGCGGCGCGGGCCAGAGCCACAAGAAGATGGACGAGAGCAAGGGCTGGATCATGAAGATGTACTACTCGAACAACGTGAGTTTTTGGAAGGATCCCTCCCCCCTTTGTGGAAGGTGAGAAGATTGCGGCAGGCAGGCTGACGAAAAGATTGTGGATCCTTGTAGATTGTGCTGTTCACCTTCTGCGCCCTGAACGAGCTCTTCTTCATCGCGCTGTACCTGCTCTCCTTCTCGTCGCCGCTGCTCACGCCGTCGCTGCTGCAGCCCGAGCCGTCGAGCCTCGCGCCCGGCTCGCCCGCCGCGCCCAAGCCGTCCGTCCTGTTCACCAGCCCGTGGTCCGCCGGCGCCATGGAGATGGCGCGCGCCAACAAGATGGACAGCACCGTCCCGTGGGTCCTCGCCGCCATCTCCTTCCCCGTCATGTTCGGCAAGCAGATCATCAACGTCATCCAGCTGGTCAAGGCTAGCCAGTGGCTCGCCGAGGGCGATGTGGCCGAGAGGAGGAGGTTGGGCTTGCCCAAGAAGACAAACTAGAGGAGAAGGATATAAAGAGCTTTTTGGAAGATTCTCGCAGAGATCGTTTCCAATTGCTCTCTTCTGTCGTCGAGGCCACTGAACCCACGCTCGGGCTCTGGGAAGCGATACAGCACCCTCCGTCGAGTATCCGCAAGATGGCCGAAATTCAATGCATGCACGTTGGGTCTGAGCTGGACGTGCTGCGCTCTTCTGAGCGTTCTCATCCATGTTATGGATGTCAATCTGCAGCAACTCAAAGCTGTTCATCTGGAGTTTACGGGGCTCTTCATCCGTCTGCTTTAGTGCGGAGATCCTCTATTCTTTCTTCCTTTTTTTTCACCCCATCTCCCCCGCCGGGCTTTTCCCCGAACCTTCTCTTCTTTCGACAACGTCAAAAATTCACCATCAATCTCAAACTACACATACGGGGGCACTACTACAATATTGGGTTAGGGAAGGGGTTTTTGCATGGCATGGCGGTGCGACGGACGGACGGACGGCTGGCTGGCTGACTTTGACTGACTGGCTCAACATTCATCAAATTTTACACGGGTGTTTTTGTTTTTTTTTTCTCCTCCGTGACAAAAGGGCGCATACGGTTGTTTGTTTGTTTGCTTTTCTCCGTATTGGTTCCTTGCGTCCGTCACGACGTCGATTGGAACTGTCCTTGTATCTTTTCCTCCTTTCTTTTTTCTTGTTCTTCTTTTTTCTCCCTCCCTTTCCACTTGTCGTTGTGTGGTCGTAATGTGTTGCGAGTGTGTTGCCTGATGGGTTTGTGTGGGTGTCTGTCATGCTGTGTTGTTGTTGTTGATGATAATTCGCGGGCGCTGTAGGCATCAAAGTAAAGCTCGGGCTCTCCCCAAATAGGTACCTGTGATTGGGTTGCCCATAAATGCTTGGCATGCGTAGGCAACCGTCGGCTGGGGATGTGTGATCATGAGCTCGGTTACACAGAGTGGGGTTGAGTCTTGGATGTCAGCCTCATTGAGCTGTCAGCTTGCTCGAGCTGAAAGGCTACCCTTCTCTTGCGCACTGCACGATCTTCGTCCTCATCTTGCGAGCCTCGACAATTCGCGACGAACGCTGCTTTGTATCTCCTTGTTGGGCTCTTGGGTGCCTCTGTGTCCCAAGAACCCCCTTCTCTCTTCCGAATCGCCATTCCCATCTTGCATGGATCCCGAGTTCCCCGACGCCATGGACACAAACCCGTCTCATTCACCTTTATGGTGTGACGACCGCAGCTGCGCCTGCCTCAAGATATTCCAAGTACGCTTGACAGATCCATGGGACTATCGGTTCTTACAAAAGCCTGTGCTATCTGCCTCCGAGTTCTTGGAGTCCTTCTACACGCCATGCCGCAACTGCCCGGGCGAAGATGCCGCCATGGATCTTTGTGAGCGCTGCCAAATCCTTCGGCCAACGCATCTACTGTGTCTTATAGATCAGCGACGCTTCAAGAAGTTGGCTATTGTGATCGGGCTTCTCGAAGAGATTGAGAGTCGATCGAATTATGTATTCTGCCGAGTGGTGTCTCAGGCAGTCGAAATCAAGAGGTTATCGAAATGGGTGGAACGGGAACCCGGACTATATGTTCTACTGGTCTGCAGGCCATGCAGCGAAGGACATCACGATGACGAAACCCGTTCTAGAGAGGATATTTACGACAATTGCAACCACTGTTTCGAAATTCGGCTTGTCGAATTCTACAACATAGATCGTGATCCAGGAACAAAGTCTGAACAGTCAACGGAGCGCCTAATAACCATGGTTGTGGCATATGAATGCATGATTGGCTTTCTTAGACGCAGGAGATGTTCGGTGCTAGAGGAAGACCAAGACCACACTTCGGCACTGAGCTACGGATCGCACCAGCGAGAGATGCTTGTAGGGAAATATGTGGACTGGGTAAAGTTACGGAAGTGGCTCGAAGAGTACCAGGCTTCGGTTTCCTCGAGCGATGAGCATAGAATATTCCGGGACATTCGAACACAACCCCTACCCGCAGACTTCATGCTCATGGACCTTGATCTGGAGTGCCTTGTCTGGCCAGCCACGAATCCTGTTCCGCAGTATGCTGCATTAAGTTATGTCTGGGGAGCCCCGGCTCCTGGCCAACTTCATACCACGACGGATACACTTAGCGACTTGACGAATCCGGGAAGAATTTCGATGATCCGAACACCCAAGACTATCTCAGACAGTATGATTACGGCAAGGAACCTGGGATACAGATATCTTTAGGTTGATCGGTTTTGTATTGTTCAGGATTCCAGAAGCCACAAGAAAACGCAGATCGATGCCATGGGGACGATCTACGCATTGGCGAGTTTAACCATATGTGTCGTCGATAGCGAAAACTCCGAGTCCGGTATACATGGAGTCAATGGTTTTCAGCGCACGCTAACGCCTACTCGAGAATACGTCGGTGGCGTATACATGGCAGCTTTGTTGCCTAACCCAACAAGAAACAATGGTAACACTTATGGCTGGTGGACCAGAGCATGGACTTACCAGGAGTGTCACCTATCACGAATCAAGCTTTATCTGACACAATCCCAAGCTTGCCTGGAGACTCCAGTTGGTTGCTGGTACGAGGGATGGACCGCCAACCGGCTATACAAGGATGGAACCCATCCCCTGAGAGACCAAGGACAGCGAGTGCTCAGTAACAATCCTTCTAATGTCATACGCAGCTACCAACTTGCTGTAAAAGACTACAATAATCGATATCTGACGTACCAGTCCGACGTTTTCAACGCATTTCAGGGTGTGTTCAACGCCCTGTATCCGGGTGCAGGCCCATCTCTCTACGGATACCCAGAGGTCGATTTCGATGAAGCAATCCTATGGAATACGACTATTTTCAGAGAATCAGACATCCGCGTTTCTGAAGACGGAGTTACATATCCTGCATGGTCGTGGTCTTCAGCGAGGGGGTCTACTTTCTGGCTATTTCGTTCCTGTGGAGCAGTAGCAAGATGGAAGTATTGGGATATTGCATCAAGAAGCCTGCAGCGTATTCTTGCAAGTGGAAGCACACGGTCAATGGGAGATTGGGAGCATTTTCCATATCCTCGTATGATTATGACGATGGCATGGCAACATGGGTGCATCGAAGCTACGTTTCCGCAGGGCTTATCAGGCACCACGCCATCCCAACTGGAGCTTGGAGTTAGATGGCCAAGTTACTCGGACTTTTGGCAGGATGCTTTGGGAAGTGACGACCAATGGCCACCAGACACGTGTCTCACCACGGACCCGATAACCGATCTTCGAGCAAATCCCGGCCGCTTGCTGCTCAGAACACAAGTCGCCAAACTGTGTTGTGCTCATTTCGATAACAGATGGTTCCATTTTGGGGCCTATCTTGCGAACCACCGCGGAGATATCATTGGCGAGTCCGAGGTCCCAAGATTCTCTACGAACCCGCGAATGCGTCTTGACTATGCGGCCTGGATTCATGCCATCACATCGCCGGAATTCCACAACGTCGTTGCTCTCTCCGTTGGACCGCTGGAACTGGACTTGCTCAGAAAAATGGACGAGCTCAGAGAACGCTACGGCACTCCATCTCTAGGGTCCGCTACGAGCAAGGAGCCAGCAGTCTTCCGATCCTCGCGCGCAGAATCCTCGGAGAGCCTTGATGAGAATGAAGACGAATGGGCGAGATTTCGTAATACGGAAATGACCTTTGCTTCTGGGGAAGGCTGGATAATTCCACCACCAGCAGTGAATGTGATGATGATTGGTTGGAATGGAAACGTTGCGTATCGCATTGGAATTGGACAGGTGCTGCTGACACAGTGGATAAAGCTCAAGCCGGAATTCAAGACTCTAGTGCTCGAGTAGAGCAAAATCGTGCCTTTCCTTCACGTAGCTGGATTTTTTCCCTATGATACTTTTCTCTCATGCTTACTTAGGATGCGCTTGATTTTCTCCTGTACACTTGACGAAAATGCGCGAAGAACTTATTTCGGGTGACTTGACGCAAACGAATTATTAATGAGGAATATTTGCTGCCTTTAATCAAATGATCTCACGCCTTTCTCTCTTTCTTGTGTCGGAGTATACCGGAGGAGAGGCCAGTGTGAGGGCGCGGTCCCCTTTCAGCTTTTCGCACACCTGGATCATAAGGGTGGGATGGTTGTTCATCTATCCCTCAAGAAGTAGATGTGACGTTGTGGCTGTGGCTGGGCACGCTAGGGTGGGGGAATTAGGTTGACGATCAATCTCCGTTGGGCGCCGTCACCGTCTTTTCCATCACCAACCAACTTCCATCTACCATCGGACCAAGGACCGTTATCATCTTCCCATCCCGCTGCCTATATCCGTTGTCTCGCGCATCCATTAGGCAGCAGCTTAACGACTGGAAGCGATTGGTCGGACGGCGCACGCGAGCGAGGGATAAGCGAGACGCAGGATGATGTCGTGAGGCCTGCAGCTTACAGGGTATTTGTTTGTTGTTTGCTGCCGGTCCGGCTCTCCCTTATCCAGTAAAAGTGGGGTTGATTTGGAGCGGGGAATTGTTTTGTTGTTGCCTTGAACAGCGGATTGAGTTGAATCAAACGAACAGTGGTTCTTTGGCTACTTGGTTGATATTCTCGAGGGATATCCCGAGAGCGTTTCTGCCTTGCTTCCTAAGCACTTATCGCTCCTCTCACTCCATCTCGCTATTCCTTCAAGATGCGTTCGTCACTCGTCCTCTCTTCCCTCCCATTACTAGGCCACTGCCTTGCCCCACCGTCCTTTGACAGGCTATCGTCACACACATCAGCAGCACGGCTGTTCGGGCAGCAGCAGCACCAACAGTCACAACAGCAATACCAACAGCAGGAGCCCGTCTTTGAGACCGATGGCCAACGAGCTGGTGACTACGAACGAGTCGATCAGGAGGCCGATGGTGGAGATGATGGCTGGGACGAATGGGTGAAGGAGAAGTACGTCGTCAGGGATCCGTTTGATGAGGAGTTCGACCGGATGGTGAAGGAGACGTTGGAGCATTGGCACGTGCCGGGTCTCTCAGTGGCCGTGGTGCATGGGGACACTACATTTGCGAAGGTGATTTGCATTCCCATTTCCCGTATACTTCTAGATTCAAGTACACCTGGGACAAGTCGGTTGAGACGGGCAGAACTAATACCAGACAAACACAGGGCTACGGCAAAGCCATCCTCCCCGACGTCGACGCCACGCCCGACACGCTCTACTACGTCGGCTCGACCACAAAGTCCTTCACGGCCGCCGCAATCCTCATCCTGATCGAAGAAAGCCAGCACCAAAGCGGCACGACCAGCAGCAGCAACGACCTCCCGCCCGACCTCTCCCTCACCACGCCCGTGTCCAGCCTCATCCGCGCCGACTTCGTGCTGCCCTCGGCCCACACGACCCGCACCGCCACGCTCGAAGACCTCCTCACCCACCGCACCGGCATGCCGCGCCACGACCTCTCCTACGCCGCCTCGCCCAACACGACGCTCGCCGCCCACGTCCGCAACCTGCGCCACCTGCCGCTCACCGCGCCGCCGCGCACCACGTGGCAGTACTGCAACATGATGTACACGGCCCTCGCCCACGTCCTCGAGACGCTCACATCCACCACCTGGGCCGAGTTCGTCGCCGCGCGCATCTGGACGCCGCTCGGCATGCGCGCCACCTTCGCGTCGCTGGCGGACGCGCAGCGCCACGCACCGGGCCAGCTCTCCGCGCCGTACTTCTGGGACAACGCGACGGGCAGTTTCGTGCGCGAGCCGTACGTCGGCGACGCCCCCGCGCTCGTCGGCGCGGGCAACGTCCTCAGCTGCGTCGCCGACTACGCGCGCTACCTGCGCGCCCTGCTCGCGCGCCGCCCCAACTTCTTCCCCGGGCCGCAGGGGTTCCGCGAGCTGCGCCGCGCGGCGCGCAGCGTGGTGTCGGATCCGGCGGATGCGGCCGAGGAGGCGGAGCGCGCCGGCGGCGGCGGGAACGCGCCGTGGGTGGGGCCCGAGCTGTATGGGTTGGGCTGGATGCTGGTGACGTACCGCGCGGGCGGGTTGCGGGTGTATCGCCATAACGGGGCGGTGACGGGGTATGCGGCCGAGATGGCGTATGTGCCGCAGGCCGGCTGGGGGGTCGCGGTCATGGCGAATACGGAGGTGAGGGGCGGGTGGGCGGCGGAGAGGGTGGTGGTGGCGTTGGTGGAGGGGCTGGCGGGGACGCCGGCGGGGGAGCGGTGGGATGCGGTTGGCGTCGTGGATGGGAGGGTGGCGGAGAATAGGGAGAGGAGGGCGAGGGCGAGGGGTGTGTTGTTTCCCGAGGCGCCGGTGGAAGGGGGGGAGGGGTGGTTGGGGTTGAGGCTGCCGTTGGAGGCGTACGAGGGCGTGTTTGAGCATGAGGGGTATGGGAGGGTGAGGTTTGCTGTCGAGGATGGCCATGGGGCGAGTCCGGTTGAGGGCGGGGACGAGGAGAGCGGGGGATACGGGGCCGAGGGGGCGCATGATGGGCTTCGGCATAAGCATCTCCACGCGGACATCATGGACAAGCTCTGGTCTTATCAGATGTGCTTGGAACACGTCTCGGGTGAGTACTTCATGGCCTGGCTGGGCGCTACCAAGGAGTTTCCCAATGCGCTGTTCGACGATGAGATGCCGCTCAAGGCTCGCTTCGACGTCGGCGTCAGTGGGAAGGTTGAGCGGCTGCATTTGGCCATGGAGCCGAAGATGGGGGAGGAGATGATTGTTTTCAAGAGGGTTGATGAGTGAGGATGCTTTCGAAATCCCACCCGAGGTCGCAGTCAGTCAACTCTCTCCCTACCATTTTAGCAAACGTAGAATGTCGCACTTTTAAGCTACAAGCGTGAGCTCTCCAAGCATTCATACCATCTCGCCCAGCCATCTGATCATCATCAAGTCGTGTAAACAAAGTGCGGGCTCCGATCACCCAGCTCCTCAACCTGCTCCGGCGTCAAACCCGCAAGCTTCCAGTCCTCCTTCCCAGCCGCCCTCCGCCTATTGACGCGCGCAAAGTGCCACGACAGAAAACAAATGAAAGCAACCGCCACAAGCGCCAAGCTCAGCGTGACCGAATGCCCACGCCGGTAACGGGGTCCTTCAGACTTGGGATAGATCTGAGGAGTCGAACACATAAGCTTCACAGCTTCCTTCTGCCAGCAATCGAGACGGGGGAGGGCGAAGGGAGGGCGAAAGGGAAAAACACTCACATAGCTCATCATAATGCCCCCAGTATTCGTCCCCATCATCTGCATCGCCAGCGCCACCGCCCTCTTCCCAAACCTCGGCACATTGCCCGCCTGCCACGCAACGCACACCGTCGCCACGGCCCCCATACCCACCGGCACGACCACGCACCCCGCATACCCGCCCGCCGCCGCCGCCGACGCCGTCCCCCCCGTCGCGAGCAGCACGACGTACCCCGCGCACGCCACCAGCGCGCTCGCGGCGGCGACGGCGCCCCGGCGCTGCAGCCGGTCGGACGCGTACGCCAGCAGCAGGCACGCGGCGACGCCCGCGCCGTAGCACGGGATCGTCATGGCCTGCACGCGCGGCGTCGACCACGCGGGGTAGAGCCCGTGGAGGAGTGTGGGTAGGAACACGCTGTAGCCGTAGTTGACCGTCGCGCTGCAGAAGCCCGTCGCGGCGAAGGCCCAGGATATGGGGTCGGCGAGGGCGGCGAGGACGTCGGCGCGGCGCGGGGAGGGGGGGTCGGTGGGGGTGGTGGTGGTGGTGGTGGTGGGGTGCGGGTGGGGGTGGCTGGTGTTGCTGCGCTGTTGGCGTGAGAGGAGGAGGGTTTTTTCGCCGGGCGTGAGGTAGGAGGCGCTGGTGGGGCTGTCGGCCATGAGGAGGTAGGCGAGGACGGCGAGGAGGCTGGTTGGGATGCCTTCGAGGATCATGATCCAGCGCCAGCCGCGGTAGCCGAGGTAGCCGTCCATGTGGCTAGTGGGAGGGGGGCATCAGTCAAGAATGGTATCAGGGTTGGGGGTTTTTTCTTACCCGATGGCGTAGGCGAGTAAGCCTCCGAATGCTCCGGCGATGCTGGGGCTGATCATGAAGAGTGCTACTCGCATGGCCATCTCCTTCCTCGTGTAGAAGCTTGTCAGGTATAGCTGGATCCCGGGGACGAAGCCGCCCTCGAAGAGCCCCAGGAGAAGGCGGAGGGCTACGAGGTCTTGGAACTTCTGGGCTAGGCCGGTGCAGGTGGCGATGATGCCCCATGTGAAGGTGATGAACTGAAGTAGGCGTCAGTGTTGATGACAGACTGAGTATCGGCTTGCTTACGGGGATCCATCGAGAGGCTCCGACACGCTTGATGATCAGGTTCGACGGGATCTCGACGATGACGTAGGTGACGAAGAAGACAGACAGCGCGATGGAGAATTGCATGCTGCTGAGATTTAGGTCTTCCTCCAGACCGTACAGTCGCGCATTGCCTTGCGTACGTTAGGAGTTGGACGTGACTACGCAGGAAGCACCTTCACTCACCGATGTTGATGCGGTCGAGGAAGCTGAAGACGTAGAGAGGTCCAACGATGGGAAGTATGTGCCAGTCCAGCTTCCGTAGCAGCTTCTTCTCCGCCTCGTAGTCAATGTCCAGCGACTCCGGCCGTGAATCGGATGTTTCGGAGACTTGGGTCTTCGCTTCCATTGTAGGCAGGCTTGGTACTTCCATGGCATTGGTGGGTCCTAGAGTACAGAGATGTGGAGGACCTTCAGTAGGGTGTACGAATATGCCGACCGCTTGAACAGCTTTTATCTATGTCACCCCCACATCGGAAGGCAGATAGAACTGTCTTGCGTCCGTCTTCATTCTCCCTTCTTTTTCGATCGCATACTGCGGGGGTGGGCGCAAACTCTCTGGGAAGCACAAGACCACCCACTTCAAGACCAATGGGTGTAGCGGAATCTTGTCAAACGTGTGCCTTGGATGCCTTATCCAGGAAACAGCCAGGTTTCTCCTGGTCTAATGCTTGAAAGAGCCACATACTGCGGGAGAGCAAGACAGTAATGCAGCTAGCTGAGAATTAGGATTGTGTCGGAAGTTAAGACTGCAGGACTGTCCGAATCGATGTGGGCTACTTGTCGGCATTTTTGCCGATGAACTCTGATCAACTGCCGTAGCGGGGACTATCATACTCAGGGAACATGTGCATTGCGCCTCGGATTGGAAATTGCAGCAGTATGAGACTGAGATCAGTGGTGCAGCTGGGACTCAGCTCAAGAGCACTCACAGTCAAATCTGTGGATAGCCAGTGTGGAGCTGAGGTGGGGAGGTGTGGTGAAGAATGTGGTACGCAGCAAGCCCCGCAGCCCTCTGCAGGGATCGACGCGGTCCGAACCAGGGCTTGGGCTGGCCGATCGGTCAAGTGGCGTAAACTCTGTTTTTCTGTTGGTGGCATCGACATTCTGAAGCTGCAACGTCCTCTTGTCTGTTCCTGTTGCGCGGTTGTGCGACAAAAGGCTGAACCACAGCTGCCGATTTGAAATACCTCTCAGGCTTCTGGTTCCATTCGAACTCAACACCGAGACCATGCAGCGTCTTGGGACGCCGCCTGGCATGCCTGGTTCTACGATAGGGCGAAACCTCCAATGAAACCGCTATCTTTCGACTGCGGAGAACAACGGCACGATACACTCGGCCAAACCTGCGCCGTGCCATGTCATTGAGCGATATCCCAGCGCCTCACTCTGGTCGGATAGGTCCGAGTCATTTCGCCTTCTCCAAGGAGAAGCCTGGTCTTACTCGGTCCGCATGTCTCCGCCTACTGCCGGTTTCTTCCAACCCATGTATCAAGCGGTAGAACTTGTAACAACAATCTCAAAGACCCTGGACTTCTCATAAGCCTTTCTTAATTGGCTTTCTACTAGATCAATAATATCTTGAGGAGTAAAATGATACGACGCATAGAAATGGCTGGTGCCAAGAAATGCCATCTGTGACAGAGTGTTGCAGGCCAGCCGACACGCAGTCAACAACCTGTTCACTTGCAGTTATATTTTATTCCTGCAGCAATCTCTGTCACGTACGAACATAGGTCGCAGAATGCAGGGCTTCCCGTCCGCTCAGCCGTACTTAAGCTGCGAACCGGCCGATTAGTACTCAAGTGGGTGACCATTGGGGAATCCCGGCTGTTGTACGTTTTGCATTCCTTTTTGCCCGACAAATGCCCGTTTCCAGCATATCTCTCTCCCATGCCGTGCTCTTTTCCTTTTTTTGCAGCCTGTCGCGTCGGTCTGTAGAATGGTCCTGTCGAGCGTCGTAGAGCCGCTCCTTGGCTTTCAAATCGCATTTGCAATCCGATGTCTTCCCTGGTCATGGTGGCCGCACTCCAAGTAATTTTGCACGGGAAGTCAAAGCACGTCGTACTGTGCTGTGTTGCTATCAGCCTGCATTGTAGGTACATGTAGCTTCTACGTAAATGCTGATTTAATGACCTGCCGCGGTATTCAATACTCTTAATCTTCCCGGCCACGTCGTTGCTGTCGGGTGAACCACGACAGTTTAATCCTTTTTTCCGATACAAACAATAGCCCCCGGCGGACCTGAAGGGTTCGGTTTGCTCGGTTCGTTCCCCTTGCGTGCTGATCTATGGTTGAGGTCGCGGTTTGCCGAAGAACCGAGCAGGTGTGCCTTTTTTCTTCTTGCTTGAGCGGAGGCGTCGCGTGTGCTCGAAAAGGATGTCGGTCTCTCTCGGATCCATTTCACGGAGGATGATGAAGTAGTTCGGATCGGACTGTTTGGAGACATGTCAGTGTATGTGGGCAATCAAAGTTCGGCGTGGATGATAACGCGCGGCCCGGCCCTGCCGTGTGGACACGAGGCTGCAACGGCTTACCTGATCCCATTGCCATGGAAGGCCATACTGGTTCAATGTCTCGATCGCGATGTGGTCTCTGTGGATTCTGACGTAGGTAGGCACGTGGGAGGGTTGCTGGCGTGAGCGATGCTGGCCGCGTGGACGGTGCAGGGAGCCTGTCGATGAGAATGGATTCTGTACCGCGATGAAAGGGGACTCGAACTCGGCCCCGCCCGCGAAAGACTTGTTGCCTTGCCCGCTGTTGCCCGAAAAGGGGTTGGTGCTGCTGCTCGCAACTCTCCTGTTCCCCACCTGGATGAGTTCGTCCTTGTATCTCGTGCCGCTTTGGGTGAGTCTACCGGTCCGACGAAGATCGGACAGCATGGTTCGCAGGTCGTCGCCGTTGTATGCTATGCCTAGAATCAAGGCCATGATGGTAACTGTGAGCGGTAGCGAGATTATCCAGAACAGCGATTGGTCGTATCCGGTATCCCGTATGTCTGTAGTATTCATCCCGAGGTAGCTCGTGACGAAGGAGAGTGGCAGGAAGATGGCGGTGACGATTGTGAAGACCAAAATCGCTTTCCCGTGATCTTCTTCGTTGATCTCGGTGCTTTGGTTCGTCTTTTTGGAGAGCGATGGGCAGAGTCCGGCTAGGTATCTGTACTCGGACACATATGTTGCGAGTGGTCTCAAAGCGCTGATCAGGACGTTCTGTTCGACTGCGTATCGTGCCTGGCGTTTTCCGTTGGCTTTCCGATAAGACCGGTGGTCCAACACGGCCATGAAGCTTTGGATCGCTTCTCTTTGCCAGTCGACCACCCGCAAAATGGCATTCAGCTCCTCTTCCAAAAGATTTATGTCCCGCAGCAAGCGTTTCCGCGGATGATGGTTGGTTTCGTAGCGCTGTATCAGTGTCGTCAGCAGGGGAACTTACCGCGAGCGGGGCCTGACTTGCAAGTTTTTGAAAGCATTCAGTGTAAAGCACTGTAGCGCGGGTATTTGGGGCCTTTGGGCTCAAATCTCGTACCACCAGGCTGCGCATTATCCATGCAACGAGTAGGCTCGGACCAAAGGCAATGTGCTTGCTTAGGCCTGCCATTGGCCTCGGGATCAAACGTTCCGTAAGGATTTCTTGTGCTTCTGACAAAGTATCCTGAGCAGCGCGTCCGAACACTTCCATGACTAAGAGGCGAGCTCGAAGCTGTGCAAATTCTTTGTCGCTGTCGCCAAGCTTCCCGTTATCATACATTGACTCAATGTGCTGTGCTGCTTTCTGCGCAGCAAAGACAAATGCCATGATGACTTCGAAGCAAAGGAAAAAAGAGCCCGAAAGTTTCGCATGGGGTGATCTGTCACCGTTGCTTTGAGAGACCTTGACATGTATCGATTCCGCAAACAACCTTAAACTCTCGATTGTCTCCAGACAAGCTCCGATGAGATCATTGAAGCGGTCGAGTCTATCATGGACAGGGGTTAGGCATGTGTTCGAGACATAGTACCCCGGTTCCGCTGAGGTCTGCATTGTGTCCATTAGCGGGAGGCGAATCGGGTTCGATTTTGGAAAGTGCCGGTTCTTCAAATGCTCAATGGCCTTGTCTGCTTCTTCGTACTGCACCGAGCTTCGGCAAATTTGGGAACGACTGTGACGTCTCGGGGGCTTCCTCTCCTTGAGGAGTTGCATCAACGCTTCCATTGAGGAGCAGTCCGCCAGAATGACCCACTTGCCGTGCGGTTCGGTTGGAAAATCCACTTGCGACTTCAGAACTACCTACTATGGTTTTGATTAGGAGCGATACTATATAGATTTCCTCTTGAACTTACATCTGCCAGGTGATATGTTTCACCAAAAACTTTCCCAAACACCTCGGATTTCGATATGAAGGTTTTTGGGGCGAAGGTTTCCAAAAGCCCTTGTAAAGCCACAGTGTATTGCTGAAGTCCGGCCAAAAGCTGATTCTGCTTCGACATGATCACATCTTTCTGCGCCGAGAAGCAGATATCAGACCAAGAGGAGACTTCTGATATTGGCAGCCGTTGATGTGCCGAACTTGAAGCTTGTTCCGCAGCCGACTCTGGAAATGCAATGATATCTTGGATTTGGTTCCCTAAATTGGACCGCATGCGTTGGTAAAAATGTTCCCCACGAAACTCGGCGTTGAAAAACTCGAGTGGCTCGAAGCTGGCGGGTTCTTTGAGAAAAAACCCGGAACTTTCAGAGTCATGTCGTGTGTTCAGCCTTTCTATCATTTCGGCTTCGTTGAGTTGCAGGTTGTCAGTGATGCACCCTTCTGGAATGATGGTCTTGCTGTCGTCATCTTCGTCACGATCCCACGTGAAGAATGGCCGTGACCCGAGTTTGGAAGGTTCTGGTGAGAGCTTCTCGTCAACGATCGACAAATGGACAGCTTGCCCAAATGTTGTGCTGGAGTCGTGTGGGCCTTTTTCGTCGGTAGCCATTGGGTTTTTATTTGTTGACTTTAGCTCAAGCCTATGGATCTGCGGCACTTTGGAAGAAAACATCTTGAACACTTCAGGATAGTAGTCCTCAGCCGTTTCCAATTTGGCAGGCCCTAGATGTTGGCGCAATGTGTCTTCGATTTTCTGTCACATGCTGATGTTATCATACGAGCGCAGTTCATTAAAAAGGTCCCCTCACAAATGAGCTTACCAAAAGCGTCTCGTACTCTCCAAAATCCAACAAGAACGGCTGCCCCTGCTGATCTGTGATGTGAAATGAAGGAACAATGCTTTTAGAGTGTACGGAAGGCCCACACAGGCTATCTTTGGTCATCTTACCACAGGTTATTAGTGCATCTTACTCAAGTATTAGCTACAATCGATTATACAAGGTCGAAAACTAACCTTCGTTGATTTGTATGGCCCATAGATGCGGCACGTGGACAGCTTGGCCGGAGAAATATCCGCCGTGGTATTTCGGTAGAGCCTGCTCACGATCTCGCTCGCGAGTTGACTCCCATGGGTAGAAGGATTGAAGCAAAGTTCTTGAGGGGTGCAGATCTGATGATCTATTTTCGACACTCCTCTTCCATTCCTGCTCAGAAGCCTCTAGGTACGGAAAGCAGAGAAATATTGCGAAGTCGGCTGTTCCATTCCCCGATTCGTCTCCAGAGATTGGGCCATCGGCGCGAATGACTGTGGCTGGTTCCACGAATCTCCCGTTAACGAAGTTCTTTTGTTCCACCTTTTCCAACATGTCGTGGATAACCTTGAGCATGCTTTCCTTCAACTCTGGCGTATTCAGTGCAAAAGCCTTGGACGCTGTTAGTGTATACTTGATTACATGTTGGTACATTCCCTGCCTTGAATGTATCGAAGTCCGTGCACTCCCGCTGAATATGACTGCCCGGACGTCGGTTAGTCCATAGGTAAAACAGGGAAAGACTTTTGGATCCCACAGCCAGCGCCATTCTGGGCAATCTTCCTTTTCGTCTCTTTGCGGGCCAGGAACTGACAGTAGTTCCAGGGATGACCCGCTGTCGCCAGATATCCTGGCTGCATGCACATCTAATCTTTCCAGACTCGTAGCATTCAAGGCTGAAACACTGATGTGATTCTGAGGCCAATGTAGCTTAGGAGCTTTGAGGCCCTGTGTCTCAATTCCAGCTGGGATCTCAAAGTCGAACGAGAGTTTCTTCCCATTGGTTCCCCGCGGGACTTGAAAAGGGTGGAAGTTTGTAGGGTTGGCCAATCTGATGAAGGGTGTGCTCGAGGTTGACGTGTATGTGTCCATGTACGATGATGTTTGCGGTTTCGGCGTCTCGTAATAGGCCCGCTCAGAGAAATCTCTAACCCATTCTTCAACGAAGTCATGGGGACCATCGAATTCGCCGGCAGGCGGAGCGGGCTCCGGTAAATCTTCCAAATCTTCATTTCTGACAGAAGGGTCATTACCCTCCAAGCGCTCTTTTACTGATGAATGGTCATTCTCGAGGTCACCCCACAGTCGCACCGTTACGGTTATGCCGGGAGAAACCATGTCTTCCCAGACTTCCGGCATTATTATGCCTCCATCAGAATCCACCAAGTCGTATTCTAGGGCAGGTTGATCCACCAACGTAGGACCTAACCCTCCAGTCGTACTTTGCTTCCGTTCAGCCTCTCTGCTGTGCGCAGAGGCTATCAACCGTTCGGTGCCCTAATCAATTTAGCCAATCAATCTGCTACAGTGACAGATAAGACTTACCGGCCAGGTCTTGCAAATGTTCCAGGGCAAAGAATAAGTCTCTCCCTGGAATATGAGTTCTACTACGGCCGGTCGGCTCCGATGCTCAGCATCAATGTTTGATGCATGTTCCTGGCTCGCGGACACTTCAGCCATAATGGAGTGATGGAGTATCAGTCATGAGATGGTGAGATCGAGAAATTGATGAAAATTTCAAGTAGAAACGAGCCAATGCAAACATTTGTCAGGAACTGGAGGAAGCTCGATTTTGTACGCCTGTTCTTATCTCCGTCGGTGGAACACGCCACAACTGCATGCAGCACACCCCGCATGTGGAGCAGCCAGTAATCAGATGACGTAAGCATATGCAAATCATCGAGACTTATCACGGACCTTGTTATGAACCAAACGGGATAAGAGGGCAAGTTGACGAATGATGACTGTATACAATCAGTATCGAAAGTTCTCCTCCGGATATTGGCTTCAACTACGCATGTAGCGTCTTCGGTGGGGACCTAAAGGCTCGACCTTTCTGTCACCTGCTGTGCCCCGAGGCGCTAACATATATGAATCAGAAGCCATACCTTTGTCTTAGTTGAAACCCAAAAGTTGTCGGAGTCCTTACATCAACAACACGTCAGTGTTTGTGCATATTCTTCGTGCTATGAAGCACTTGATGAGTTTAGTACGTGTGTTTGTATCCTATTTCGCCCTTCCATTCATTCAGCACATATTCTCAATGGTAGACCAAACCTGGAGCGAGCGTAAGTGATACATTTAAGGAAGCTCTAGAGAACACGAAACAAGCCCCAGCTGCCAGAGGGGGAATTGAAAAGAAACACCAAAACCCATTCAGTTGTACGCCTCCCCCCAATCGCTGCGAAAAAAAAAAAACACGGGAAAGCCTCTCCAGATGTGAGAAAGGCTGCAATTATACAGGTCGAAAAAGGTGAGCAGAAGAGCAAAGTCGTTGCGAGAATAGCCTAACCAACCAAGAGGACAGCCGACTAAATAGACATTATGCAGCTAATTCATGTCGCCCTGGGCTCTGGGATATCGAAATCCACCCTAGTGGCTGCTCTCGACACCGAGAACGTTGGGGCCCTTGCCCTGGAGGTTGCTGTTGACGCGGTCCCTAAGACCCTTCAGGTTTGCGGTTTGCTGGGAAGCGCTGGGGTCCTTCTTCCGTGGGCTTCGCCTGAGGGCAGGCTGCGGCTGCTCCTTGACGCTCTCGACCTCAGACGCGGGTTCCGAGGTGGAGGCGCTGTCGGGCTTCAGCGCAGGGGGCAGGAATTGCGGCTTCAACACGTTGATGTCTGCCTTCTTCTCGGCGGCCTTGCGAGCGCGCTCGTACTTGTGTTTGACGTCGCCGCCAGTCCACATGGTTCCCAAAAGCTTATCCCAGAAGGTGAAGAAGGGCTGCGAGAAATTGGTCTTAATGCCCCAGCTTTGGTGGTGGATGTCGTGGTACAAGGCATTGTTGGAGGTGATGAACTGGAGGGGATCCAGGGGGAACGCGTAGCCGCAGTGATCATCGACAGTCTTGATGGTGGAGCCGGTGAAGAACCACATGGACTGGCGAATGCTCATACCCGTCACCAGGTAAGCAATTCCGGCACCAAGAGTGTCAAGGAGGAAGCCCTCCACAGGGTGGTTGTAAAGCGCGCCGTAAGCATAGGGGACGTATAGACGGTGGTGGCGGGAGTGGAAGGTCGCTGTTTTCCGAATTAGTTGGGGCTGAATAACGTCATTGGGCCAGACTTACTGTACAACCACTTGTTGAGGTGCATCGCCCGGTGCCAGAAGTACTGCCAGGTATCCACAATTAAAACAGCCACGAGGAACTGAATGGCTGGAATGCCGATCCAGTAGACAAACTTGGCGAGGGAGAGCTCCCAAGAGGCAAATGCGGGAGCGGTAAGGAGCTGGTCACCGGAGACAATCTCTTGAGTCAACCAGGGGTACCTTCCGCCAGCAAGAGCGCCGGCAAGCATGGGGCGAGACTCGGAGAGGTCCTTGGCAAACGCGGGCGCGTTGAAGCCAATTGCACCGAGCAGGTAGGGAATGGCCCTCTCGGCGAGCCTGATCCTCTGTGCCCACACGGCGACATCGTAGTCCTCCTGCCCGAAAGTCGGTTCCGGGTCGTTCCACGCGAGCGCCGCCCCGGCAACGGTCTGGATGAAGTGTTGAAGGACGACGTCGCGGAAGACCTCGTAACGTGAGACGTGGTTCCGCTGAGTGAGCTCGACCGGGGTATGCAGGCGGTGTTGCGGAAACAGGTCCCAGAGATCAATCAAGTGGAAGATCATGGAGACGCTCCAGTAGGCAATGATGGGCAGGGCCAGCGTGAGGTACTTGTCCGGAATGCCAGGGACGAGGGGCGGGAGCGGGTAGAGGGTGTAATCGGGCAGCGGGGGCAGCCCGCTGGCTATCGTCGCATTCTCCATGGCGTAGGGGAGTGGCAGAGGTGGCGATGGTGGTGAGGAAGAGGAGAGCGGATGAGCGCGGCGTAAGAAAGCTACCAGCGCGGCGCCGGCGGTGTCTAGGGGCCCCAGCGTTTTCGGTCGCCGACAGGGCGGAATTCGGGTAGCGGCGGAAGGCAAGAGGCGTGGGGAGCTGCGCGAGGCTCGAAGCAATAAGGCGGAAGGAGGGTCGGGTGCAGGAGAAGAGTGAGCAGACAGGAGGCGCCTGGTATTAGGTCTTGTCGTACGCTGTCACCCGTTCTGCAGGCCACTACGGCTCGGCGGCGAGCTGGCGGCGCATCGCTCCTGCCCTGTGGCGAAAACGGAGATTGCGCGACGCCGAGCTCTAGCCCTAGCGCCCAACCCGGTTCGGGGCTTAGCGCCGCTCGGGGCCGCTGAAGGAAAAACCAAACCCCACCATCCAGCCAAATCTTCTCCGCCCGTCAATCATCGCGAATTAGACCGCCACACACTCCTCGCCGCCTGCTCCTCGCGCCCTCTCCTCAGCTCATCCACCGCCACCAACCGCCAAAATGATCATTTACAAGGTGCGCGCGACCCGCCTCCTTGTCTGGCCGCCTGAGAGGGCCGTGTGCGGGGTATCGCGATCGTGGCCCCATGTGCTGCGAGCGATGCGCCGCCTCGAATGACCAGACAAGACAACCGCGAGATGCTCAGATCAAGGCCAGCTGACGCCCCAGCCAGGACATCCTCACCGATGACGAGCTCATCTCCGACTCCTACGACCTGAAGGAGGTTGACGGCACCGTCTACGAGGCCGACTGCAAGAAGATCACCGTCGGCAATGACAACATCGGTCAGTACACAGGACTTGCAGCCTGCCGGACGACTGCTGACGGCCTGGACAGACATTGGTGCCAACCCCTCTGCTGAGGAGGGTGGTGATGATGTCGACGAGTCGGCCCAGACCGTCCTCGACGTCGTCCACTCTTTCCGTCTCAACGAGACCTCCTTCGACAAGAAGTCGTACCTCACCTACCTCAAGGGTATGTTTTTCCGGCGTGATTTGGTGCGCAGGCACGCATCTGACTGGTGCTCCAGGCTACATGAAGAAGGTCAAGGAGGCGCTCAAGGCCAAGGGCGCCAGCGACGAGGAGGTCAAGGACTTCGAGACCAAGGCGTCCACCTTCGCCAAGAAGGTCATCGCCAACTTCAAGGACTACGAGTTCCTCATTGGCGAGTCGATGGATCCCGATGGAATGTAAGTGGCAATTCATCCCGGCTCTGCGTGGCGCATGTGTCGATTAACGCTCCTTCTCCAGGGTTGTCCTCCTCAACTACCGTGAGGACGGTGTCACGCCGTACGTCACCATCTGGAAGCACGGACTCACCGAGATGAAGGTGTAAACGGCGCCTCAGGGCGGGTAGTAGAGGGCAGCTGGATTTCTTATTGGTTTTCACGAGTCAAATGCATGATGAATATCCCTCGCGGCGCATCTGCCCCAAAAATCGAATCATGTAAACAACAGCCAATCGGGAAGCAAACCAGGGATCCGACTGCCAATGCGGCGGGGGGCTGCATGCAACAGGCGAAAACGGTTCCTTGCATAGTCGTATGCCAGCATCCTTGCCGATTGTGAAGTCCGTGATGGATGTCTTGCAGAAATGAGGGGGCAGACACGGGGGGATGTGGGCGGTCGCGGCGGCGGGGAAGCAGTTGCATGACTCCGGGCAGTTGCAGACGCGCAGGAGCGGCGAGTAGCGGCGGGTAGGGGTCCGAGGCGGGCTCCACGTGACTTGGCGTTTTGCGAGCCGAGCCGCGGGCGCGCCAAGGGCCACGCCCCGCGCCGCCGCGTTTCGACTGGGTTGCCTTGTCGCCTTATCATCGCCCAGCTGCTGCCGCCGCCCCCAGCGTCTCGTCTCGACGCGGGCGCCCTCCCCCTCTTTGTCACCCGGTCAACCGTCTTCTGTCTTTTACGCTGCATGCTTCTGTTCCCGCATCCGTCCCTTCCTGTGCGCAATACACCTTACCTTCGACTGCACGCGCCGACTCTCCAAAGACGATGTACCAGCCCCGGACTGCCCGGGCTGTCGTGCGCTCAGAAACCGCCTCACCCCGTACGCCTAGAAGCGGGAAGGCCCATGACCAGATCAATTCGATTCTTCAAAACATTGAGCAGAACTGGCGGCTCGGCCTCGCTACTCGCGAGCAAACGTGGTCGCCGCAACACAGCGCCGCTAAGAGAGAAGCGCGCCCCCAGTACCAGTGCTACCAACTCCTCCGCAGACTGTACTTTAAAGATTGCGAGCTGCTGGACAGAGTACTCGAGGAATTCCAAGCCAAAGCACGGGGAAAACATGACAAGGATCGCCTCCCCTACTTGCATCACCTTCTTGATGAAGGGTTGAAGCGAGCTCTTGCCAAAGACCCTGTCAGCCGCACGTCTTTCCAAGATAGGCTGGAGCAGGTGGCTCCGTCCCCGCGGCCTGATGTCCGCCAATCACCTTCATCGGTTTTCAATCGTCCTCGTACGTTAACGTCTCATTTGTTTTCTCTCGCTTCTACCACCCATCTCTGCAGACAATTGATCTGCAGTCGCTGGAGCTGCTCGATAAATGGAAGCCTCTGCGGGAATGCTGCCTCAACGGTAGGCTAACGTCTCAGACGCGTCAACAGAGCTCCGTGCTAAACCTCGAGTTGTGGATGAAAATTTGCCCTCCTACGTTGCAAGTGATCCATCTCTGGACGATTTGTTCGAACAAACTCAGCCGAACACCCCACCTGCCGTCGAGGATGAGGAGCCAGGTGAAGCACCACCGTCACCTTCGCTGGGAGCGAGTACACGGAAGAAAGAGCTCTTCAATCACGGCGAACATGGTTCCAGATCTACACGCCGGGGAAAGAGGCATTCGGACACATCAACGGAGAGCGAGCGGTCACCGAAGCAACAAAAAACCTTCTCAGACCGCAACCAGAAATCCGAGGGCTCGTTTGCGATTCCAGATCCACCGGCCCTAAGAAGGCAAGCGGAGTCATCAAGGTCATCATCGTCCAGGCACATCTCGGCAACCATGTCAAGGAATGACTCAACCACGTCATTCGCATCAACAAGGTCGGGTTTGTCCAGGACAGACTCGATCTGGTCGCGCGACGGGGACAAGACGGCGAACACGTCGTTTGCCACGACCGTGGACGCTTCCCAGCCCGAGAAGGAAGCCCTTTCCCAGCCAGAAAGCGCTTACCCAGCCCTACCAGAGATAGAGCACCCAGCGCAGCCGGACAAAGTTCAGCAGGAGTTTCCCAGCTCGGGGAACTACTCCCTTGATACCGATATCAGCTGGCCGTCGCAATTGGAGCTAGCGAAGGAGACAGCAAATGAGCAAACTGAGGAGACAGTAAACGAGCCGACTGTTGAGAAGATAAATGAGCCGACTGATGAGACGATAAACGAGCCAACAAATGAGGCGCGTTTTGTTCGGGGCGATCCCCTTGAAAAGCTCATTGAGAAATCCACGTATGCATCTATGCCATCGTCGGTGGATATCATCAGCTCGGCCAAACCGCAAGAACACCATCAATCGAAGGCCTTGCCGAGAGGGGGCCTGTTTGTCCCCGAAATCGGTGCAAAACTGATGAAGATGGAGTTCAAATACCGCTGGGAGTTCTTGCGTGTTGCTCTTGAGGCAGGAATCCAGCCTGACATACTGCTTCCGCGAGACCACAACGAGGAATGGAACGAGTATTCGTGCTTGTGGGATTATTTCCGGCACCATGATGCCCTTGGTGACAGTTTCGGAAAGATGGCGCGGAGCTCAGAGAAGGCCTGGAACAATGCCGGGGTAATCGTTGAGGGCAGCACCGTCAAGGCTTTTGAGAACATCACTCTCAAGGTAAAACTGTCCTTCACCGATAAGAACCACGGGCCGATCTTCAAGCTTCGACTCCAACCTCTTCAGCTCGAAGAAACCTCTTGCCGCTTTCAGCGAGCCTTTGGGGGCGATCGCTTCTTATACCTCGAGACGCCAAAGTTTCAGGGAGATAGGTTGCCAGAACACCTAAAAGGACAGCTGGAAGCCATTGAGGAGAGGTTCCCAGAGTGGCTGGGTGCCAAAGGAAAAAGGTTCCTGGGCAGAAAATGGGAGACGATCCACGTGGAGCCGATCGGGGACAAGAAGAAATCCAAAGGCCGTGCGCAGGATGAAGGGCGGGGTTATCGAGTTATCCTTTTCGCGACCAGCGGAAATGATATCGATTCAACAAAAGAGACAGGGAAAATCAGATCCGGTACCCGGCGGACAATGTCCGTCTACGACCTGGTGAACTGGTTCATGCCTCTGGACAAGAACGCCAACCAACGATACCTCAAGGCCTTCGCCAGAATAAGTCTTGGTCTCACGACAACACTCCCAGCCCTGGAGTTCAAGCCAAGCCAAGTTCGGTTTGTGGGGGATATCAAAGCGAACAATGAGCACGAAGCTCGTGAATTCAACGACACGACAATATCCTGGCCGGTGGATGAGCAAACGAGCCGTGTCATGAATGATGGCTGTTCCAGAATTTCCGTCGGGGCTGCGCGGCTTCTGTGGAAGAACACAAACAAGGACGGGCCTATCCCAAGTACATTCCAGGGTCGTATTGGCGGCGCCAAAGGAATGTGGATGCTGAGCGCATCGCCTGACACGACGGAGGCGTTCCATTGCAAGACGTGGATTGAGGTCTCGGACAGCCAGGTCAAGTTCGAACCGCACGAAGATGATACCGACAGTGACTATGACCCGCTCAGATTCACTTTCGACCTGCATTCTACCACGGGTACGGCTGAACCTTCAAGTGTATACTTGTCGTTCTTCCCGATCCTGCACGACCGCGGGGTGCCGGTCGAAGCGCTGAGAAGGACTTTCGAGGATCATTTCAATAAGGAGCGATACAGCCTGCTTGAGGCAACCAAGAATCCAGTCCACCTCAGGAAATGGGTCAATAAGCAGAATTCGCTGGCCGAAGAACGGGCGCGAGAGGACGTGTTGTCCTGGCAAGGTGGGTTGCCTCTCCAGCTGCAGGAGAAAGTGATCTTGCTACTGGAATCCGGGTTTGACACGTCGTGCGAATACTTGGCCAACGTGACACAACGGCTCGTAGCCAGGAGCCTGCGGCTATTGCGACAAAACGTCCGCGTCCCACTTCCGCGTTGCACGTACATCAAGGGAGTAGCAGACCCCTCCGGCATTCTCGCCCCCGGCGAGATACACGTCCATTTCACCAAAAGCTTCATCGACGAGGCTTCCGGTGAGTGTCTGAGCTTCCTGGACAACCGCCAAGTCATAGTAGCCCGCAACCCGGCGCTGAGACGATCCGATATCCAAAAGGTGCGAGCGTGCTTCAAGCTCGAGCTCTCGCACCTCAAGGACGTCGTCGTCTTCCCGACGCGCGGCAGCTTCCCGCTCGCCGGCAAGCTGCAGGGCGGCGACTACGACGGCGACACGTTCTGGGTGTGCTGGGAGCCCGACCTCGTCGCGCCGTTCAAGAACGCGCCGCCGCCGCTGGACGATCCCGTCCCGGAGCGTTATGGCATCAAGGTCGACAGGAGGACGCTGGAGGAGATGAAGCGTCCGCGGTCCATCGGAAGGTTCATGCGCGAGAGTTTCCGGTTCCACTGCAAGCCCAGCCTCCTCGGCCTGGCGACCAAGGTGCACGAGAGGGTTTACTACACCGACAACAACCTCGTGTCGGACAAGGCCGAAGTCCTGGCCGACCTCCACGACCTGCTCGTGGACCACTCAAAGAACGGCTACGAGTTCAACGGGGCCGACTTCGACGCGTTCAGAGCGAAGTTCGGCATCCCGAAGGACCTGCCATGTCCGGCGTACGAGCAGGCCCGCGAGCAGGACCGCGACGAGAAGAAGCTCAACAAGGCCAAGAAGAAGAGATCGGGCAAGAAACAGCCGACGGGCGGCGCCACCTCGCCGGGGTTCAAAAAGGACAGCATCCTCGACCGCCTGTACTTCGAGACCATCGAGCCGCACACGCACGAGACGCTGCGGCGGTTGGAGGACTGCTTCCAGGCGTGGCGCGCCGACCCGGCGCTCGACGTCGACGTCGACGTCGACCCGGCGCTCGAGCAGCGCTTCCTCGACGAGCAGCGCGAGGCGGCCAAGAACGACGACGCCGTCATGGCCGAGGAGTTGGCCCTCCTCGTGGCCGAGATGAAGCAGCTCGGCGACGCGTGGAACGTCGAGGTCAACCGGCACAAGAACAAGTTCGGCGCGGCGGGCCTCATGGCCGCGGACGTCGTCGACGCCAAAGCCGACCACGGCGGCATCAACGGCAACGGCAACGGCAACGGCAACAAAAAAAACAACAACATCGCCATCAACGAGGACCTCAACGACCCGGACCAGTACAACAAAGCCGTCGACGTCTGCCACCCGCGCTTCCGCGCCTACCGCCCGCAGCTCGCCTCCCAGCACCCCGTCATCCGGCGCTGGCAACGCTTCCACGACGCCAAGACGGAGCGCGACGCCCAGGTCATCGCCAAGAACAACATCACCACCACCGCAGTCGTCCCCAGCGTGCCGTCCGAGTGGGAGCTGCTGCGCGCCAGCGCCCTGTACCACGTCTGCGGCGCCAAGTGGCGGTACAAGCGCCGCCGCGGGCTGCCCGTCAGCAGCGCCTTCGCCTTCCACATGGCCGGCTGGGAGCTGTGCTGGCAAAAGGCGTGCAGCGTCGGCGCCGGCGCCGGCGGCGCCCGCCTCGTCGTGCTCGACATGTGGGCGAATCTCAAGCCGCGCAGGGTCAAGCTGCCCCCCGCCGCCGCCGCCGCGGCGAGGAAGGCGACGGCCGGCTGGGCGACCGAGAGGGGCGCGTCGAGGAAGGGGAGGGATGGCGAGAGGAGGTTTGGGGGGGACGGCGTGGTGGATTGTGGCGGCGGCGGTGGTGGGGACGGGGGTGGGGGTGGGGGCGGGGATGGGGATGAGACGGAGTATGCGAGTGCGGCGGAGGAGATTGGGGGGGTTTGGGAAGATGACGATGAGTGAGGGGGTTGGGCGTGCGGCTTGTGGATGGTTCTTGGGTACAGTGAACGACATGTTCTGGGACGACTAGAGGAGCGTTTGGTATTTGGGGCTGTTTTTTTTTTTTTTCCTGGGGGGATAGACGGTGGTGGTTTTTGCTTGATCATGATGACACGGCTTCTCTTGATGGAAAAAAAAAATGTCTGTTGGATTTTGGCTAGGTGTCAGGGGTTACTTTGGGCTCGATTTTGGGTCTCATCTTTCATATTCTCTAGCTCTTTGGGGGTTTCTTCTGAAAATGTTGGATTTGGTTACTGAAAATAAAAATTCTTCACGAACGGTTGTGTGAATTCGGGTGGAGACGCTTCCGCGGTTAATGTTTATCCCGACAGTAGCATAGGCTGACGATGGGAAGAATGACGAAACAGGGTATGGGCAGACTTCTCTGGCATTGACCGAGAACAGATTCCTCCCATTCCTCATTGACAAACAACAACGGCGTTGCCCTCTCCCTGCACAAACACAACCTGAACAGCCGAGAAAGCCGCGGCCACGGCGAAAATGTCAGTCCTTTTCGCAGTAGTAAAGAAGGCAAGACAACAAGATGTCAGAACGTTGAAGAGCGCGATGATGCCCAGCCGCGCCTTCATCGAGTGCACGAAATACAGAATCACGATGGACGCAATCGGAAGCAAGGACGCCAACGCAGTCGAGAACAGGTACGTGAGCCGCAGCAGCGTGCTCTCCTCGTAAGCGACGAGGCCGTGGACGGGGGACGGCCCGCGGAAGCGGTCGAGGCCCCACTTGAACCATTTGGACATGCCGTCGGCCGTGACGAGGTTGGAGAAGATGTCCTCCTTCTTGCGGGGCAGGAGCGCGATGATGTCGGGTTCGTGGGCTTTGGGCTTCTTGGTGGTGCCCCACACCTCGGCGTCGAGGCCATCCAGCGCCCAGGGTCCCATGTGCCGAGAGGCGAGGAACTTCTGGATGTATTCCAAGTCGTGCTTGCCGGGCGGCTCCATGGGGAGGATTTGGGCCTGCTGTATCAGCGCCGTATCTAGTCGCGGTACGGTCAGCTCTACCTGGTTTCTCCGAGCGTGAGCTGGGGAGTTGGACGCTTACTGTATCTCTCCAGCTTCTCCCGGGCTTCCTGGACGAGCCTCAGCTGCAGGCTGTCGCCGTCCTTCAGGTAGAACCAGTCTGTGGCGTAGAATCTCTCGCACCCGGTCTTGCTGCTGTCCGCCTTCTGCATGTCCTTCAGCCGGTCTTCGATGTCCATCAGTTCCGCCTGCAGGTACAGCAGATTCAATTGGTTCAGGAAGCCGAAGCGTCGGAACACAGCAGTCTCCGGTACGAGCGCCATCCGCTCGGCTAATTTGGGGTAGCCTGGAGGCAGTTCGCCGCCCAGTCCGGCAGCTGAAATTTGCTGCTGGCCCCTTTGCTGTACAGCCGCGCCATGTTGATTGGCCGATGCGGCGGAGGCGCTCGAGACGGCGGTTGGTGACGTCGCCGTGCTGCTTGAGCAATTTTGCAGGGGAATACTAGCTTGGCTCATGAGGGCGCAGAATGGGATAGACCATATATGAAAGTCGAGACTGGATGAAGCTGGTCTTCTGCTGTGGACAAGGCCAGACTTTTCAATGGAAATAGGCAGGGATCCATGCGGAACACACAGCCTCGATCACAACTATCTTCCCAGGCAGAAGCCAGGCGGTGCAGAGCTGCCTCGACGCCCCGCAGCATGCAGCGCTCCTGTGGCCTTCGCTTGCAAGTACTGCATGCGGGCACAGCCATGCTCAGCTAGGTAGAGAGCAAAAGTGCCAAATTTGTAGAGAGATGGCCGAGGCGAACAGCTAGTTGAAAATTTCAGAGAGGGAAACCGAGGTGATATGTATGCGATGATGCTCGGCATGTGCGGAGATGGCGAAGGACAGGGCACACTGATTAGTGGTAATCAAGACCCCGCCATGCCCGGGCGCATGCTATGGAGCCGACAGAGAACGCCACGTAACTGTATCAACAACAGACGAGGTCGGACACGTCGAGGTACTTTGTTAAACTTGGCAGATGCAGCGGATTACTTGTGCTCGAGAGCTTTTGCGTTGCTCATGAAAACAAAGTTCCATTCTGAGTGTCTCGAGGCCTGTTGCATGGGCGCCAAGGAGCAAAGCAATGCACAAAGCGGAGTGCGCACATGAACGTTGCCGGTGATAGGACGGGTTGATCATGGGCCATTCCAGGGGTCTGCGGTAGCGCTCACCTAGTGCTTAGCGCCCGCATAACCTGTCTGCCTTGCATTAACGACGCAGCAGAAGCCCCCTCACTCATCGTCGCCACTCCGCCAGTCCGTCGATTATTGCCAGCCTCATATCGTATAACAAAACTGTCTGCTATCTCTCGTATGATTCTTCACTGTTCCTCTGAGAGTCCGTGCCATGTATTTCTGTCTGCCTTTCGAACGCCATCGCCCACAGCCAAAGGTGAGTCTCGCTGTTTGCTGTGCCCGTCTGCGCCGCTCCCCGTCTTGCGCCCGTCAGATCCATTTCCTGACCAGAACACAGTTGAAGTCCGACGACGAGCCGGTGCTTCCCATATACGTCTACCTGCGAGGAAACTCGGCAAAGACAAGGTCCAGATTGGCCGTGCTGTGGACGCCAGAAGACAATCCCAAAACCAACATTGTCTCCGCGAAGCTGGTCACCGACCATTTTGGGCTGGAGATACAACGGTCTGAGAAAGACCCTACATCCGTGCAGTTCAGAGGCGAAGACCTGAAGATTAAGGGCCACGTCATGCTGCAATGGGGCACTGGACGATCACGACAGCCGCACAAGACGCGCTTTCTTGTAGCGGCAGCAGAAAACCCGCCCTTCGAAGTCGTCATGAGCCGGAATCTTGCCGTCGAATACGGCCTGGTCGACCTCTAGTTCTTTCCACTGGTCCGGCGTGTGCGGTGAGACCGGGCACCCTGGTTTAGACTGCTGCTTTCGATCCGTCTCTCACGCTTTGGGCATCGCATTGCGACGGACCGTCGTAAGCGAGTCCAGCGCTGCAGACAGAACTCAATCAGGACACTCCGACGAGGTTCTGAAGAAAGCCCATCCAAGACCGCGCAGTGGGTGAACTCATCTCTCAGACAAAGAATCTCTCAAGCAGCCGGAGCTTCTGAGAATCCACCACAGCTCTGGATAGTGATCAAAGGATGGTCGAAACTTTCCAGAGCTGATATCTGAACTCCACAACGGCCTCCAGACCATCTCTCAACATGGCATCTTTGTCTTCCTTTGGTTTGGAGGACTTGATTTTGTCAAGGTGCTACTATACCACGCAACGGAGGCTGCATGATTCGATTTGCTGGAACGCATCTGAGCCCAGTGAGTCTGGGCTCACTGGAGGCCCCTGCTTGTGCACATCACCGATGCGTCATGCTGTTCTTACGTGTACGCGTGTTGGTATCAGATGGCAACCAGCTGTTCATGAGGACGGGGCTCGGTCGCAGTTTTGACGGCCACAAATGAATATCTCACAGCTCATCGGATACGCCCAAGACATTGCATCCTCCCATCCATTGCCTTTTGCACTGGTCTTCTCCCTTGTTGTCAGTCACTCAGCTCTTTCGTTGGCTTTCTACCGCGTTCATCGACAATATGAGCCGAGGAGCATAAATTGCGTTTGCACAATAACATTCTTCTACCTGCAAAGGATGGAAATCACAGGGTGAGTTCAGAATGGATGAAGTCTCACGGCTTCCCATTCCACGAAATATGGAGCGAATAGCCACCAAGTCGTTCCTTGTGGGATACAGGGCGTTATCCTGTCCACCATCATCTCTATATACCTCAAAGATTTTGAGGCAAGCAAATGAAAGAGAGACCAACAGGTAACCGATTAGGAGAGGGCGACAGACTAATAACAGCAGGGGTATAAACAAAACAGATAGCTCGCGATTACCCTTTCGGCCAAATGCGGGCCAATGGTCCAATGTGCCAAAGACGAAGAGAGGAAAGAAGAGTCGGAATACATTACGCGATGCCATTCAAACGCCATGCATAAGTCTCATGCACCGATCTCGCTTTCGTTCATGTCAGGCCGTATATGAAACGGCAGGGACCAAACACCCACTTTGATCCTCCAGATAACGCCACGCTTCCAATCATTTCCAGAAACAGTACCCTGGAACCGGGACACGATCGCGCCCTTCTTCCACTCAAAGCCAAAGGCCACGCAGTCAAGAAAGAGTCAGAGAAGGATCATCTTCATCGAGGAGAAGGAGATCCCCTCAGGCGTCTCAGTGGTTGGACGAGTCACGGACTTCCATAGGCCAAGACGGTGTCGCCAAGTGCTCGTCATTCGAGGCGAAGTGGACGGCCACGATGTCAAACGCCCACCACAAGCGGATCGTGGTGGTCAGCCTAGCCTTGCCCGTTTGCGCGTCTCCGGGCCTTTTCCGCCTCTCTCCCCGCTTCATTCGCCGCCCGCCGTCTCTCGTAGCCTTCGTACTTCTTGCCATCGGAGTCTGCACTGCCACGTCAGTATGTACATTCTCAGCACGGATTCACTTCACTTACCAGGAACGGGAGTCGGGGGTTTGGGGATGAGGACGTTTACGACGCGCCGGTCAAGTCCGAGCAGGTCTATCTCGTCCCAACAAAGCACGACATCGGCCGGGCAATGCTCGGAATCAACGACGAGATGGGTGGTGCGGTAGCGACGCGGTTCGAAATGGACTTGCGGCCTCCTCAAGTCGTTTCGATTGTGGCCGTACCAGCTGATGGGAACGGTGCTACCGTCCTGTCCGCGGAAAACGCTTCCGTCTCCGTTCCGGATCTTCTCCATGCTCCTCACAGCCTTGGCACTGTTGCTTTGGGGAAATAATCTGGCGAGGATTCGCCTCAGGCGTCGCCTCGGACGGGAGCGCTTGCGGAAGCCATGAGGGAGACCGAGGACGTCCAGGACGGCGGTGCTGATGAGGTTTTGCTGGGGGTTCCCGGAGTCTATCAGCATCATGAAGCGGTGATGCTTTTGATCGGGAGCGATGATCTCGACAAACCTTGTCATGTCATCGGCAATCAGAGGGGCAGCATCGGAAGGCTCTTCCTGCCAGGTGTTGATGTCGGATGCGGCACCAGCTGAATCCATATCGTAATGGTTGTCATTCGTGGTGATGTCGGTTTCCTCGACCGCACCCATGGAGTATTGGAGGACTTGTGGCAGCGATGCGGAAAGGGAAAATGAATGACCCACGGGATCTCTGGACGGTGCCACAGCAGCGACTGGTGGTAACGATGTTGCTGGACCGGCGCGAGTATCCGTATGGCTCGAGGATGATGTGGAGGACCGACCGCTTGAGCCCATGTAGTCGCCTAAGCCGCCAGGTGTATGTATTGGAGTGGAGAGCATATTCAGCTCTCGCCTGATATATCTCATAAGACGGGTCCAGCCAGAGCTCGTGCCCCAACTCGGCAGTGGTTGTGGTCGTGATGGTGATGATCGCGGTCACCGCTGGCGGTGGTGGTCAACTGCTAAGTACTGACGCTTGCGATGGGTCCGAGGGGAACAAGAGGGGAGCGAGCTTGGAATGCAGCGCCGGGACCCGTGTGAGTGGCCGTACGTAAGGCGAAAGGAGAGGACTGTGGCGTGTAGTAGGCCTGGTGAATTATATGTAAATAAGAATGGAAAGCGCGGCGGTCGGGAAGTTAAGAGGTGGGCGGGCGGGCAATTTTTGGCCTTATATGACATGGCCGTCGAGCGACCAGGATGGTGGAACCGCGCCCGATCGGCCACCCAGCATGATGAGCCAGTACCTCGCTGACGACCGATCAGACCGTGCGTTGCGGGGACTGTTGCAACGCTGAGGCTGTACAGAGGGGATCCGCAGCCGACGAGTTGCTTTCTCATAGGTAGAAAACCCGGAGCAATTGATGGCTCTCCCTGCTATGAATTTCGCCGCCAACACTCCGTCGCTGCCGGCGTCGCTGACGAAGGCGCCACAAGACGTGACAGTAGCCGCCTTGGGTAGGAGGCGACGGCGGCGATGCGCGGTGCAAGTACTGGGACTTGAGGTGGATTGGCGTCTGTTTCTGCAGATCCCGGCGCCGCGGCGCGTCGTTTGCTGTGTGGCTATTCCGCCCTTGCGAACACCGCTCGCATAGGTAAGGCGACCCGGCACAACGGGCCAGCGGCGTCGGCGCCCTGCGAAGACAGCGCTTCTGAGACAGCCTGCCCAGGTGTGGCCGCCCGCGCGCCGCGCACGGCCTCTAACCAAGCGATCCTTCTCTTAGGGCTGGCCTTGCTGCATCCACCGTGTGTGGTCGCAGTGGGCGATCGACAGATACTCGACCCGCTACCGTACGTACGTACACTGAGAATTACCACAGTGTTAACACTCTTCAAATTTCCGACGTGTTGGTATCTCGTCAGTGGCGGCAGAACATGGCCTCCACCCAAATGCGACGCACTGTGAAAGGCCCAGCAATGACAAAAAGTAAAGTAAAGAAAAAGAATACGTACGTACTCGAGCGGAGGAAAGCGGCCATGCAGGCTGTCAGTTGCGTGCAGGTCAGACAACTTGACCGGCGACGGCTCCCCGGGTGGTCATTGACGTGCAGTGGCGCGCGCGCCCGCCAGCATTCCTGGTTAGGTAGCGAGCATAGGATCAGGCTCCTTCATGCAAGGCGCACAAGCGATTGCATACTTAGCTGCGCCGTTGCACGCAAAATGAGCCGCGCGCCGCACGCCCGCCAGCACCACAGCGGCGTTTTTTTTTTTTTTGACTATGTCAAGGGTGTGTGGCGCCCTGTGTCGTTGCGGCTTACGGCCCCGTGATTGTGCTCGGAATATCAGCTCCCTCCGGCGCAACGCAAGCTGCCCGCCAAGCGCCCTCCGCCGACTGTGCTCGTCAATCTCCCGGTAATCCACTGTCCATCTGCGTCGGGCGCCGGCCCCTGCCAGACCATGAGACGCTACTGTGCACACTGCGATTCCAGCCGTCAGTGACCTTGGCGTCCTTTTGCGTGCTGGTGACAATACTGGTCTTGTTGCTCATAGTAGTAGTTGGAGCAAAGCAGTTGTGGCGAGAGTTCGTGTAACAGTGGCTTACTGCGGACGAGTCGCTCTCGTGGACGTTCTAGAGGGAAAATGGATAGCACTCGAACAGCACAGCCCTTCACCGGTTCCATGGGCTTCAATACAGCTGTAACCTTGTAAATTGCTCTCTGATGGTTTGTTGATTAGCCGTGTGTATCGATACTGGAGCCATTCCAAGGCTCCATGTGATTCCAAGTACGCTACACATCATCTCCCAGCCAATCGAGCCTTACCCACAAGGTCCGCTCGGCCTGCAGCTCACCATCATACTTCGTCAGCGCATCTGCCAACGGGCCGTACCAATCCGGTATAGCCGGGAGTGGCATGCGACGACCGCTGGGCTGAAGGTGGGGGCAGTGCTCGCAGTTGCCAGATGCTGCTTACCAACAGGGGCTTCTGCTCAGGGGTTGGGTTCATCAAGGTCCTTTCCTTGGATGCACTCCATTTCGATGTAGAAGCTGCGGTGGGTTGGGAAGATCCTGGGTACCGGTATTGTCGTGTTGTTGCGGAGTCCAAAGAACCTCAACCACGACATGGACACACCACCCAATCGGTTAAATCTCGGCTACTTGATTATTATCTACATATTGTTTGTTAAAATTCACCTAATCGACATTCGAGCGAAGTCACACGACCGGTGCGGTTGTGTAGTGTAGTGGTTATCACTCCGGATTTTGATGCAGCGCATTGAGCCTTCCGGCGACCTGGGTTCGAGCCCCAGCACGACCTTCTCTTTTGCTCTCTGCTTTTTGCTCGCTGCCGGGGTGGGGTGGTGGGGGGTGGGGGGCGGACAGGGCGGTGACGGGGTCCAAATAAGGTTTGGGTGACTTTTTGGAGGCTGAGTGATGAATCATAGATAAGCGACGCTGTTCCTGCATTATTGAAGAGACTGTTGGCGTAGCGTCTTTTGGTTTTTGGCGAAATCGATGCAGCTTCGCATGAATGACTAGTGCGACGCATCATTGTTTTCGAACCACGGTACGCAGCAGGGGTACTTCCTGGTAAGGCTGAGCACCGTACAGGACTGGTGTACAAACGCCAGGAGCATGTTTAATTTGACCTACAGCTCTACACCACCAGTGGAGCAAGTCTCCCAAACGGCAACAAAGTGTTTCACATCTGCCGGCATGAGTGTTCTCGAAGGGCAGAAGATCGATGACTCCTTCGAAGAGAATTCGTCCTGGAATTGGCTCTATCTTAACTCTGTTGGATGATTCCTCAGCTGGCATGTGCTGAAGCTCACAGATGACCAGCCAGCATGACAGCTCCATCAGCTATTAATGTGCGCCTCCGGCTCTTGCTGGATCTTAATACGTCCCCAGAAGGAAATCAAATCGGCTTATCGACAGCACACTGCATGTCTTTATCTCAGAACCAGCGGATGACACTTTGCGGTGTTCTTCCTCTGCCGAATTCGAAGGACATCCTTGACTGGCGCGCCACTCACCCACACACATGTAAGTGTGTGCCCCGCATGTTGCAATCTCCAGCACCACCTCCAGATAATGCACATCATCATGCCAGCATAAAGAACTTGAAAAGCACCGTCCATTGATGGAGACAATCATCAGCTCATACCTTAAGAAAGGGGTTGAATTCTTTGCCAAGCTTTGCAAACCCAGCGAGTCTCCACGTAAAGTCTTGAATGAGCCCGTACTTCCTCCAAGTGTGTTTGGCGTATATGATCTTCTTGATCCCAGGACTCACGCACGCATGCTGACGGTCTCGGGAAACCAAGCGGTTGAAGTTTCTTTCATAACGAGAGGCAGTCGCTCTGGTTCGGGTCACGAGCATCTTCCAGACGCGCCTTCAACCGCGTGCCCCTTTTGCTCTTGAACACGTGCCACAGTCCGTAGAGGTGAGGGGAGCGGGGCGTCGTAGTCAGCTGTATATGCTCTGCCCGCGCGCGTCCCACTTCCTCCATCTCCCGTAACTCACGTCCTTCTCAGCCGCTCCTTGCAGCTGGAGCGCTGCACAACAGGCGGTTGCGTCAAGGAAGTTGTTCATTAGCGATTGGGTATTGTTGTCACGCGTAAAGGAAAGGATGCGGCGATGAACGAATGTCAGTACAAGCGGTGGGTCAGGATACGTGACTGTGGTGCCCAACAGTCCACAAGTCGAACATTCGGGGATTACCTACTTCCAGTAGTGAGATGAAAGAGTTGAGTAACGCTGCTTTGATATTCCGGCCCAACGACAGGAATGGGGAGGCGGTGACAGGTCCTCTCCATATTCCTTCAGGCCCAGCACCTTGAACAGCCCAGCAACCAGACCGCCCGAATCCAGAAAGTACAAGACGATACTCACATGCTTAAACGCCGAATAAATACCAGTGACATCATGACGGCAGCTGGCTCACGTATGAATCCGGACATTCCGCCTCTTTTCCGGTTGACGCCACAGCTGGGCTAGTTAGCGCAAAGTTTCACAAAAGGAAGCCATTATTTCTTCTCGCATCATCAAATGCATTGTTGCTCTCTCTCGCGCATCGATTCCGGGTGTTCGTCCTGAGGGAAAAACGAAGACGGGCGACCAGCCACGGGTAAAGGCGCCGCGCAATCAATCTGCGGCGACGCGGCCCTCATCATCGCCTTTTTTCCGATCGCAGCGGCAGTCGAGCGAACGTCCTCTCCACCTTCAACGCGTCCGCTCCACGAACAACCGTCGTGGTGATGCGTATGCCCACCGAAGCATGCGCCGAGATTGACGAGTGTTGTCGAGTCTCCGTTGCACGACGGAAGGCAACCGAGCGAGGTGCAGTGCAGCCCCCCAATTTCCGTCATTCTTTTTTTTTTTTTTCGCCTCTCGGCTCGAGCATCGTCCGACGTTTTGTCTTAGGTACCAGCCCGCGCGGCGAAAGCGCACCCTCCCACCCAAGACCACCCCCTTGCATACCTTCACGCAGTCACTCAAGTCGCACACTCCTCCCTTCCGCAGTTTTCCCCCCTCCGCAGCCCTCACGAAATCCGTCGCCATCGCAAACAAAAGTCTCAGGGAAGACAGACGTACCTCAAAGTATATAAGTACCCCAGTTCTTTCGAAATGCCAGCTCGCCCTGATCCTGGGAGTTGAGAAATCATCCTTTCAACGCTCCTCAGGCCTCTATGGCGCAGTGGTAACGCGTCGCACTTGTATTTTCCAACCGTATGCAATGCGAAGATCCTGGGTTCAACTCCCAGTGGAGGCAGTTATACCACTGGCGAGTTCACTCTTTTGTCTTTTTGCCCTTTGGATCGTCGAAACGGATCAAAGGCTGATGATGATGATGGAGAAAATCTCCTTTTTTGGGAGGTGGTCGGTGTTGATGGTTTGTGGACGCGGAGGCAGAAGAAGATGATGGACAGACAGATACGTCGTCGGATGGAAGAAACCGCCGAGAAGAAAAAGCGGAAGGAACAACAACATTCAAGGCTTCTGTTTTGAGAGCAAATAATTAGCCTTCGTTCATGTGCTCCGGTGAACGCTTGGAATGTGATGCCAGAGCGAATACTATGATATATTTCCCATTGAGATGCCGATCCACAGCAACTATTTCCGTGCCATCCACAGCAAACCATTTCCATTTCCATTTCCATTTCCACGCCATATGCCTATGCCACGATCCCCACGTATGCCATGATTCGCAAAAAGAACATAACAACAGTATGCGCGCGGGCGAGCGAGCGAGCAACCACCATCGCCTAGCGAGTAAAGTCAGGCTTGTAAGCCTCGGTGCCACCCTTCATCAGCTCCCTCAGCGCCATGGTGGCATACGTGCTGCTGCCGAGCTGGAACACCAAGACGGCCGCAATCTTCTGCTGCGCGTCCGCATCCGCGGGCGGCGGCGGCGGTCTGTCGTTGTAGTTGCGCATCACCTTCTTCTTCGTCTCCTCCAGCGTGACCGACCCGCCCTGCTTGACCAGCTTCGCCAGGTCCGTCTCGACCAGCTCCTCGTCGTCGGACCGGTACGGCCTGACGTCGAAGCCGACGGCGCCGAGCGACTTGGCCATGAGCTTCCGGTAGCCGCCCGGCAGGCTGATGTCGCGCCACTTGCGGCGCATGTTGCGGGGGTCGACGCCGCCGCCGCGCGCGGGGTCGAGCATGTACTCGGCGTAGAACGCGCCGATGTCGTTCTTCGGGTACTCGATGTCCCAGCCGGGCTGCGGCAGCACCACGTCGAAGATGGAGTACTGGCCGCTGCCGGCCTCCTCGGCCGTCAACGCGCGCGCCCGCTCGAAGTCGTTGGTTGCCGACGCGGCGTTGTCGCCCTGCGGGTTGATCACCACCTCGCCGAACTCGTCGACCTCGTCGAGGACCTCCTCTTCCTTCTTGACTTCCTTGTCTCTGTGCTCCGAGACGAGGACGAGATCGCCGGGGATGACCTTCGCACCGTGGCGGGACAGGCGCTCGCTTGCTGCCACGTTCCAGACAATGCTCTGGTAGGCGTGAACGTACATGCCGCGAAGGTTCTTGGCCAGTGTTCCGAGAGCGCCCTGGTGGTCGTTTGCGTAAGACTCGCCATTCTTCCTGACTGTGCTAAGATGCTTGATGATACCGCGCTCGCCAGAGAAGCGGAACGGTATCAGGTCGAGTGCCGCCTTGCCATTCCTTTCCGTCTTCCACTTGTGCAGTCCGAGGGCACGCTTCTTATCATCTTCCGAGATGCGGGCCTTGGTCTCGGGATTCTGTGCCGCAGCTAGAGCTTCGTCACTGTACGCGAGAATCAAATCGACCGACTTCGCGAGGTCTCCCGAAAGCATGTACTTTCCGATACTGTCCGTGCTGACGTCGTATGTACCGAAACGTTGAAGCCCAAAGTAGTTGATGAAGCCCTCTGTTTGGAATGCGGCGGTGGATTTCGCCAAAATGTCCTTGGCGAGCTCCAGGCGTTGGGCAAAGTCCAGGCCGTCCTCCCCCTGGAAGTGACAATCGCGAAGGGTGATGGTGAATTGGTTGCCACTGTGGTCTCCAAGAGAGATATCCCTGGGCTGGTACGAAAGCGATCCAATGCGAGCGTTGAACAATCCGCGTGCAATATGGGCCACATGCTCTGGGCGAATCCTCTTGACACTAACCCGCTGAACCGTGACTGCACGGCGATCTTTGGTCCCGGCAAAACTGAACTTCTTGGGGACAGTCTTGAACTGCGCAGCCAGATGGTTGATTACCTCCATGGTATCCTTGTTCTCCTTGTACAAAGTGAAGTGTAGGTTGTCCCCGCCCATTTCATCGAAAGTCTGACGGCGAGGGCCGTTGTTCTTATTGTCGCCACCGTTCTGGCCAGCCCTTCCTTTTGCGCTAACCTTTATGATATTGTCGTCTTGGGTCGAAGTAACGAGGCGGCCGGCAAAGATTTCGCGAATGCACTCGTGGGCGCGCTGACGTGCCATCTTGTCAGTGACAGGGTTGGAGTAGACAGGCTTGAACTGTGCGGCTTTGCGGCCTGGATTCATAAGAACAGTCTTGTTCAGGCCCGTTATGCTCTGTGTCTTTTCTTCGCCGAAGATCTCGTGCAGAGTGTTGCGATTCTCGTCCGAGATCTTGGCAGCTTCCTCAGCCTGCTCCCCGGACAGCTTTTGCGGCTCGCCGTTGTCTCCACCCTCCTTCTTTGCGCTCGCGGCAGTCATGCCAATGTCGTCCTCGAGGTGACAGACTTGGCCGTTGGGGAGAATCTCATGGACCATGAAGTCGACATAGCGTTGCTTCAGGATACCAGAGAAGCCGGGGATGCTGGTGTTGGCAAAGGCAGTGATGCCGAAGCGCTCCTCCTTGTCGGTCTGCTCCTTCAGGGCCGTTCTGTCGGCTTGTTCGTTCTCGGCGGAGCTTGCGGCGGCCTCTGCGACAGGCGCGGGCGCAGGCGCGTCGGCCATTGCGGAGTCGGGCGCGGCGCCCTCATCGGAGAGCTTCACGCGCTTGACGGGGCGATCGGCTTCGTCGTGCTCGTGTTCGGCCATTGTCGCTGCTCAGACGGGTTCTGCGGAGTGTGAAAGAGAGAGAACGGCGGCGTGTTGGAGCGAAGGTGACGCGCCGGGCGCTGGATCGTCAAGGCGGAGGGTAATTTTTCGCGCTACGGCTATCGATAAGCAAGCGACTCTGGGTGCCTGGCATGTCGACGCGAGCCCCACCTTCCGTCCCTGTGCCGCCCTGCGCCGCCATCCACCTCTCACGTCAACTTGACTTTGTACTGACACACACTCAACACCCGACAGTTTTCCGGTCGCAATCACGATACACTCAGCATTCGCCTATCTTTGAATAACACCAGGTACCATCGAATTCCGAATGATGCTGCAGCTTGACGCCTATGATTCCGATCATTGCTACCTACAGAGCTTACTCAAATGGCAACAGGAAACGAGAGCAGCGTACTCATCCGTTATTTCTCGTCATGACGACGCTTGGCGGACTTCCGCCGGAGATGCAGCTTCACATCATCGGCGTTCTTCCTCTAAAAGCACTTATCCGGATGCGCCATGTGTCGACGTACTGGAAGATTACCATCGAAGACAACATACATAGAGCTTCTGTCGTTCATCCCACCCGTTGCGAATTGTTCATGGTATGGTGGAACTTCATCTCTCAGCCCTGGTTCGTTGAGTCTCGTGGATATACGCTTCCATACACGCAGCCTTTCGACCGTGAGGAGTATATCAGCAGGCTGCCTATTTCTGGAGTTCCGCTTGATTTCGAGATGTGGATTCGGGAATGGCCCTCGGCGGCAGTCATCGGCTGGATCTGGCCCGGAATTCACGACAACGGAACGCTCTGGAGCCCGTACACGCGCTGGTGGTGCTCGCCTGACATGAACGTGCTCTCGACAGAACTTGGTGGCCCATCTATCGTTACTTTAAACAGAACTCACCCCTCCAGCTCGTGGCATCCACATCCTGCGTGGTTCGGACACATGTACCATGCTAGCACTTCCTTGCGAGACAAACTGGGTGCACCGCGCTGGCTCTGTTCTGGAAGGAACCGGCTCGATCTACATCACCGTAGCTCCGACGTGGGCATCGTATCTCATGCTCAACATCCGTCGTATCCATGACGCATACAGAGCTATTAATGCGCCGTACTGGGCCTACTGTAGCCATATTAGACGTATATTGGAGGACAGTAGGTTGGGTGAGGCGGAGAATAATGAATCGGAAGATACCCATGCTGGGGGAATTTGAGAAGGCTACGAGTCATTGAAGTGCATGGACACGGTTCGTTTTGTCAATTCCTACGGCAAACTGCATGATTGGTTTGAGCTGGGTCTGGTCGAGCCGGACTAGCAATGACGGAGGCAACGAACTTTCTCCCAAGAGATGTGCTCGAAGAACTGGTTTAGTTGGATGGACCGGGCTCAACAGCATGCAGTCATTTTAGAACACAATCACTAGCTTCATTGCTTTCTCTGATTTGCAACGCCACGGAATTTTTGCTTGTTTCCGATTTTCAGAGGCCGAATGAGAGACGCCTCCGTGCATCTACATCCTCGACCAATATGCTCGGCTAGACCCGACCATCTCTCTTAGGACAACACCGCCATAGAATGGTGCTGGGCAAGTAATCACGACATTTGCGCACGTGGATCGAGCTGGCCACCTGCACCAGCGAACTGGATTTCCAAAAGCACGAATATTAAAGTGTCGTTTATTGGTTCTACCTCAATATCTGCCGCACAGCACCTGTATCAGCAGAGTCTTGTGAACCCGGAAGAATAAAGACAGTCTCAGTGAACTCACTCTTTTGTGCTCACAATTGGGAATTCTACTTTGGGGAAGCCAGTTGCATATGCCAAAAACAGCCACCAGAGTATGGGGTGGCTCGAAAATACTGTCCATCATTGCCTCGTGATGAGGCCTGTGGTATTTCATAATTAAAGAATTCTGAGCATACCCATGATGTGATAACGATGGTGATCGCCATCATGCTGATTACTCGCGCGGGGGGAGTTCAGCTGCGAGTTGTGAAGGGAGAAAGTTCGAGTGAGGTGAGCGACAGCAGTCATTATCCACTTGTGGCCTCCGGACAGAACCGCAAAGATGCGCCATGCCGTTGAAGTCTCACCACCCCCCTTCGATTCTCGATCCTTTTATAAACCAAAAAAAAAAGTACGCACAAACCACCACACAGATCCCAGCTGTTGAAGGCCACCCGACAAAACCCAAACCCTTCCCTCACGAGCACACCACCGCGCATATGATCGCCAGGCAGCGCCGCCGGCGGTCCTCCCACGTGCCACGCACCCCACGCGTGTCCGGCATTTCACAACAACCTCGCGCCGATGTATAAAACAACACTTCCCCGCGGCAGAAAGGGGGCTTTCCTCACCAAGCAGCTTCTCCAGCAGTGTTTATCTCATTGGAACACCTGTACATATACTCGTCGGAGAAGGAAGACCATGAGCGAATTACTTCTTCGGTCGTCGTGTCCCCGCCTTTGTTTATTCCTAGACTTTCCCGCCTCCCTCTTCGCGCTCAGAAAGCCAAGCACGCACCAAAAAAAAAAAAAAAGAAATAGCTCCACCATTTTCTCGCAATGCGGAGGGCCGGCATCGCTCCCGATTGCTGACGAGCGGCACCGTTGATACGTGATGCCGAAGCTCAACATTGCCGTTGATTTCCATGGTTGATGCCCGGCTGGAAGAGTGATACGTCAATGAAGCGGAGGGGGAGTAGTTGTGAAGCACACCGAAGTGATAAGCCATTCGTAGCTGTTGTCTAGACAGTAGAAGCGCTCGCCATAGCTAAAGAAACGGAACAGATAATAGGTGTTTTTATACGTGAGATACCCAAGAAACCGGGCGATGCAGGTGACCTCTTGACATCACCAGCCGCTCAGAGGCACGTTCCATACCCATGTTGCAGCCACACGCCCCTCCACATATCACAAGCACCGACACACACACCCAAACGAGCTCCAAAGGTAAAAAGAGAATAGTCAATTCTTTTTTTATCAAAAAAAGTCAAAGCGCGACAGTAAGGAAAACAGCAGAAGCAAAACTCCTAAGCCTATATGCAGCATCATCAAGTCCAGTCCAGTCCAGTCCAGTCCAGCTCAACACACACGAGGCTGACGGACACGAACGCTCTCCCACCATCTCGACCGTCTCAGAGGGGAAAAAAAGCCATCATACTTTTAACGCTCACTCTCTCTCTCCACTCACAACTCCCCATGCTCAGGCGTACCCTCATCCTTCACCTCCTCCTCAGCGGCAGCCTTCTCGGCATTCTCCTTCTCGGCCTTCTTATCCTTCTTCCCCTTCGCCTTGCCGCTCTTCTTCTTGTCACTCCCACTCTTCTTGCCGCCCGACGACGACGACGACTTCTTCGCGCTCGGCATCCTCAGCTTCCTCTGCAACAGCTCCAACGAGACCTTGTTCAGCTCCTCCGCCCTGCGCTCGAGCTCCTTGGTCGACAGGACGGGATCCTCCGTCGCCGCGAGCTTGTCCTGCGCGGCCAGCTTCTCGTCGAGCCACTTGCTCGCGCCCTCGAAGGCCTTGCTCAGCTCGTCCAGGTCCGCCTGCGTGTACGGCGACAGGAACGCGGGCTGCTCCGTCGCCTGCGCGTCCTCGGCCGCGCTGGAAGACGACGCCTTCTCCTCTTCCTCGAGGTCGGCGAGCGGGTCCGCTTCGCCCGAAGCCTCGGCATCGGCGGCCGGGGTGGAGGAGGAAGAGGCGGACGCGGATGCGGCCGAAGCGGCGGCGGCGGAAGAGCTGGCCTCGGAGGCCTTGTCGACCGTCTCCTTGATGAGCTTGATCATGCTCTGCGTCTGGTCGAGGGCCTTCTTGACGCTCTCGACTGCGTCGGGCCGGTTGCGGGACTCGTCCCGGCGGGTGACGACGGGTTTGATGAGGGCGGTCAGCTCGGCGTGCTTGTCCTTGAGCGTCTTCGTGTCGGCGTCGGAACCATCGCCGTATAGCCACTCGCTGACTTCGGAAAGCTTGGCCTGGATCTCCGTACGCTGGGCGTCAGTGGAGGCGGCAACGAAGCCGTCCTCCTCCAGAAGGTCCCGAGAACGGTAGGTGTAAGCCTCGAGCTCGTTGAGCGCGGTCTCACGGGCAATACGGGCCCTGTCAGAAGCGTCGAAAGCGGCCAGGCTATCATCTTGTCAGAAAATCATTCTAATCATCACTTAGACTTGTTGTCAACTTACCGGTCCTTCATACGCTTCATCTCCTCCTTCGAAACCTTCTCGAAGCCTTCACGGGAAGTGCTGAAGCGGATGTTGCTGGTAACGACCTTCTTCTTGGGAACCTTGGCCTCCGCAGATTCGCTTGCCTTGGCGCTCTCGGAGGTGGAGGAGCCGGAAGCCGAAGAAGACGATGTCTCGGGCTCAACGGTCTCGGTAGTCTCATCCTCCTCGCCTTCCTTGAGAGGCTCCTGCTTTCCATCCTTGGAGCCGAAGCCAAAGAGGCCCTTGACGCCATCAACGACGCTTCCCTTCTTCTCGGCCTCATCAACCTCACAGCTGGCCTCAGCCTTGACAATCTCAGGAAGGCCGGTGATGGGGTCGAGCTTGATGGAGAACTTGGTGTTGATGTCATCCCGGTTGCAGCCCTCCTTGTCAATCAAGTCGGTGACGACAGCCGTGAGGTTTCCAGTGCGAACGCTCAGAACAGGTTCCTGGTGGTCTTTACGGGTCTCCTGGCTCAAGGTGAACTCGAAATCTCCAAGCATCTTGAAAGGCATCTCCTTGACGGTGCCCGTGCGAGAAGTAGCAGAGAAGAGCTTCTGGTTGCGCTCCTTCAAGTTCCACATGTACTTCATGTTCACGGCAAAGTTGGCAGTGTCGCTGTCACGGATCTCCTTGACGCGGAAGCTGGGAGAGAGACCGGCACCCTTGAAGGCAGCGCCAAAAACAGCAGCCTCGTCGGCGTTGACGTTGCTGCGAAGCTTCGACACGTCGCCCGCAAGTCCTTCCAGCGTCTTTTGAACGAACGGAGTGCGCACGGCACCGCCGTGGAGGATGACGGAGTCCAGATCGGCGAAAGTCAGGTTAGCTGCATCAAGCGCCTGCTGGACGGGAGCCAGGACGCGAGCGGCATGCTGGGTGGCCAGCTCCTCGAAACGCGCACGGCTGATCTTGTACCTGAAGTCCACGTCTTGGTACAGGCCCTCCCAGCTGCCGCTGGACTCCTGGTTGGCGCTGAGAACCTGACGGATCTTCTCGACGTCCTTGGTAAGCTTCGCCATGGTGCGGCCGTGCTTCTTGACATCCTCAGCCTTCACGCCGGCCGCCTTTGCCTCGGGCTTCTCAACGAACTGCTCGATAATGTCCTCGACGATCAGCTCATTGAGCGAGTCACCACCGAGGTACATGTCCCAACCAGAGCCCAAAACCTGGACCTCCTGAACCGTCTTGTTGAACCGACCCACATCCTTGACCGCGCGGCCCTGGAAGCGCAGCACCGTCGCCGTAGTCGAGCCGGCGCCCATATCGAAGACCATGTGGTGCTCGGGCTTCCCGCCCTCGCTGACGCTGGGGAAAGTCCTGGTGGTCGCATAGTTGAGGCCGACGGCGACGCCGTCGCTGACGAGGGCCAGCACCTTCAAGCCGGCCAGCTCCGCCGCCAGCTCGACCGCGCGCTTCTCGGCGGCGGTGTAGAAGGCGGGCACGGTGATGACGGCGTCGGTGATGCGCGTGCCGCCGCCCGCCATCTCCTCGGCGTTCTCGCGCAGGTTCTGCAGCTCCATGGCCAGCAGCTCCTCGACGCCGAACGGCGCCGCGCCCGCCTCGAAGCTCGGGCTGCGGAAGCCCACCGTCTCGTCGCCCCCGCGCCCCGCCACCCCCACCATCTCCACCGCCGGGTGCAGCCGCTGGTATTCCCGCGCCGCGCCGCTGTCGGCCATGCGCTCGCCCAGCAGCGGCTTCAGGTTCGGGTAGACGTCGGCGGGGAAGCGGGCGGAGAGGGCGAGGGCGTCGCCGCCGTACGCGCGCTCCGGGAAGGTTGCGCCTGCCGCTTGCAGGGGCGTGCGGGGCGTCTTGAGGGCCACGGCGGCCGCCTCCTTGCGTTTCGAGTCCTTGGAGAGGACGACCTCGAGGGGGATGCCGGGCTTGACGAGGACGCCTTTCAGGTACGAAGTTCCGAGGTCGACGCCCAGGACGGCGGAGGCGGCGTGCGCGGTGGTGGCGAAGACGCAGAAGAGCGCGAGGACGATGGTGAGGGCGCCATAGCGCCGGCGACCTGGTGGCGCCATGTTGTGTGGGTGAGTAAGGAGAGGGGAGCTGGCTTTGAAGCTGTTCCGAAGCTCCAGACGGGGCGGGATATCAGTGAATCCTCGATAAGAAAAAGCTTGCGGGCGGGGGTGGTCTTTATATTAAAGTGTGGACATGGAGGGGAGGACAGAGAGAAACAAAAGACACGAGCTCCGCCGGGGAATTGGATGCACAAGAGAATGGTAAGCGTGGTTGAGGACACGGCGGACGTTTCTATTGTATGATTCGGCGGCAGAACTTAAGCTGCCAAGGGCCACATTGTCATTTCGAGGACACCTGGACATCTCGCGGCTGACCGCCTTCCGGAAAAGGCACCACCGGCGCCGCTCACCACCAATGGCGTTGCCCAAGGGCCCAGAAGCTTGGGCGCGCATCATCGTGCTTCTACCGCCTTCGAAACTCCGTGCGAACGTGACATCTGGCTTCTATTCCGCTGAAGCCTAATTTCTCTGTGTCATACGTCGGATCTAATCCGACTTGGCTGAGTGCTGCCTAGGTGATCTGCCGTTTCCCGTGATTTTCCTGTTCCAAACCGTCTACTCTCCTTCTTTCTTTCTTCGCTTTGATCTCTCTAAGGATGCCATTTACATACCCCGGTTGAACTCAACCATGCCACCCTCGCCACCCTTGTCCCAGAACTCAGGCTCAAGCTTCTTCACGCTGATCGCCTGCCTCTGGGGGAACACGGCAAGCGCAAAGGGCAGAGCGACCAACGACGTGGTCAAGATCAGGCCGATGTTGATGGGCAGCACCAAGCGCGGCCTCTGCTTCAGCCACTCGGTGCGCTGCATGCGGACCAGGGCGAGGGGCGGCAGCACCATGATGGGCGTCGCGTTGACGACGCGGCTGAGCGCCGTCTCGCCCACGGCGAGCTTCGCCGCCGTCTTGCTCTTGCCCAGGCTCTTCTGCGCCTCCTCGTCGCCCGCCTCCTCGGCCTTCTTCTTCTGCAGCTCGTTGAGCACGGGGTACACGTCGATGCCCTGGCGGATCTCCTCGCCGCGCATCAGGAAGACGTTGACCACGCCGGCCGACACGACCGCCGCGAAGGGCACCAGCCGCGAGAGCACGGTGCGGGTGATTGGCGAGACGCGCTTGAGGCGGGGGACGATGGCGTTGAGGCCGTAGGCCACGCCGCAGGAGGCGCCGACGGCCATGAAATACGACTTGGCTATCTGGCTGATGGAGAGTGGCGTGGACTTGTTGGCGTTGGCGTTGTTCACGGCCACGTTGAGGGACTGGTTGCCGATTTGCCAGCCCAGGGTTCCCGCAGTCTACAGAGGCCAACATTGTCAGTCCCAAGCCACCTCAGACGCCGTAGGTATACGTACCCCCAAACCAGGCGTCAGCATGCCCACTGTGACCACCAGGTTGGATATGACGTAGCAGGACATGCGGAAAGGAAGGAAGACCGGTTCGCCCGTATCTGCCATGCGCAATTAGCTTCAGTGTCCAATCCGTGCTTGAGGGCACATATGCACTCACCAGGATGAAGCGTCGAGTCGATTATCTTCTTCGCCTTCCACAGCTCCGGCGTCATGTTCGAGATCTTGCCCTGCTTGTATGCCGACACCAGGTCCTTCGCATGCGCCAGCCCCGTCGAACCCGTCAACAATGTCCTGTTTGCGCCAAGCAGCCGTATTAGCCCTCACAAGTTCTTTCTCCCATGCCCTCGCCTGTACGCTTCCTCCGTCGCAGCCGCAACACCTACTCCCATCCGCGCGCATGTACATTGTCTCCAGCCTCTACGCCACGTACCACCCACGTTCGAGCGCAAGGACAAAAAGCAATCCCGCAAGCTTTCCGCGTCTGCGCCAGTCGGCGCACAGCCCAGGCAAGCCTCTCCAGACGCAAACGCGCAAAGGTGCGCGCCACGGACATGTAGGTTCCACGCGCACGCGCGCGCGCCCTCTCCTCAAATCTCCCTGTGACAAAAACATCTATCTTCTTGTTTGTTTTATTCCTCACCTCGGGTCTGACACGTCCGCTGAGTGGCGCACACGGCCCCAGTACGTGCTCAAGTCATACTGCGACGCAGGAAGCTCGCGGCTGCCGGGCAGAGATGCCGACATCGTTTCGTATACGCAATCTCGCAAGGTCGCTCGAAGGATTTCCGGACGAGGGGACTTTTGGGTGTGCGTCGGTGGCCCGCCTTGCGAGCGGAAGGATCGAAATTGAGGGTCGCGACGGTGGCTTCACCAAGGCGTGTGTGTGCGTGTGTCGTCTCGGGCTCGGGCTCGTGTGTAGGTTTCGGAAATCCGGCGGTGGTGGCCTTTAAGATTGCGGGCAGAGGTGGGTGGCACGGAGGAGGAATGAGGCGCCCGGTGTCAATTGAAAGGCGGCGGTGGTTTTTTACGCGAGCTTCGACGCGTCTCTCCGAGCTTGTTGCTGGCCGCAGCGGTGAGGCGAAGAGGGGGAAAGGAATGCGGCCGGGCGTGTGACCGAAGTCTGGTGTGCGGGAGAGTAGCTAGCTCGTACGCCCGCGTTTTTGGACCGGGAGGTGTGCCGACTTCGGCCCAAGCTTCGACGGCTGGGTTGCCGACACGAGCACGCTTCCAATCAGGATCCAAAAATTACGCGCTCACGATAGCGGCGGGCCGGGGTCCTTATACAAGCATATTCTGCAGATCGCATTTATCGCTATAGACTGCTCTGAGCCAATCGCCTTTTCCGGTATATGTCCAAGTTTTCGACAGTATTATACGCGCTCCAAACAGCACCCGCTCGCCGTCCCACCCCTTCTCCACAAAGCCAAAAAGCATTAGCAATTAATCCCGACAACGCCGTCCAGATGCTGCCCACAGCCATGTGGTATTTTAAGGAGATGATGAATATCAAAGCTGAACAATAAAAATAAAGGCAAACCTGCGCTTTTGGGTTGATTGCCGTGGCATCATTGCACGTCCGCCTACGAGGCAAGCCTCGACTTCTCCCTCTTTTTGCCCTTTGACGGCGGCGCGCCGATGATGGCGTCAAATGTCTTCGTAGGATCGTTGTTGTGGCTGCTGACCGGTCGAGGCATCTCGCCCGTCGGAGAAACCCCAGTCGGCAGCGGCAAGGCCTCCAGGCCGAGCATCACGCTCTCGCGAACGTGGCTGCGGCGATCGATGCTGCTGGCCCGCGAGCCCGCCCGGAGTCTAGGCATGCCAGGCTCCGGAAGAGGCTCGTTGATGTCTTCACCGACCGCCGCCGGCATCATCATGTTGCCCGGCTGCTCCATCTGGTCGATGCTCCATCTCTCCGCCATTTGCCAGCAGTGGCTGCGGCGGTACACACCTTCGACACCGTGCTCCACCACATCAGATGGCAGTGCAACCACGCCGGAGCCGCCCGCAATGCCATACCATGCGCGGCCCTGGTTCTTGACGTCCTTGGCCCACGGTACTCCGGAACGCGGCGGCTCGCACAGGAAGTACTCCACACCCTTGTTCCACTTGACACCGGGCGCGTCGATAACGAGCATGGGTAGTGATTGGATGACGGCGTACATGAAGAGCCAGTGGCCGATGCGCTGATCGCGGATCTCTTCGATGTTCTTCCGGTGCATCGATGACTTCTCCAGCGCGCGGAAGGAGTCCAGGAAGGGGGTGGAAATATCAGCGTCCTCGTTGTGGGTCTTCTTCATCAGCTGGACACGTTCGTCTTCCTTGAGGTCCTTCTTGCGGGCCTTGGTGTCCTTCTTCTCATCTCCAGTGCCAAAGTCACTACGAGTCAGGGACAGATCGGGAATCATGGGGCAATCGAACGGAACAGGCGGCTGGAACGGCGGCACGCTGCGGTCATATTCACTGAGCACCAAGCGCAGTGCGCGGACCATCGGCTCGCCTGCTTCCTCCTCTGTAGGGGGGGAATCCATCGTGCGCGTCGTCAGGTTCTGGCGGTCAACGAGAAGATCGTAGAGGCAGGAGAAATCGTGGTAGAGGTCCTGAAGGACGATCCTGTTCAAGCCGTCCGTCTCCAAGCTGTTCTTCTTCGAGTTCGCCTTCGGTGGCCATGCGCCGTACTTGGACTTGTAGTAGTGGAGCATGTGCTTCCGGGTATTCATGAAAGCCATGCGCCAAGCTTCGAATCTGACCAGTTTGCGCTCCTCCGCAGTTTTGCTGTTCATGATGCCGGAGAAAACGCCGGGGAAGTCGAAATCAACCAATCTGGCGGTGAAGTTCCTGAACCGAATTTCCAAGTCCATAGAGGCTCTTTCCATGCGGTCCCGAGTGTTTTGAGAAATCATGTTGAACTTGGGGTTTCCGAGGGTCTTGATATGTTCATACTTGCCAACAGCGTGCACGAAGGCCTCGTTGTAGAGCATGACGGAGCGCATGTGCTCGCCCAACACGATGCCTTCGATGGTCTTCTCGCGACTGGCCCTGACATCGGCTAGATGCAGTTCCTCAACGTAGCTGTCGAAACTGGACGCTGCGATTTCTCCAAAAGTTGATCCATCCAGGTTGGAGAACTCGTAATACTTCAGCATCTCCGAGATCTGTAGGAAAATGGCAAAGATGGACTGGCGGGTGGGGGTCGCGACCAAAGACTGGCCGACCAAGAAGGCAAAAAGGTTTCGTGTGGCGACCAGCGTCTCCAGATCGTCGGGGGTCATCGGCGGCTGAGTGCCGCCCGGAGTCGGGACCTGGCCATCGCTGCTGAGCTTTAGGGGAAGGTACAGGTGGATTTCGGAGCCCGGAAGTTCGAGGGAGTCGTTCATCAATTCCCTGGAGGCCTTGGAGCTGACGTCCTCGCTCTCAATATCGGAGGCGCGCGGGGTGTTCGGCGAGATCGGCGATGAGTTCTGGGCGTTCATGTCCATGCTTTGGACTTGCGTGTCGAGGGTCCCCCTCCTGTCACCCGCCACCACGGCCGGGTTGCTGTATATTCCGCCATAGGCAAGCTGCGTGAGGACCGTCGACGAGGCGTAGATGGTGGAATCGACCTTGAAACTGGGTCCACGGCCGGATGTCGGCGGATACACGTAAACATACGTGTCGCCTTGCTCGTCCCACAGCTCCGGTACTTTCTCGCCGTTCGAAAGCAAGGAGACGCTGTATTCGGGCTTGCCCTCGTGGCCCACAACCCAGGCCTGCGGTCCAGTCGGCTCCACCTCGCTCTTTCTCACTCTTCCGAAAAACGACTTTCTCTTGAGCTTGTTCGCCTGAGCGGCGTTGCCGGGGTCGAGGTGGCCATCTGCAGTAACCTGGAGCAGAACGGACTCGGGGCGGAGGGAGACGACGCTGCCGGGGCGGAAGTCACTGCCGGGCCGCGACGAGTTTCTCGAGGAAGAGCGCGATGCCGAATCGACGCGGACGGGCGGGGGAGGGAGGAGGTCGCTGCCATCGTCGGTGAAGCTGCGGATGGTCGACTGGCGATCGATGCCCTGCGGAATGGGAGGGACTGGCGGCTCTTCTGCTGCTGACGGAGGCGGCGGCTGAGCTGACGACGAGCGATCGCGGCTCTGGGATCTGCTCAGCCTAGCGGAAATGGAGCGGCGTCTGCCTCTCGAACCAGACTCCGGCTCTGCAGCGGGAGGTTCCTCCTTGGCTGCCTCGGCCAGGTTCAGGGAGGACAGGCTGAAGATTGAGGTCAGGCGCTTCGCAGCTGATGACATTGTGCGTGATCTGAGGGCCTGCCCGCGCGCCGCGCAACGTAATAGAAGAGAATTTGGGTAAAGGAGAGGGGTTGCGCAGGCTAGTGGAGGGAACAGAAAGAGAAGCACAGTTGAATAGGAGCGGCAGTCTCGGGTGGTCGGGGGCCGCAAACACGTAACGTAAATTTTAAGGGACCGCCAGGGCGATGTGACAAGCTCCGGCAGCACGGTTGATCTGTTGCGTCGTCTGGGGGGGCTTGGACAGCGTGGGCAAGTGGGCGCAGCTCAGGCGGCCATTGGCCTCGCCGTCATCAATCACGAGCGCCGTATTCCTGCACCCGTATACCGATCTGCTGTTACCAGGCCCGTTGCGGCGCGGCGGCGGGCTTGCGGGCGGCTGGTCGCGCACTCCATCCCACACCGGCGCGCGCGCACTGTCGCTCGCGCAAAGGCTGACATCATCCGTGGGCGGCGAGGAGGCGGCCGAGGCGCCGTCCAGTGCAACCCGCCGCCAGGGGGCGTCGTCGCCTGGCCGTATCCGGGCCCGGGGCCACGGGGCCAGGGCTGGAATTATTTATATCGCGCCCTATCGATAAAACCCAGCCAGAGCCTCACGGCTTTCGTGCAGCGCGCCGTCTCACTCAGGGCGATCCGGCATAGCGCAGGCGCGCAGGCGCGCAGGCACGGAGGCTGACGGTGGCGAGTATTGTGTATTGCGTGCAGCCGCGTGCGCTTCAGCATTTTTCTCGAACGGCCTAGGCACGCCGCGCGAGTGCGCTGGCACTAGCTGACAGCACCCCGCCGAGCCACGCCCCGAGTTGTCTCCCGACTTCCGAGAGGGCGCCCGCCACACACCTGCATGTCCGGCCTCTGTGCAACCGCAACAGGAGATCGCCTCCTTGGCCTCCGTGCTCCGCGCGCCCCACGCCGCTCCATTATTCTGCTCAGCGAGCTCATCTTAGACAATATCCACGATCGCCCCTCATCATCCAAGCACCCCTAAAGTCGCACACTGACCTTCGGCTGCGGTACGTGCCGGGGCCCGGCGAGCTTGCAGACAAAGCAAAGCGGAATTGCGGCCGACGAGAGTCGTGTACGTACTGTACCACTGTGTGCTTGTGCGGAACCCATGGATGCTGTTGGCCCGGAGTCGGAGCACAGCCGTCAGACCGAAGATCCCTAGGCTGCAGGTGGGCCTCCAGCGCCCTGCAAACGCACTTCACTCCGGCTGTCAACGGCAGCTCGCGCTAACCGACGGCAGGCAGCCCGTTAGACTTAGCGAGTGCGGAGCAGGGCGTTGACGCTATTAGCTGACGACCGCATCGCAAATTCGCGTTGGTGGCGCAGCCGTCAACAAACGCCGCAGCCATGGCCGCGAAACCCCTCATCAACCTGCTTCGAGGCTGGCCGAACACGTCGCTGCTTCCTACCGCCGTCATTAAACAGGCGGTCGACAGCGTCCTGACGCGGCCTGACGTCGCCATCCCGGGATTGCTGTATGGCCCTGATCCGGGAGACCCGAACGCTCGCACCGCCATTGCTGCGTGGCTGACGGACTTTTATCGCCCGAGCGAGCCGGTGACGGACGAGAGGATTACAATCACGGGAGGGGCGTCGCAGAACCTGGGATGCATCCTGCAGACCTTCACCGATCCGATCTTCACTCGAAACGTATGGATCAGCTCCCCCGCCTACTTCCTGGCATTCCGCATCTTTGAGGACTCGGGATTCGCTGGGAGATTGCGTTCCGTGCCAGAGGACGATGGCGGCATCGACGTCGACTTTTTGCGACGTGAGATAACAAAGAGCGAGGAGAAAGCGAGGGCAGATGGAAACACAGAGCCGGTATGACGCCCGTCGACGATGGTTGCCTGCGTGTGAGTTGACGCAACGTAGACGGTGAAGCCCAAGCGGCCCTGGCGCAAGATCTACCCTCACGTCATCTATCTCGTTCCCTCTTTTGCAAACCCCTCATCCGTCACGATGCCACTGGAGCGGCGAAAGGAGTTGGTGAAACTGGCCCGGGAATACGACGCCCTCGTCATATGCGACGACGTCTACGACTTTTTGCAATGGCCCGCAGCGACTGACACGGATCAGCCGGTATTGAACAAAGCACTGCTGCCCAGACTCGTTGATATCGACCGGTTCCTAGACAAAGGCGCCGAAGGGGACGGTGCGGACGGGTTTGGCAATGTCGCAAGTAACGGGAGCTTCAGTAAAGTAGCGGGCCCCGGTCTCAGGACGGGCTGGGTCGAAGGTACCGCAAAATTTACCTATGGGGTTTCGCAGACTGGCACATCGCGGTCCGGCGGGGCGCCATCGCAGCTTACCTCGACGTACGTTGCGCAGCTTCTCGAATCCGGCCGCCTACAGGAGCACATCTATGGGACGCTGCAGCCTGCCTTTGCGGCGCGCTACCGCGTGATGATGTCGGCCATCGAAGAGCACCTGGTCCCGCGGGGCGTCAGGCTGCCGCAGCCCGGCAGAGCAGTGGTCGGTGGATATTTCGTGTGGCTTTCGCTGCCGTCGCCGCTGAAGAGCGCCGAGGTTGCGCGATTGGCGCGCGAACAGGAGAACTTGATCGTTGCGGAAGGCGCATTGTTCGAGGTTCCCGGTGACTCGGCTACGGTGAATTTCCCATGTGACGTTCGCTTGTGCTTTAGCTGGGAGGAAGTCGACCGACTCGGTGAAGGCATCGAGCGGCTGGCCCGAGTGATCGATCAGCTGCAGCGCGGCGGCGGGGTCGACGAGGCGGAAAAGCAACGCGCAATGCTACCCGACACGGAAGGAGGCCAAAGCGGGAAGCTGGGACAGGGCAGCAGTGGAAATTACTGGTGATGTCTCGACGCAGGTTGGCGGGTGATGAAGGCTAATGGAGGCCTTTGTGAGGAAAGTAGTCGAAAAGAGCGAGCTAGAATAAGCACTATAGAGCTGCATTTTGCCAGCGAACCACAAGCGACTGCCAGATGAGCACAAGACGGCCCTATGACCTGCGCATGCAGATCCACCAGGACCCCGGCTTCTGGAAGCATGTGCGACCGGCAGGGTGCGGGGCAGCGGCTGCGGTGGAGGGGTCGCGGTCGTGCAAACCCCAGGCCACCGCCCGGTGACGGCGGTGCTCCATTCTTCTCGTGCTGGCTTTGAGTTTTTCTGCTGCTGTGACCGGTCATGCTGCACCGAAAGCGCCATCGCCTGGCAGACGCGCTCGTGCAACCGCCGAAACGGGGTTGCGCCAGCCAAACAGGCAGGCGCCAGAGCGACGCAGGTCCTTCATTATGACGATGTTACAGGTACAGTGCGTGAGGGCGCGCATAGGCGGCCAGGCAAGCGGCTATAGGGCAACACCGCATAGCAAAGCATTAGCAGGACAATAGCAGCCAGCCAACAGAGTTAGGCCAAGCCTTTGTCGGCAGCGCAAGCTCGACGGGCCGGCGTGCAGACCGACATGGCCCGGGGGCGGTGCGCGCGCTGATTGCTCGCGGCCAGATTGCGCTCTGCGGTCGGCGGCAGGGCAGCGTGGGCAACGACCAATGGAGGGCGCGGGGGACGTGTTCCTGAGACGAGCTTGGGCGCATGCGGCGCCGCGGTTTCAAACGAAGGCCGATCAGGGCGAGCGCGTGGCTTGACTGGTTGCGGCGGGGCCACCGCAAGCCGCTCAGGGACAGCCCGCCGCGCCGACCTCTGCACATCGACATCCAACAACTGGCGACGGCCCACCCGTGGAATGTTTCACTGCCAGGCCCGGCGCGCTGCTTGATTTGACAGACAACGCGGCTGCTCGGCGCGCCACACCACCGGCCCGCGCGCTGCACCCCGCCCAGCCCGACTCTGGGTGCCCGTGCTGCTCCCCTGCTCCCCTTGCCGCGGCCTCGATGCCTCGCTGCATGCCGCCGCCCAGGCAGGGCGCTGATGACAATGGCACTGCGCACGCGGCAGGCGGCCGTGACCGCGGCGGCGAGCAGCTGCCATGGCAGGCGCAGCCCGCCTCGGAGGCCGCCTGCCAGCGCGAGGCTTGGGGCGAGGACGGTGTCGACGACTATGGGCCTATAAATCCGGCCGCCGCGGCGGGTGCGGAGACGGCAGCGGCCCACTTGAAACCGCGCCCAGCAAGCTTTGGCACGGAGCCGCCAGACCAAGCAGTGAGTCGAAAATCTGTTTCATGTTTCTCGCCCGCGGCCTGCGCTTATAAAACATACGCGGCCACCGCCCTCCCTTTGCCTGCCACACCACCTGCCTTTCTCAAGACCTGTGCGAGCCACAGCGTTTTTTTGTGGTTGTTCACAGCTACACTGTTTTTCTTCTTGTCCTCCGTCACTCTTTCACTACGGACACTCTAAATCTTGTCGCGCCAACCTTCCCTCGACGCGCACATTCCATTCACACAAACGGCCTTCTACATTCTGCCACCAGCCTCGCGGCCGCGCAACCCTCGGCCCAAGCTCAAGTGCTGTGCACTGACAAGGCTTTATTTATCAGCGCTCGACACTCTCCTTCCTCACACCCTTCCGAAGCAGGCTCTTCATCATGATCGCTTTCAGCACCGCCGCGCTCGCCCTCGGGCTGCGCTTCCTTCTCAGCGCCGCGCCCACCCACGCCGCGCCCATGCCCGGCACCATTCTTGACGCCGGCTTGACCGTCGCTGGCATCGGTGCCGACCTCACCGTTTCGGATGCCGCCGCCGCCTCGTCCTACTGGCTTGCCGACATCAAGCGCCAGGGTTCCGTTGCTTACGGCAACGCCGACTTCAAGGTCTTCCGCAACGTCAAGGACTACGGCGCTACCGGCGACGGCACTACCGACGATACCGCCGCCATCAACCAGGCCATCAGTGACGGTAACCGCTGCGGCAAGAACTGTGACTCGTCCACTGTGACCCCTGCGCTTGTCTATTTCCCCCCTGGGTAAGTCACCTGATCCGATATTGCCCAACGCCTCTCTAACGCGCGCACAGAACCTATATGGTCACCAAGCCTATTGTCCAGTACTACTACACCCAGCTTGTTGGTGACATCACGGACCTCCCCGTCATCAAGGGCGCTGCCGGCTTCGCTGGCATGGCTCTCATTGACGCTGATCCCTACGAGGATGACGGTTCCAACTGGTACACCAACCAGAACAACTTCTTCCGCCAGATCCGCAACTTTGTCATCGACCTCACTGCAATGCCCGAGAGCTCCGGTGCCGGCATCCACTGGCAGGTCGCCCAGGCCACCAGTCTCCAGAACATCCGTTTCGAGATGCTTCCCAAGAGCCCCACCAACAAGCAGCAGGGCATCTTCATGGACAACGGCTCCGGTGGCTTCATGACGGATCTGACCTTCAACGGTGGCAACTACGGTGCTTTCCTCGGCAGCCAGCAATTCACCACCCGCAACCTGACCTTCACGGGCCAGAACACTGCCATCTTCATGAACTGGAACTGGCTCTGGACCTTCCACGGCCTCAGCATCAGCGACTGTGATGTCGGAATTGACATGGCCAACTCCCCCTCCAACCAGACGGTCGGTTCGGTCGTTGTCCTTGACAGCACTTTCAAGAACACTCCGCTCGGCGTCAACACCTCTTTCAGCGACAACAGCGTTCCTGCCACCGGCGGCACTCTCGTCCTCGAAAACGTTGACTTCTCTGGTAGCGAGACCGCTGTCCTCTCTGTTGGCGCTTCTGTCCTCGCCGGTGGCTCCACGGTCAAGTCTTGGGTCCAGGGCAAGGAGTACATTGCCGACAAGGGTAGCCGCATCAAGCAGGAGGTGGACTTCACCAGACCCGCCCCTCTCCTCAACGAGGCTGGCGCGATCTTCACTCGGTCGAAGCCGCAGTACGGTGGCTACGCCTCCAGCGCTTTCGTCAGCATCAAGGACGCGGGCGCCAAGGGTGACGGCACTACCGATGACACGGCTGCCATTCAGAAGGCTCTCGATGCTCTTACTGATGACCAGATCCTGTACTTCGACCACGGTGCTTACTTGATCAGCGACACCGTTACCATTCCCGGCAACAAGAACATCAAGATCACCGGTGAAATCTTGCCCATGCTCCTTGCCACGGGCGACAAGTTCAGCGATCAGAACAACCCCATTCCCGCCATCAAGGTCGGCGAGCAGAACTCGACTGGCAGCGTTGAGATGAGCGACTTCATCATTGGAACCCACGGCCCCGCTCCCGGCGCCATTCTCGTGCAGTGGAACGTCAACTCTGAGCCAGGCGCCGGCGCTCTCTGGGATGTCCACTTCCGCGTTGGCGGCTATGCGGGCTCCGAGCTCCAGTCGGACAAGTGCGCCAAGAACCCCAACGCCACCCACGACGCCAACCCTGAATGCGAGGGTGTTTTCTTGATGTTCCACGCTACTGAATCCGCCAGTGTCTACGTCGAGAACTGCTGGTTCTGGGTTTCCGACCACGAGCTTGACCTCTCGGACCACAACCAGATCGACATCTACAGCGCCCGTGGTGTCCTCCTCGAGTCTCAGAACCCTGTGTGGCTCTGGGGTACCGCATCGGAGCACAGCGTCATGTACAACTACCAGCTCGTTGGGGCCAAGAACGTCTTCATGGGTGCCATTCAAACCGAGACGCCCTACTACCAGACCAACCCTGACGCCACGAAGCCATTCACTACCCAGACGTCCTGGTCTGACCCTGACTTCAGCAGCGCCCAAACGCTTGGCAAGAAGGCGTGGGGTGTCCGCTTCATCGACAGCCAGGACGTCCTCGTGGCCGGTGCCGGACTGTACTCGTTCTTTGAGAACTATGAGCAGACGTGCGTTTCTGCCAACAACTGCCAGAACAACATGGTCTCGTACGAGGGAACCAACTCCAACGTCCAGCTGTTCGGGCTTTCCACCAAGGCGTCGGTCAACATGGTCACCGTCCAGGGCAACGGCGTCGTCAAGGATGCCGACAACCGCAGCAACTTCTGCGCTACGATCGGCCACTTTGCCGAGTCCTAGACAGCTTCGCTCACATGGTGAAGAGGTTCGCGACGCAGTCGATTCAGGATACTGTCATTTCCTAGCCATGGATCCCAGTATCGTACCCCTTGTACAGATTTATGCAGCATTCTTCTGCTCTCCTGCTTTTGGAGAGCATCACTCTTTGGCGTGGAGCTGGCTCTAGTGTTTTATTTCAATTCTCTTCAATACCCTTCCCGACGTTAGATACCCAAACGGGAGGGATGACACAAGTTTTCTGATGGGTTACGATTTTCTTTTCTTGCATCTGGTCCATAAAGGTACATGGGGTGGATAGAAAAGCCATGGTGGCAACAAGCCTTTGTCCGCCAGGAGGTGATGGATTCCTTGCTTCTTGCATTTCGACGGGTTCTCACTGGTACATATGGGACTTATTCCAAGAGCATAGTTTGGCAGTGAGCATAGCATCCCGTAGCATCAGATGCACGAGAAGTGGCGCAGGATACGACCAATACATTCTAGATTCTCCGCGCCCATCCGAGGTTCCCTAGCCGTTGAGCGTGAGCAATGTGTGAGGAGGAGCTTCCCGCCTAACAAAACAGCCGCTGTCGATCAATCGTTGGAATGTGTTGCGTCTTGCCCCCCCACCCAACACCCTTGCCCCTCCTCCTTTACCAGTCGACCGGGTACACACTGGGGGCACCAAAGTTTTTATGGGGTTTCAATATTATATTATTGCACTGCCGCTGCGCCTCCTCCCCCTCCCCCTCCTCCTCCTCCCACCGGGCCGGGGCTGGGGGGGAGCTGTTCATCTCTTGCCACCTTCTCCGCGCACCTCAACATCGGTTGGCGGGAGCACCAAGCGGCAAGCATGAGCATCTTACGTACACGTTTTCCTCTCACAACGCGCACGCGCTGTCCGCGCCAAGGGGCCCCTTCCTCTTTCCACTTCTCCACCCACACCCATGCATGCAATGCGGACCGCATGTCCGTCCCTGAGCTTCCCCCCCGGAGATTAACCCTCCGCCTCCTCTTCCCTTCTCCGGGGGGGAGGTTCCCCTCTCCCTCCCTCCCCTTCTTCATCGGGACCGGGGACGAAACGGTTGCGGTCGCACGAGCAAGAAGGCAAATAAGAAGAAAGCGGGCCGAGCGCGCGCGTTTGCTCGTTCGTTCCCCGGGAAAAGGAGGGGTGGTGGTGCGTCTTTGTGCGCGCGCATGAGAGCGGCAAGAAGGCGGAAAAAGGACGCAGCACGCGGGCGGGCGGGTAGGCGAGCGGGCGAGACAAGCGGCTGCTTGCTTGCTGGCTAGGGGTAAAATGGGAACGTACATGCATACACATATGCAATGCAAGGTTGCACCACTCACACACACACACACACACACCATCTGCTCGCTTAGAAAACAAGCAAATAGTCATGCGTTTTGCGGCTTTTTTTTTTTTTAATTCCTGTTCCTGGGTCTTGCTTGCCCTTTCCTTCCTTCTTTCTCCTGGATCTTCTTCTCGGCTACCAAATGGCATCGCCTACCGACAAGACGCTCGGCTCGTCGCTCCTCCGGGCATGTTGGGTGGTCTGTGTGGCTTGCTTATGTGCATTGCATGATGGGCGGGCCAGAATGATTCGGATCTGCGAAGCGATCCTGGCGATCGCGCTTTTATCGCGCTCTTGCCCTTCGTCATTTTTTTTTTCTCGAGGGCTGGGCCCTCGGCTTCGACGGGTTGTTGTCTGTGCGCGGTAAGCGATGAGGATGTTCATGATGTTGCCTCTTCTTCCGCCTTCGAGAGCAACGTCGTGGTGACGCCGAGCTACTTGGTGGCACATGCGGTAAATTGCTGTTTTTCAAATTCTTTTTTGGCTTTTTCGATGGTCGATTGATCGATTGCTTCATCTCTTGTCATTCATCAGAGTGTCGTCGCCACGTAAGCATTGAGAGAGGGGAAGGGCTCGGGAAGCTGCATGGTGTTGTGGTAGTCGCCTTCCTGTTCCTCTCAACCTCCCGTATTCGGCTGCTTCCGATCGTTATACGGACACTAGCGCCGATTGACCCGCCAGACTGCCACTACATATCAAGCCGAGCCGTCGTTTAAAAGAGCCTCCGCTTATAGGGAAAAAAATTGTTTCTCTATACCGTTTTCCACGAATGATGTAAACCGCAAGCTCCATCCGCGACCCTCTTTTTTTCTTTCTGTTTTTTCTTTTTTCCTTCTCACAACTTCCTCGCGATCCAGAACGAGGGCCTGTAAACGTGCTGCATCATGCTGCTCGGATCCGAAATGTACCCAGTCTCGATGCCGGCACCCGCCTCATCGCCAGGCAACTCCCTCCGCTCGATCTTGAACCCGAACCGCTCCACGAGCGCCACCACCTCGTCATCCGTCAGCTCGACGGAGCCGCTTTCGGCGATGCCCAGATTCCCGGGCCCCGCACCAGCACCAGCACCAGTAGCGCCATCATCCTCCCCCTCCACCCCCCGCCTGTTCTTTGCACCGGGCGAATCGTTCTCGAAGTGCCACAGCAACGGGCCCAGGTTGATCCACAAGCCACCGCTCCTCAAGCAGTTCGCAATCGCCTCGACGTAGTTGATCAGATTCGGCGCGGTGTCGATGAAGAACACGGTCGCCACGGCGTCGAACGCGCCGCGGGCCTCGTCGGCGCGGTAGCTGACGCAAAAGTCGGCGGCCGCCATGCCCATGCGCTCGAAGGCGTGGACGCGGCACCCCTTGCTGGCCTCGTCCAGCAGCGTGGCGGGGTGCACGTCGGGCACGGGCACGGCGCGCAGCTGATGGGCGCGGGAGGCGTGGTTGGAGAAGGCGTGGGCCCACGGGTGGACGGCGAACTGGCCGGCGCGGGCGGCGTGGTTGAGGACGAACGACGACGCGAGCAGCTGGTGGTACGAGATCTCGTTGCCCTCGACGGCGAAGCCGAGCGCGCACACCTCGAGCACCAGCCGGCCCAGCCCCGCGCCGGGCACCAGCACGCGCACGGCGTCGCGCGCGGTGCGCGGCGTCGACGCGTGCTCGGCCGCCAGCGCGGCCAGGACGGGCCCGTAGCACGCCGCCCGCTCGCCCGCGCCCGCCGCCGACCAGTCGCGGTACATTTGCCGGATCGTGCTGCGGGCTTTCTCGAAGTCGGCGGGCGTGGCGGCGCGGTGCCACACCGGGGCGATGGTGCGGGCGGGGTCGGACGGGTCGCGCATGGGGCTGGTGATGGCCGGGTTGATGCCGAAGTTGGGGGCGCCGGCGCGGAAGATGGCTTCGGCCAGGTCGGCGTTGGCGTCGATGGCGTCGTCGACGGCGTTGAAGGTGTCGAGGAGGTTGAAGGGCGGGCCGGCGAGCAGGTTCCAGTGCGCGGCCGGCATGGCGTAGAAGTTCTGGCGCCGGACGTGCGTTACGTTGTAGTGGGCGATGCGGCGGTAGTTCCTTTTTTTGCGGACATGGTGGACAATTGGTAAGAACGAGGTTACTCGGGTGCTCTGCTGGGAGGTGGTGGTTAGCGGCAGAATGGCGGGGGCTGGGTACAGCGAGATGGGGAGCATACTTGATGGACGAAGGAGGAAATGCGTATGGACGCAAGAAGAAGTGAAGTCTCACTTACTGAAACGAGTCTAGGGTGGCATGGATGACTCTCTGCTCCTCGGCGTCATCTTGCGGGTCCAAATCTCCCTGCCACTCGCCCTCGAGGGCAACGGAATGGGTCTCGGAGCTCATGCCCGGGGCTATTGGAAGGATGCAGCAGCAGGTCTCACCGGCCCATCAGCTGGCCGGCCAAAAAGCAGTCGAGCGGAGCGGGTCCTCTTAATGTGGCCAGGGTGGCGGCTGCCTTCCGCGAGAGGTGGACGGCCAAGGGCGGGTTAGGGTCAGGGTGTCACCCGACAAGCCGTTTGCCGAAGGGGTGTGATGCCGTGGAGCGTGACGCGGGGGAGGGTTTGGTCAGCCGTCGGCCGTTTGGTTTGACCGCAGGCTCGTGCCGTGGCCGCCCCGCCGGACCGGCCGCGTCTTTTCCCTGGTGTCGATCATGGCGTAACCCACGCATGCGCTCCTCCACCAGCTCCCTCGTCCTTTCCACCACCAGACCTTTCAGCCGCCCATTCGCTCCGCCTTGCCGTCCGAGACACGCCCCGCCGCAGCTCCACATCCATACACTCCAGCCGATTTCGCTGCCCGTCTGGCCCCAATGGAAGCAGCAGCAACCGCACCCCCGACGGCCCTGCCGAGCCGCCAGCGGAGCAAGCAGCAGAAACCCGCCCAGCTCTCCTTCCCGCTCCCGCGCGCCCCGAACGCGCGCGTCAACCTGCACCTGACCGTGTACCCGACATCGCTGCTCCTCTTCGTCACCACAACCTCGCCCGAGCACGACGCCGGCGTCGCCGCGCCCGTCGGCAGCTTCGTCTACGCCATGCCGAACGTAAGCTTGAATCTCAGAACCATTACCACAAAAGACCAGAGGGAGGGGGGGATTGAAGTATTCACACATCAAGAGAGCGTTGCGCTGACGTGTTTTCCCTGTGGTTGCAGCGCACCAACCCCACCGCCCAACCGCTGAGCACCGCGCTCTACCCGCAGACGCCGACCCTGGACCTGGCGACCCGGTTGGCGAAGATTCTGGCGCGGCGGACGGGTCGGCCGACATACGTAGGCAACTCGACGTCGTTCTCGAGCGCGGGTGGTGGCGGGAATGTCGAGGAGGAGATGGAGGGCTTGGCGAGGGTGGTGGAGGTCGTAGTGGAGGAGGTCAAGAAGGTGGATGGGGCTGCTGCTACGGTTGCGGGCGCTTGAGCGACGGCGGAAGGGAAGGGCGCTGCAGTGTACTTGAAAAGGATGTGATTGGAGGTGGGATGTGAGGTCGTGAGACTGTGGGCACACGGCTACGTACTACGTATCCCCACTTTGGTTCAGGGTCTTCTGTGGAACGCCTGGGGAGAACGCTGAAGCAAAGTGCCACGTCACGCCATTTCAAGGCGGAGACCTCACTGTCGACTGCTCTAGACAATATGCATGGATACCCAATGGAGAGGAGAGAGAAGGCAAGACCGACCATATGCGAACTATGGAACATTCAAAGAATGGTTATACCACGGTATGCATACACGTGCATTGCGTCAGTGGCTCGATAACATGGTTCAATGAGCGCACATTGAGCCCCGTGCCCTCGGACTATGTCTGCTGACTTTTTGGTCCTTGGTGTTGATCTCAACGCAGTATAAATTAACAGTTCTTTCACCATCGACCTCTCCCTTTCAAACCCACTTCTTCAACTATGAGACTACACGGAGACCCAGCAATGTTCGACTCTGTGCGCTCTGGTGTCCTGAGACGTACTCTTCGCTATAAACTGTTCCGAGCGTGGCTTTCGTGACGGCTTGCTTGTTAAGATCTCGTTGCACCATTAAGCCAGTGGAACTGATAATGCTGAGTCGCGGCATATGAACATGCTGCTAACGATCGCCACCAATAATTGACGAAGCCGATCCAATTGTAAACCTTCTACAGATTCAGAAGCAGTGCTGGCTTGGGAGCCGAAGGGCAGCGCCAGTAAACAGAACTTGTTTCCGCACTGCATCATGCAGTACGACTTCCTTACAACGGCTGTAATACTTTCGTAGTATCTACCGGCCGCCTGGTGTGTTCATATAATGGTCGGTGACGGAGTAAAGCACTGCAGCAAGCTGAGTCATCTGACAGGCGCTCGTAACGGCCAGCACCATTCTGAGCACTGATTGGCTGGCACCCACTCCTGTTTCCTTTCATGAGAGAATCGACCCAAGCAGATGACGGGTATTGGTTCTGCCTAAGTTCTGAGGCAGGCCGCGTGTAAGCATTTGTTTCTGGCTTGGTCGATCTCGACGCAGTATAAATTGACAGTTTTCATGCCGTCGGTCCCTCCCTTCCAAAGTCATCCTCTCAAATGTATATGATCCATTCGTGATGACCCTGTACTCCTCGCCTTCGAGAGTTCCACAGTTTCTATACAAGACTGTGTCTGGCATGGTGTTCCCCGAGAGCACTTTTTAGCCACGTACTGTTCGGAGCGTGGCTGTCGTAACGAAATGCTTGCTAAGATAATGTTGCGTTGCCAGGAACAATAGACGATGCTGAGTCACAAGTACACGTATATTTTGCCGATAATCATCATTCTTTGTACACAAAGCCAACCGTGTGAGTCTTCTGCTGCAGATCGAGGAGTATGTTTGGTGGGCCTCGTGTACGTGATTGCCTTATTTCCAGGCAAAGTGCGTCAGGTGTGAAGCGCACCCAGTTTATCTAACTTGCCAAACGGTGCAGTACTCTCGAGGGTATGCTCCATGTCCAGTATTCGTATCGCATACAGCAAGGTATTTATTTTCTTCCACCTCCCCGAGCTGCCGGGGAAGGTCAGATGCAGGTTTCTGCCCTTCCAGGTCATCTGCCATTGGCTTGAATGCAGCCCAGCCTCAGCCATGTGATACGCAACGCTCGGTATCAGCTGCTTTAGCTACCAACTCACTCGGTCCCGTGCACGGAGCATTTCGGACCACGTCCGGAAAACGTATAAGAGACTCGAGACTTCTTGTCCAGACCACACATCGACAAGGCGCTGACGCCAGGCAGCTTGAAAGAAGCCTACCCATACATTACTTCCGAACCGAGGATCTGGTCGACATGAATACCCAACGTTCCAGGCTGGTCAGCATCGAACAACGTTGCTGATGAGCTTCATCACGCATGTCTTGAGTGCCTCCAACATGTTGCAATTGAAGCGGCATCTTGGCAGCGATATCCCCACTCCATTCCACATCAGAGTGTGATGATTTTCCTGTTTGATATACTCATTCGATTCCATGTCGTTACATATGAATCAAAGGAGGAGGCGGGCCCTCACTCATCGCGTGAACAGTCCCTTCCCCCCCCATCAATTAATACTCATTAAGCCTCTCCTTGGCGCTCTGCTTCGCCTCATCCGAGACATTCGGGTTGTTTACGGTCGCCTTCAGACCACCAGCACTGTTTCCCCAAAACACGAACATCAGCATTCCCGCTCCAACCTGCCAGTGGCCCCACCAATCGGGGCCCGCATCGAAACGGGTAACGCAACATACACATTACCGGGATTCTTGTTCTGATCGGCCGCCTGGGGAACGTCGCCGCTCTCCATGTTCTCGTCGACGATCTGCCTGCTGTGCTGCTTGGCCTCGTCCGAGGTGTTGGGGTTGTTGAGGTTGGCCTTGTGGCCGCCGACGACGTTGCCGGGGTTGGACATCCTGAAGGCGGTTGCGTTGAAGTGTCGTTTGTGAGCGAGGATTGCTCTGTTCTGCTTGAGGAGGACGGCGCGATGCATGGAAGGTGGTTTGGTGGGATGGTGGTGGTGGTGGTGGTGGTGGGGGAAATATATGTCGAGGTGGGCAAAGTGTCTTCTTTATATACATGTTCGACTCAGAGATTTCAAGATAGACGCTCGAGTCTGGGCTTACGATCGCCGATTGAGGCTATGTTGGTGAAGTCATGGCTGCAGAGGGCCTATGCCGGTTTCTTCTCATCGTATACGTCGACGCTGCATCCTCTGCACGGGGTTGATGACGGTTTTCCCTTTCAAGGAAAGGTGGGTGACCGCAACGGGTGATGAGAGAGAGACTGGCAAAGGCATTGCCGATCCTTCGGTAGGTAGCGTACCGCCTGGTGCTTACCCGCGTGGCAGACGCGACGGGATCGACGGTGATTTCACTTCTCAATCATTAGCTGGCCTTTTCCCCTGGCGGAAGGACCATACGTGGGGTAAAGTAGAAACAAGATGTAATATGAAAAGACTGAATATATCTTTAGTGGTCAATCATTGGGCCGGAAACGCGATGGAATTGATGCCTCTTGGACCCAGCGGGAAATAAAGAGGCTGATGCAAGAGTCGTTCTCATCGAGAAATTGGAGCATGTATGATCAGGGCAAGCCAAAAACCTGTGGGGAAGTTCCGACGCGTCGCGCCTGCCGGCAGGAAGCACTGTTGCCGTTGACGTCGACGACGCAGCCCAGATTGTCGATCCATGCAAGATCCGATTAGTAGCGGTGCGAGAATGCGATTGCAAGATTCTAGCGCGTATCGTTGCTGCAGGTACGCACGGCCAAAGTGGGGAATATTCGGGGAGTTGAAGAAGTCATGACGTTTGACACTCTAGGTGTTGACGCGTGTCACGGGATCAGGCGTCAGCGTTGTGTTTCCTGCGCACCACGACCTCAGAGTTGTTTGTCGATGTTAAAATCTTTGATGCAAGGGCGACGTAAGGGAGCCGTATCACCGTGGTGGTTGTCATTTCTTCTGGGATCTCTTCCAAGCCGTACCCTGGATGCCCTGGTCAGCCGTTTCTCTCGGATCGAATAGGGTCACACATGAAGGAGCAATGGAAATGAAACTAACGCATCAATTATACGCATACAACTATTAACAGGCCTAGGTGGCGGCTGTGCAGTGCGATGCACATGACTATCGTGTGGCTTTTTCCGGCATCCATCTTACAGGGTATCGTAAAATATTACAGCGGTGAGTCTCCCTTTTATCCAACTCTAAGACCCTCTCTCTACATCAGGTAGACGCCATTCGTATGTGTGATTCGAACCTGCCCCCAAGTCTCCCGTGAAGTAGCTCAATTTGCCGTTTTCATCCAGCGTGGCTGGTGTGGCCACTACAGAAGTACTTACAGTACAAGTATCATCCTGCTTGGTTGGAAGCTCCTGGCCTTTTATACTCATTGAGTCGATCTCCGACAACTGGAAAGTGTAGCCACCCCGCACTTTCTTCTTTCCATCTGCCCCGGGATCGATTCTTTGGGGGCCACTGTCCGCTGCGTCCTCCCTACAGCCCGGAATGAGGCGTAGAAGTGGCCGGAATGAAGAGATTGATGCTGCACAGATGGCCAGGCATAGCTCAATCCAGCACCAGAAGGCAATGGGAGCGAAGACCCCTACATGCATATCAGCACAAGGAGCCTTTAAGTGGCGAGGATGCTCGTAACTTACTCAGCGTGTTTGTAGATTTCGAAAAGCCAACCAGATATCTCATCCGGATGATGGTTGCGATGCTTGCCCTGAGAACAGTTAGCCATGCCCCTCGTAAGACCAAGACTTTGCTTACAAAACTCCGACCCCCAACACGAAGGTCGACGACAGTTTGAGAGCCGGCTTGATTTGAAGTTTCCAGATCAAGGGTGCAGGAGCAAGCGCGTAGTACCAGAAAAGCACAACGTTCATGGAGGAATAGATGTAAATACCAACTGTGATTCCCTGTTTGTTTGCGCAGTGTCCTTTGGGCATTGTAGGATTCCAGACTTTGCTGACCTGCACAAGGCCTTAGTGAGGTGTATGCTCGAATCATAAACAAGCACTTACCGGATAACACTGGAAGAGTAAAGCGAAGAATTCGTAAAGCGCGATGACTGTGTTGATGCCCATGGCTGCATAATGGAGGCGGTTGAAAACGGTGTGTGCTCTGCCGGTGATGCGTAATTGAAGGAGTGCGATGCTCAGATTCGTGGCGAGCAACGTCATGATGTAAGCTGTTTGTGCGTATACAAGGAACTGTAAACCCGTCAGATGGTTCCGAGCCTGCAACACGCTAGACAAGCGCACCCTGATGCCGCGTAGCATGACCTCCGGGGGGAGCTCGTTTGTGTTTCGTCCGAAGCCTCCGGTGTCAATCCCGTGGACAAGGAAACCAGTGATGACGGAAAAGCCGCACTGGAGAACATCAGCATGCAGTCATTCGAGCGTCGAAAGAGGGCTTACTAGTGCAAGCAGCAAGAGATAGTCATCCCAGGCGAATTGGCGCTGGATATGCAGCCTGACCAGGGCGCGGAGGAGGACAAAGACAGCGGAAACGGCCAGGCATATGATCAGAGAGGCGCGGAGGTGCCTTTGCGAGTCATTGATGAAGTAGCTGTCGGCCGGGAGTAGCGAAGACATTGGGATTATTTCCCGCGAGCGGTTCATCCAGATGCGCGAGGGTAGGTTAGCGTTCTATAAAGCCAGATGATTGCACATGACAGCGGGTGGAGGCGACAGAAACCCCTTGCTTCCGGATATCGGAAGGTTACAGCGGGGGCAGTGTTGATTATTGAAGAGCTGGCATGATGGAGGCTAGCGAGCAGAGCGTGAGGATCGACGGCTCCGTGCTCGAACGAGGTGTAGTCAGCAACGCGTCGGGGTCGCAACCAGGCCATTTCCGGAGCAGACGGAGGAAGGCGATGCGAGAGCAGCGAGACGGCGTGGTATTGTACCCGGATGATGCTCCAGCTGAAAGGGACAAGGAGTCTGGACGCATGGCCGAGGGTGCATCTGGATTCGTCAGTTGGCGCGGCAGCACGTCTCCCCGCATACGGATCCGGAGGCCAGCCTAGGTCGTTCCGTCGGGATCCCGTTCCGCGTGCGCTACTGTCAAGCTAATCACTGTTTCGGTAGGTAGAGGTGACAAAAAACGATGGCCAGACCAGGCCTCGGATCCAAGCCGGACGGTAGTGCCATGGATGCCATGTGCCGTGTGGAGCGATATCTCCCGCGCATGGACGTGTATCTGGTATATGGTGTTTCTGGGCGATGCGGCACAGCCCGTAGTGCGTTTCGGATCTCTGTGCTGCATCAGAAGCCGCGTGGATGAGCGATGATGACGAGTATGAGGTTGAGAGACGATGGAGGCTAAGCGCGAGCGATGGGCGGGAAAGGAAAGTGGGGGAAGTGGCTGAGCAAGACCGAGAGACAGCCGCACCTTCCGGACCGGGCTACCGCACACTCCCAACTACATACTTTAGCGGGCTTGTCTGCTTCTTTTTCCCTGACCCCTACTCCCTCTCTACTTCACACGGTACGTGTACTGATGATGATGATTGACACGACGATGGCCCGGCAGACGTTCCTTGGGCAGGGACCGAGGTCATCTCAACACGGTAGGTGGGGCTGATGACAGCATCTCGTCACTGTCATCACATCAGCATCAACACCGTCGACAACTCCATCAAAGTTCTATCACAACCCGAAGCATCTTGACACGACCCATTGACCTGCCGTCGCACCGGAAACATGCCCCCACCATCCGCCCAGGCGCTGCCCGCCCTGCTATCCAGAGTCCGCTCCATGCTCCCCGCTTCCCTGCCCAAGAGCGCCGCCTACATCTTGCCCGCCTCCACCCTCATCGCCCTCGGCCACCCCAACCTCCTCGGCCCGCTCTTCCTCCACGTCACCGGCCACAATGCCACCCCACCGACGACCCCGCTCCCGCCCGCCGAGACGCGCACCATCTCGCTGCACCTGCGCGACATGCTGCTGAAAGAGTGGACCCTCACCGGCATCCCGCTCGTCATCACCGCCGTCTCCTCGCTCGGCCTCGCCGAGCAGGAAGCCGGCCTCTTCCCCGCCGACGCCGCCTCGACCTTCGACAACGCCGCCTGGAACACCACCACCGCCGCTCCCCCATCCCAACCCCCCGACGACCAACAACAACAACACGCCCTCGGCACCACCTCCACCCTCTCCCCGCGCTACTCCACCACCTCCCCCACCTCGCCCACCAACCCCCTCAACCTCGCCCCCAACACCCCAACCTCAACCCGCGGCGCCACCCACCTCCACCGCCTGTACCGCCAGCACCTGCCCGCCATCGCGCGCACCTGGGCCAGCCACGAGGCCGACTTCCGCTGGCTCGAGGAGTCCGTCATCTACGGCCTCTTCCTGTCCGACCACGCCGTCCTGTCCGCCCTCGACACCAGCCTCGTCACCGCCAGCGCCATCCTCGCCCAAGGCCTCAAACCGCCGTCGCTGTGGCACCTCCGCGGCCTCCGCCGCTTGGGCCTCGCCAGGCACGACGTCGAGGCCGTCGTGCGCGTCGTCGGTGAGTGCGCCGTGTGGGCTGGCGGCCGCGCTGGTGGGGTGAGGGGCGAGGTGGATGAGGTGGCGGAGTGGGTGGGGTGGGTGGGGGAGGTGGAGGGGGAGGTTTGAGGGGGGTTTTTGACGTTTGGAGGGGGGGAGGGAGTGGGTGGGGTGTGAGTGAGGGGGGCGTGGGTTTGGTGGGTTTGGTGGTGGAGGTCTTGGAGGCGCTTGAGCCTGGACAAGAAAGAGAACGGGATATTGGGAGGGCCTTCCTCGGCCGTGGTAGCAGCGGTAGGGGTGGCTGATTTGGGACTGATTGACGCTTCGTGTTCCCGAATCGAGACTTTCTGAGCCGAGTTGGCTTGTCGGTCGGTACAGGCGACTGACTCACATGCATGCATTGGCACGAGAGACGTACGTAGATTCTCCTTCCTACTAGACGTGGGATTTAAGAGACACGAAACGAAGACATTCCCTCGACTTCTGCACGTTCGCTTGCTTTCTCCTCAAGACGCCGGTTGATTAGTTAGTAGTGGGAGAGGTGAAAGAGGGTGAGAGAGTAAGTAGGTAGTAAGTAGGCAGTAGGTATTGTGACGGACAGAGACCGAGGGCGAGTGAGGGAGTGAGTGAGTTCACCATCACCGACAGACAGGCAAACTGCTGCGGAGGTGAGATAGAGACAGAGAGAGCTCATGTACATACACAGTGAGTGCATGCGACTGACTGATGTCAGAGAGAAGTGAGCGGGCCGGCCTAAGAAAGAGAGAGGCAAAAAAGAAGAAAAACGAGCACCTCGAAGAGGTGAAACTCCTAATATCGCAGGACCAAGCCGAAACCTGGCTTGACGCAGTGACCCAAGCGGAGTGGTGGTAGGCATCGTGAGAGAATCGAACCCGGAACCTGCTTCAAGGTGTTCACCTAGTGTGTCCGGGGTGCTCGTAGTGGGGACACTCGCTTTGGCGGATTATATATTGCAGGGAGGGTTAATCGTTTTTTTTTTTTGGCGGCAGGGGGGCGGCGGGGTGGTGATGCATAATCTCATTACTACTCATTTCCATACTATCATAACGGCAATAAAAGCATTAAGTGAAAGAGAAAAAAAGCCATACTGAAAGCAAAAACCGTGATCGTGGTATCAAAGCAGCCATGAATACTACTCGATCTCTCTCCACAATTTCCATCACTCCTCCACCAACAGAAAATCACTACCGCCTTTAGTAAGGTGTGTTGGCCTTCTTGATGTCCTGCCAGTCGGGACCGATGTTGCCGCCATGGGCGCTACCTTGGGAGGCAACATTAGGTCCAGAAGCATGCGCACCACCAGCACCATGGCTGCTGAAGCCCTCGATAGTCTCGTTGCCATCGGTGCCACCAGCGCCGGAACCGTACTTGCCAACATTCATCGGCAGCCCGGTGTGCGGCTCGATGACGATACCCTCTTGGTCTCCAGGTCTGTTGGCGCCGTATTCGCCGGGACGTGTTTCACTTCACACGGTTAGTGGGCACAACTTGCAGAGGCAAAATGGAGTAGACTTACTGAGTACCTGAAACCGCACCAGCTTCTCCAATGCGGCCGTCGGTGCCGTAGTGCTCTCCTCCGTGAGCCTTCGCGTACTCCGCAGGCGGATCCTTGTGGAGCCTGTGACGCTCATGCTTCCCATCCTCGTGCTCATATGCAGCAGCACCCGCGCCGCCAGCAGCAACGGCGCCAGCTTCGTGTCGATGGCGCTTCTCATCATCGTCAGATGACGACGACAACGACGACTTGTCTCCTTCCTTGTCCTTGTCACGATGAAGGAAGCCAAAGAGGCCACCACGGTGCTTCTTCTTCTCCTCCTTCTCGTGCTTCTTCTCTTCCTTCTCGTGCTTCTTCTCTTCCTTCTCAAGCTCCTTTTCGTGCTTCTTTTCTTCCTTCTCGAGCTCCTTCTCGTGCTTCTTCTCGTCCTTTTCCAACTCTTTCTGGTATTTCTTATTGTCCTTCTCTTGTTCCTTGTCGAGTTCTTTCTGCTGCTTCATCATTTCTTTCTCATGCTCCTTCTGTTCCTTGATACGCTCCTTCTCAGCCTTCTCGGCATCATGCTTGCTGAGCTCATGCGCAGCACCCGCACCCGCAGCGCCAGCAGTTCCCGCGACCGCAGCATCCCTGCCATAGTGGTGCTTCTGATCGGCATTGGCGGGGTCCCTTGATGGGTCAGTGGAGCTTCTCGCTTGGTCACTAACAGGTCCTGTGGCGGAGGCAGTAGAGCCATAAGGGTGTGCCCGCTCAGCCTTCTCCGCCTCTCTCTTCTGATACTCGTAGGCACCGAGGCCTCCCGCTCCAACACCACCGGCCAAGGCAGCATCACGGCCGTAATGGTGCTGGCTGGTGGGCTGAGTCGTGGAGGTCGTCTGTGGTTGATGAGTAGCCTGGGTAGTAGAAGAAATCGGTTGAGTGTTATTAGAGGAGTAAGGTCCCGATGTGGCAGCAGTGCCGGTAGCATGGTCCCGAGCCGCATTGCCAGTCTGGTGGTCGCCATACTGGTGAGCGAGACCAGCACCTGCCAGACCTGCACCGCCAGCAACAGCGGCATCACGTCCGTAATGGTGTTGCTGACCGGGTCGAGCTGATGAATCGACCCCAGTGGAGCCAGTCGTACGCGTGGGAGACCCGATTGCATTGTTGTTGCTGTCAACAGCGGAACCTGTTGGACCTGCGAACCAGCCTCCTTTAGTCGAGGATGACCTGGCAGGTGAATCTGACGTAGCTGAGCTGTTGTGAATCCTGGGGTCTACAGCATGAGAGGTGTACGGGTTCTTCTCATGGTGATGTTGCGAGGCGGCATAAGCACCAGCAGCGCCAGCACCAAGGCCACCTGCAACGGCAGCGTCGCGGCCGTAGTGATGCTGATTCTCCTCACTAGCCGGGTCAGAATCCACTTTTCGGTCCATACGGTTGAGGGTATCAGACTGATGCGGGCCGGCTGTTGTGTGCTGCTTCATCTTCTCCGGCTGGGGCAACACTCTTGGGTCCATTACGTTGGCAACGTTGCTGGAGTGAGGACCTACGGTCCTTGAGGCGGGATCAGTCTCAGTAGACTGAGCTTGGTGGCCCTTCATCTTGTTGGGATCGGGCAGAACTCGCGGGTCCATGATGTTGGCCACATTACTCTTGTGGGGGCCGTGAGTCAAGGTCGCGGGGTCTGTCTCAGTGGAGCCTTTTCTACGTGCCTCATAGAGACCTGCAGCAGCTGTAGCACCAGTTCCAGCAATAGCAGCATCACGCCCGTAGTGATGTTCCTGGCTGGGAGCATCCCTGCTGGTCTGAGACTGCGGCACTGAAGTAGTTTCGGAAGGCTCGCCATGTCGCGTCCCGTGTAGGCCTCTAGTGGCGGCGGCGGCCCCAGCCGTAGCCGCATCACTTCCATAATCTTGTGAGGAGATCCGGAGAGATCTGTCGCCTTCTACTGGTGGACCGTTTCCCGTGTTGTCCAGGCCTCCAAGTGCGGCGGCCCTAGCACCAGCGGTAGCTGCATCATGTTCTTTGTCTTGAGGAGAGACCCGGTGAGTCGTCTCCGCTTCTCCTGTTGGGTCAGGTCCCGTACTTCCTCTGGCGTGGCCTCCATACAATCCCCCAGCTGTGGCTGCCCCGGCTCCGGCAATAGCTGCATCACGTCCATAATGGTGCTCGTGAGATGAAGGATCATTGATAGTGCTCGGTTCTTCGGTGGCCGGGGTTGCAGAAGCTGAATCAGGATAAGCCCCCGGCATGCTGGAGCTGGGAAGGCTAGGATCGAGCCTGTTCCCTGCCTCAGTGGCATGAGGACCGGGACTGAACGTAGGCCCACTGCCGGTGGTGTCAGTGTTAGGACCATTATATTCATGGTAGTGGCCATGGTGTTTGTGCATGTCAAACGGAGTAGCACCAGCGGCCGCTGCGAGGGCCCTGCGGGAGTCTTCAGGTCCGTGAGTAGGCATGCCGCTGGTAGATGTTTCTGCGGTACTTCCAAGGGCAGAAGGCTCATTACGGCTTGTGTGAGTGCCTCCCGAGAGTGGAAATTCACGCTCATTGTCGGAGCCCCTCTCCGTGCGGGAGCCCAGCGCTGCAGCAGTGCCGGCGGCGGCAGCAGCAGCGCCTGCGCCAAGGCCACGGCCCGCGCTCGAGGAGTGATCAGTCCCGGCTGGTAAGTCGGAATCAGTTAGCTCTTTGGCATGGGGCGTGTCGCCAATGACGCCGGATCTGACACTCGCTACAGAAATGTCGTCCCCGTCGGCGAATTTGGATGGTCTGAGATTACCTGTGGTGGGCTGGGCGCCTACGATGCCCTGGCCGCGCTCTGAACTGCGAGACACGCCTCCGACAGGTTCCAAACCACTGCTCGAGGAGAAACGCGTGGGTGCTGGCTCGTGGGCACTGTTGTCGTAACGTTGGTCAGCATAATTGGAACCTCCAAGGCTCCTCCAGTGATCGTCAGTACAGGCAAATCCAGATATTACGATGATTAAGGTGGATTGGGCTGAGAAAACTTACGAAGTATGCTGCCTGTGGCTGGTGTCCTTCTCGGTGGCTGGGGTAGAATGGACGCCACTCGCGGTACGATCGGGTAACGAGCTTGTTGCCGCGGCGGCCGATTCCTCCCTTCCGTACCGGGAGTCATCAGGCTTCACCGATTGCCTCGCGAAACCTTGCCCCCTATCGGCCGCAGTGTCGGGCGCAGTTGTGGTTGAGGTGGTTTCATGTGGTCCCATGGTGTCGTTTCTACCATGGCCCTTTGCGGCGCCCACATTGCTAGAAATCATGTCAGAGAGCTGCTGCGACGCAAGTGGAGGTAAAGACGAACCCGGTGAGGCCTGATGAGGCGACGTCGGTGGTGTTGTCTCTGGAACTGCCAAAGTGGCTGCCCTCGCCGGACAGCTTGCCATCCTTGGAAGTGCGGGAGGACGGATCAGCAGGTTGCTGAGAGCCGTAAAGCATGTCAGCGTCCTGCTTGTGGCCGGGTGAGCTATAGGCAGGGTCAGCACAGGCAGGCGATCGCAGCAGGGGTGTCGCGGGTGATGCGCATCGGGTGGACTTGGCGTACAAGATGTCCTTGAGTTTGTCCATGGTGAACGAGCTCGCAGGATGTGATTGATGGGTTTTCGAGCGGACACGAAGGTGAAAGAGCGACAGGCGGATTAAGAGGGGTCTTTGAGAAATTGGCTACTGAGCTGAAAGTGACCTCATCCGGCAGGCGCGCCCGCTGCGTCATTTCTCGATCGGGGCGCACACCATGCTGCATCAAGCCCTGCGTATGCACCGCGCTGCCGTGCTCTTCCAGATGCAGTGCGCGTCGCGGAACGCTAGAGGGCAATGCAGGCTTTCCTGCGCAGCTGGCAGCGCCCATGACGCAGTCGAGCGCGCCGCGATCATCGGCTTGGGTTCCCCACAGTGTGGCGGACACGGCGGGGGGTTGCGCACCGCCACGGGGCCCAGAGTCGGCAGGTTTGTCGTCGCCCAGCCCACATCCGAAGCCTGTGCAGATCCAGATCGCCGACGGCCGGGGGCCCAGAAGCCGCCCACCGCTCCGCCCGCGCCCGCAAACCACGCCAGCCCAGCCATCGGCGCCTGCTGTTCTGCTGCCACCGTAGGAACCGCTCGCGCGTGCGCATGGAGAGGTCGAGGGCGCGGCGGCGTTCGGGGGAGCGTCGGCCAGGGCACGGTCGCGGCTGCTGCATGCGCAGGTGTGTGTGACTCGCATGCCAATAATACCTGCGACGGGCCCTCACCTCCACCAGCCCGGTCTCACCACCACCGTCAGGGCCCCGCCGGCGACCGTCCGGATCCCCGGTCTGCGGCGGCGGTCTCCAGCGAACAAGCATCGCGCAATATTTGCAGCCGCAATCGAGCCGCAGCCACTCCGCGCGGCTTGGCCTTCCAGACCCGATGGATTTTCGCTCGCCGCGCCCAGACGCCGTGCCTCCCGGCGAACCCGTCCCCGATGACATCTAACGACTCGCCAGCCCCAACTTCTCCCACTCTCTCCCCTCCGACCCCAGACGAACCGAAAACGTCCATCCGACCCAACTCCCCTCCATGCGAGTCCGTCGCTGAGCGCCCGCGCCCCTCCGCCGTTGCTCTCAACGTCGCCGCCTCCCGTTGATTCCTCACCTGACGCTTGCCGGATCCGATCTGCAGCCTTTGCGCCCGCCTCACTTTCGCTCCACTCCCCCTACGCTCTTTCCGCCCTTTCGGCCGATTCAACCATGGCGTTCCGCGAGCGCGTCAAGCGTGCCTTGGGCCGCAACTCGTCGTCCAAGTCCTCGTCCAGCTCGTCGACGCTGTCCAAGAACAACTCCAAGAGCGACAGCTCGGTCTGGTACCAGCCAGGAGAGCCGCTCCCGATGCCCAAGTACCGTAGGCCGGTCGCGAAAGAGCACAAGGAGAAGCTCGAGTCGTTCAACTTCGAGAAGGCGTGGCGCAGGCGGAGCGACCAGAGCATCTACTCGCCCATGGGCAGCCGCTACCCCAGCCGGAGGAACAGCCTGACGAGCCGCAAGAGCATGAACGCCCCGCGCAGGCAGGTCATCGAAGACATCAACGACACTGGAGATGTTGGCAATGGTACGTCGCGCTCCAGCTCCGAGAGTGTTGACGGGCCGTCTCCTTCGACGGATTTCTGATGCTGAGACTTTCGCGATCAGTCGGCCTTAGCCAGCGCACACGTGAGGGCAGCCGGCTCACATCCTTGGCATTGCGCTCGGAGCCTGGCTCGGACCCTTCGACCAGCTCACGGTCCCAGACGGGTACCACGAACAGCAGCAGCGCCCTCGGTCAGTCGTTTACGCAGCAGGAACTCAACCTCGCTCTGAAACGGTCGAACATGGAGGTGCCGCCTACTGAGTCGTAACGCCGGTACCTGTCGATTCTCTTTAAATATTCTCTCGACGTGGCGCTCCCTCTTCGCGACGGCACTTGTGGATACACGTCCCCTTATTCTGGACAAATTTTTGGATCACCTGGCTTCGGCGTTCTCCCGTCATGGCGGCGTACATCTGCTCAACTGCACCGATCCACGCAGATTATGGCTATACGTTCAACGCAAGCATGCATATACATATACGGTTGGGATTCATCACATATGGAAGATTACAAGGCGCAAATTACGGATGGGTCTGCATTTCTCGTACTACTTCTCTGTACATCTTCTTTCCCCGCCTGTTTCGTTTCTCCCTTGTTTTCTTTCCTTGGGCGTTGACGGTTGGATAGATCACCTGACTTGATCTGCATGTCACCTTGTATTAGAGCTCGCGTACACACTGCAAGTTTGTCTAGAACCACGGCGCTACTAGACTAGACCAAAGACAGAGGAAAAGAACGCAGCCAATAGAGACAACGCGCATCGCACAGCAGGAGTAGTGCGCACCCACCTCCAGAGCTTCCACACCTCCCCCTGATCTCGTCGTCTCGACTGATTCGCGTCGTCGCAAACAGCAGACGAGTCGTGACGTCGGTCGCAGCCTGGGACCGGGCGTTTTGCATTCGCGACACGTGCTACTCACCCGACACACTACCACTTCCCTGTTTTTGCCCACTTCTTCTTCATTAATGACCGAGACCAACAACCACACCCCCCGCCCCTCCTTTCTTCTCGGAGCAACGGAACTCTTTCTCTTCTGTTTCGCGCACACACGTACACACGGACGGCGGTCTCGGTGTTTGCTCGCCGGGGTCCGCGCCGCGCCCTGTTTCTTATTCATGCATTCATTCATTTTATTTTTGGCATACACGCGCGCGCACATACACACACACACACAACACACGCGCGCGCGCACGGCACACGTCACACACACCCTGTATCCCATGCGTCTTGCGGCCGTTGGGGAGGGCCGAAGTGGGTGGTGGCCTGAATGATAGAGATCTCGATAACGAAAACGGGACGACAGGGAACAAGGAAACAAAACAAAACGTCGCGATGGCTTCTTCCGCGCCCCCGGTGGTGGCCTCGGCTTTCTCACGTTTTTATTGATGGGTCGGGAAATCCGAAGGCCAAGCAGCAGGTAAAATGATAGCAGGGCGTGCGCGCGCAATGTTGCACGCAGAAAAAAGCAACGCACGGGGCGGCAATTATTGAACGCGCGGGGAGCGGTTGGTTCGCCTGCCTGCCTGCCATTGTGTATGTAAGCATGTATGTATTCGGGTCTTTTTTGCTGTGCTCGCTTGTCGTGCGCGCCCGACTGACTGCTTTCCCTCCCATCGCTTAGGTATCTCATTGACTGCACGTCATTCTCTCTGGATTACATACTTCATCATCAAGATGTTTTGCTGACCGTGAGGTCGTCGGGTAAGAGCTAGTCGACCGATGCATGCAGGGCGCGTTTTTTTTTTTTTTCGCGCATAAGTTTATTGTTTGATTGTCGTCGGGCGTGGCGCGCACCGCGAATGCTTGGTGAGTTGACGCAAGTAGGTGGCGGCAACGACGGGCCGACAAGCGACGAATCACGGGGACTCAGGTTTGCTTACCTAGTAGAATGGTGTCTTTTTCGTTGGTCCGGATTCTGTTTTTTGCGCTTGTATGTGGGGGCTTGGGAAAGGGGGTCTACGTCCCTGATTCCTTCTAACCCCTCTCCTCCCTTTTTTTTTTCTTTCTTTTTTTTCTTCTGCACAATCCGCATGTATTTGCCGCTTCGGGCTAGAAGCATAGGGCTGCAGTGCGCGCGTGTGTGTGTGCGTGCAGTGTGGTCCGCAGGATCAGAGCTCCATCTGCTCGACCGCGTAGGCGCGGTTGGAGGGGGGGAGGGGAGGGGAGGAAGAGAGAGAGAGGTATGTACATCCAAAAAAGTACCGATGGGGCCCGTCTCGAGCAGCGGTTGGATACCACATGTCTGGTTGGCGGCGTGGATGAAGGATTCTTCAGGGAAGCCCCAGATGGCGGCACGCACGCGGCTGACATGACGATTTACCATGGCGTGTGGTGCGGGAGCGAAGGACCTGAGCCGTGCAGTCGGGGCGGGGGGTCCTGTCCCATCATCCCGACGGCCTGGGTGCTGGGCCTCTCTCGCCCGTCACTGGACGGGAAGAGGAGTCCCGACGGCATGGTGGTGGTGTGGTGTGGTGACGGGTGGTTGTGGGCTGCGCGCTAAGTAAGCTGTGCGTTGGCGTCCTGCGCGCACGGGAAGGCGGGGTTTGGGGGTCGGCCGCTCGGTCGGTCGGTCGGTCGGTCGGCCTGCTGTACGTTTGGTGTGGTGTGGTTTGCTTTGCTGCTGATGCGGGATATGCAGGCGGCATGCGTGCAGCAGTGTGGTCCGGTGCAGTGCAGCGCAGTGCAGTAGCGGGGATCAGGGGTCGAAGGATGCTTTGGAGCCCGCGAAGGATCGGCGATTTCTTTGGTAGAGTGGTGGCCCTCCAATTTCATTACCCTATCTCGCTTGTCTTCTTTCTGCTTGACCGGCCGGCGGCGTTGGTGGTTGGCGCTGAGTGAGGTGCAACATGGTCACTGTCAGACCCACGCCAGTTACGGTATCACGAACTTAAAAGAGACGTCGTGGCTAACCGCAGGGCTGCAGCAACGATGCAGGTAGGCATCGAAGACTCTGTCGAGATGAGTCAAATGGAAAGCAGGGTGGGTGTTGATGGAAAGAAAAGAATACTGACCGAGGACGGGAAGGCCAGGCCTGCAAGGCCGTCTCTGCGAATCCATCCATTCTAAGAGTGCTCTATTCCGTGATCTTTGCTTTTCAAATCTGTCTATGCCCAATATAGTTCATGGCTACCGCACATCATCTTTTGAGTGCTGTAGGGCTTACCGGGAACTTGAAGACGGGGTTCTTTTTATGGAGACCGTGAACCTGTAGGCGTGGAATCTGCAGAGATTTAACAGCGTGCAACGTATGGAATGACAGGTAAGAAAGTCTGGGACAACAGACAGAAACAGCGTTGGGGATGCAAAATATATTGGAAGCTATTCTGAGAGACAGCTCTCCAACGGGACCGGAAGCAAACAAAACCGCCCTTGGCAGGGAAAAGCGCCACGAGGCAGCAGAGACATTGATAGATGCCTACACAAGTCACAGTATGAAACTAGTCGGCTTTCGACGCCATGAATGTCAGGCACCAATGACAAGACGAATGCTTCCATTGGTATTGTAGTTTCCTCAGCGAGCTGGACGGGTATATATACATGCGAGAAACCTTCTTGTTGGCCCGGGTCGATTTTCATTCGTGATGAAATTCCACGTAACGGTACCGTAGCAAATCATATGACACATAATTCGACGAATCATACGCAACGGGTTTGCTCCACCGGTAGTCCAACGGCACTAAATAATATTACACCCTTCCGTCCGATCTTTTCACTGGTCGGGGTCCAAATATGGAAGCCGTTCTTCGAAGCATAACAAAACAAAATGCCGATTTATGGACTTCGACCCGCTTGTCGTTAACCATGGTGCTCGACAATAGTTTACTACCGGTAAACCTGTGGAATCACGTGTCCCATATAATCTTCTACTGGAGCGTTGGTAATGGGTGGTGCTCACCAGTGGTTGTCTCTTCAAGTCGTCTTTCTGAGTCGATCCGGTCGCCGGTGGGCCGACACGGAGCTTTACTTACCGTGGCGGCACTTGGCCGAATGTCTTTCCGCAATGACACGCTGAAGAGCCTCAAAGCGACTAGTGTTTTCCAATACCAAGCCTTGCTACGCGTGCTCGTTTCTCATTTGACAAGGACTTCTGTTTGCGACGACCGTGCTGACTTCCAAGAACACCAACCTTTTCCCCAGCAGAGGCCCGGGGACGTCTCCGACCTACAACCACAGTGTGAGCACAGTTAACCATGTCTTGACTTGGAGCCCGAAACCCACCGTGGGAGTACTCGACCTTTGCGCCTCGAACCGCAACCCGCCGCGATCGCCTGCGAACCACATACCCGAACTGAAACTGTGATGGAGAAGAGGTTACAGGCCATCCACGGGAGCAGCAACACTGCCTCGGGAGGTACCACCACGTTCACGTGAACCGGCAGAGATTGGTTCGAGCAAAGTACGCAACATGCATCAGCGGAGAGTTCACAAGCGTGGGGGGCGTGGAACTGAAAACGTGGGGGTATGCCGCGGCTTCCCAAGACATTTGCTACGTGGGGGAGAAGGAGAAGAACAGACGCGATGACAATGTGCATGTTTGGTTGTGGGAGGTGGAATTTTTATAGGAATAATTGTTTCGTTCAGCGTGAGCACGCTGCAAGCAAGGACACTAACGCGACGACGAAGACTGGGGGGAAACGCAGTCCCTTATACATGGCCCATGCAGTCGAGGGCCACGTTGCACTGAAAAGGAAACAAAAGACTATACCGTTGATGTAGCAGCGCTACGTGAATTTACTGAAATGTCGTGGCTGGTCGCTGAGCTCTGCGCAAACAGCCACCCGGAACTTTGTCCTCGAAGTGCAGCTCGCCGGCTTTAAGCAACGCGGGGGAAAATACTCCTTGGGAAAAGAAAAAAAATTCTGCTGCGGCTCGCTTGAAAGTTACTTGGTGTAGTATTAGCGAGCAACGCTGACGCTAGTTCCGGAGGCGCAATACACACAGGCCATATAGCAAGCGTTCACTGAAGTGATGCAAATGCTCTCGTGTATCATGCGAAATACAGTGTCGGGGCAAGCCGAAGGATCGCACTCAAAAGCATATTCTCTCATTCCTACAAGTAGTATAATTGCTGTCCTAGATGTGTTGTTCAGGTATGCTTGGACGGAATGAATGCGCGCTCACAGGGTCCTCCGAGTTCGGTAAATCCGTCCCCACATTCGATACTCTCGTGTGAACATATCCGGTGCGAGATGAGGCTTATCTTATGCAATGAATGAAATCCTTTGGTTTTGGGAAGGCTTTTGGACAGCAAGAGAAGAGTTTTCGTCTGGAATGTGATGTGCTGGTGGATCTTGACCGAAGGGCGGAAGGATCTATAGATTCCAAAGAAAAAGAACAACAACGCAGAGGCGCTTCACCATGCGTGCCGATACCTAACAGGAGAAGCAAACTAGTCAAAGAAGCTTCGAGATGCATGCATGCATACCGTGCGCCGGGCTCAACTTACCCACAATGGCATCCCGTTGCCCAGACTTCACTTCCTACCAAACCTCCCCAACCACCTCGAAGCCGGCACTGTGGCGTAGGAAAAAACGCCTGGCTTCAGGAAGATGACCCCTGAATTTTCTGTTTCTCGAATATTCTCCGCGTCCGATTGGACGACGGGGTCCTGGTACTTCTGGTCCCCTGCGAGACCCTTTTACCTCAAGTGAGCAGTAGGCTGACACTCTATTTCAAGTACAAGAAACCACGTCAAACGTCGTATGAAGAGAAAACACATACTCCCGCCGATGGACACCCGGCCCACGGATCGCTCTCAATCAGTGATGCGGAAGCGCGCTGGGAAGCGGCCGATGTTTTCTGCCGACCAGTGGACGACGGCACGACGGATGCGGCCTCTTGCGCAAGCCGAGAGACGCGCGCAAAGCTAACCGTGACCCGCGTTGATCCGGCAACGAACGCAAAAGGCGTTTTACGTCGCCAAAGGCGTTCTACGTCCACACTGGGCTCTGCGACAAAGCAGTCGTTGCTTCCTTGGCTCTTTGTCTCTGGAACTCGATCCCTACGACTGACGGGTTCCAGTAACGTGCGTTGGTTTGACGCACGTCGGGAAACCCCCATTCGCGACGTTAGTGTAAGGCTGGCCGACGCGTGGGCGGCTTACTGAAAATCTCTGATGGCGAGTGACATTATGAGGAAAATGTGATGAAAGAGGCGGCTTGGGGGGCAGGGTTTTGCCGTCCATATATACCCGAGGCTTTTCGTTGGAAAGCGAAAAGATACATGGCTGGGCTCGTCTCGCGTTATACATCCGCAAAAGTAGTGTGTAGTGTCTCTGGCAGAGAGGTAGCCGCGTCATGAGAACAATAGCATTCGACGCGGACGGAAGCTACCTAAGTGCTGACAAACGTTTCCAACCTACTCCTCCAGCCTATCAGACGAGGGGCTAAAGGCGGAAGCAACTATATCGCGCAGCCTTTCCGTTAGAGGCTTCGTTGAATCGCCTAGCCCAGATTCTCGCAAGTCAACGTGGAGACACGTCCCGTTCGAAAGGAATGCTCTACTCCTTGACTCCTGGAAAGAAACGTCCTACAGCATTGCGAGAGGAACGTGGCCTTGATCTTCAGGGGAACAACCTGTCAACGGGGGCGGGAAGGGGGCACGTGGGGGTGGTGGGAAAGAGGAAGGACAGAATGCGCGCAGCCACATGCGAACACGGCCATGAGCGGGAGCGAGGGCGGTGGCCAAGAGCGGAGCCTTGCGATCTCGCATTTCACGTGCATCCACTCCACCGCGTCATGCCACTTCACGAGCCAAAGCCGACAAACACAAAACCACGCAAGGCCAAGAAGTCGCCGGCTCTGTATCAACCCCCAGATCAATGCCACGGGAGACAAAGAGGTCCCAATACCACGGGCATGCAATCAGCTTCGTCTGTTCCGTAGTGAAGTCCGGAGCATCGGTGGGATCTGCGCGTTATTAACCCACGACGCCATTTCACGAGCAAGCCTCGGTGCTCCGTCACACCCCTACCTCGTCCGATCCTTCTGCTGGGAAATTCAAATCATCATCGTCAACCCCGCTTGGCATGACGTGGAGAACAGCTTTCTGTCCGCCCCACGCGCGGCCATGTGGGTGATCCTTCATCCTTTGGCGTGCTTGACCTTGTCCACTCTTTGTCCTCGCCTTATCGCTTTGGCGCCGGCTTTGTCGACGTCGATCGCGGGCGAAGGAGCCCACGTTGTCAGCCACAAGCGTCGGGCCATCTCGCCTCGCGCGGGACAAAGAATCGGTCGCTCCGAATCACAGCCCACGCAATCGAGGGCCCAAGGCAGCGGCCCGCTTCCACAGAAAGGCCATCTTGGCATTTTGCGGTTCCAACGGAGGTATCATGGTAGTGTCGGGCTTCTTCCTCGTTTCGTGCGCCTAAGACGGCTGAGTTGCGGTTCACTTGGACGGGATGGGATAGTGATTGTGGGGTTGAATGGCGGCGGGAAGACAAAGTAGAGTCCGCCACAGCGCTCGGGCAAACGGTGGAGCTATGGCACAGTGGCTCTCGTTCGCATTCGTCCGGCGTCGAGGGTCCGCTCCGCCTAGATTTGCCCATGCTGGAAGATACCGCCAGGGATGCAGAGAAGATCGGCCACCACAGAGATTAGCACGCGATCCAGTAGCTCAACGGATCGCGACAGGGATGGGGAATGTTCCGCGAATGCTCTACCGGACACTACCCGGGTTTCTCGGCACGCTCGCGCCTTGAATGGGCGACTGATTCATACCCTAGAATAGCCCCCAAGGTCAACTGTCGCGGTAGCGATGGTCGTACTGTACCATACGGAAGAATCGAGGGCCGTTCCCAGGCACCTTGACGGAGGAAACATCATCCTGACGAGTCAACGGAGCTGAGCTGGTGGCTTGTGCCCCTAGTGGCTCCTATTTCGTGCAGAGCAGACTCCTTTACCAGCCCCACGATGAGTTATCTTTGGACTTTCAACAACGGACAACGGGCCCGGTTCGACAATGGCCTTGCGACGGCTCCGGATACGACCGGGTTGGCGTCGACATGCGCGTACCACCGGTGGGGGAGGCTGTTTGCGGTGATGGTGAACGTCGACGCGGTGTTCCGTACAAACCGCCCTCCATCGTCGGCGCTGCGATGACCCTAGGCGATCAAGAACCAAGACGACGAGCCGATGGCGGTCAAGCAATCGTCATCATCAGCGGAGATTGCGCCGTTGGTGGTCCGCAGAGAGAGGGGATGCGACGGCGTGACGGCGAGCGTGGGCACACCGGGACAGACGTTTGCGGATCCACACCCACATCAAAATACGATGGGTCGGCGAGCAGCAGCAGGAGCGGTGAGTTGCAAGACCAGGATGGGCGAGAGGCGGCAGGCGGGAAGCGGCAGGCTGGAGGGATGTGATCTGGGAACTGATATCTCGGCGTCTGCAGATACCCGGCCTGAGGCAGCGCCGGGGCCAGGGAGCGGCCAGAGACGGGCTGGCGCATCTAGACGCGCTTACCCGCTGCCCGATGCAAGCAAGCTCCATCTCGCAGCGGGCTGCGGCGCATCTGGCGTCCTAGTGCCGCAGGCCAACCTTGCCCGGGCTGCACCGGCCAGCAGAGCCGATGCAGCCAGCAGCAAACGCGGCACGGACTGCTGGTGTTGAATGTGAGCAGTCAGAGATTTCGCAGTGGCATTCGATACGCCGGTCATGGGCCGGCGGCCAGATGGCAGCGGGCAGCTCGGGCAGCCCCTTGCGGGCAGGCACAGTGGCGAAGCTTTGCGGTGCCAGGAAAGGCGGCTGCGGTGCGGCCTGCAAGACACGGCGCTGTGGCCAGCTCGGGCGATCAGCCGAACTGACGCAGGCTTCTGCATCATGTGTGTTGAGCAGAGAAAAGCCCCAACGTCCCGAACGGGAGGCCGGCCTGTTTGAGCAAGCGGAGGGACCTGATGCTGGAATGCCATGCCCGATGCGGCCGCGATCTGAGCAACGGCCGCATGAGCGCTGGATCCGTGGGCACGCCCGCGAACTGGGCGCGAAATCGCGTCTAATGCGGTGCAACAGAGGGCGTCGAGATGCTGCTCTGGGGGAGCGAGGAGCGCCGTCGCCATTGGGCCGCTGACGCTACCGTGACGGCAGACGGCCCGCCCGATCAGGCAAGGCCGTGGGCGTGGAGGTGCGATTGGTGCGATTGCGGGACGCAACGCATGAACGGCGGTTGAGCTGACCTGCTGGCGAGCGTCAGACGCTGCTCACGGCGTCGCCAGAGTCGCTGGTGCGTCCCGGGGCATTGGGGCAGTGGGACCCAGCCCAGGCCTTATCAAGCTGGGTGTGACTGCGAGAGCGTTTCATCGTGGGCGGCGCGGCGGAGGGTGACCTGCAGCAGGATCGACTCAGGGCCCCCACAGCGCTCAGTCGATCAGCCGACACGGGGCACGTCCAGACGCGCCTTGGCAGGGCCTGCCGCAGTGCCAGCCGCAACGAGCGCGTCGGTGGCACAGGCCATGGCCGGCGGCCAGGCGCCGTGGGCGGCGCGAGGGCGGCCGCGGACTCGAGCGAGGTGCGGGACGCGGGACGCATTGCAGCGCGGGTCAGCCACAGCGCCGCCGCTGATGGCGCAGAGCGCGTATGTTTTAGCTTTCGGCGAAGTGCGGAGGAGCGTTGACAGCTGCGGATACCCGTCGGCAACCCGGGCTAGCTGGCGCCGCATGCAGGGGCCGGAGCAGCAGCAGATGGCCATCGCCATGGCCGCCTCGCAACCGCGCCGGCAGCCAGCAGCCAGACGCCAGCCCGCAGCCCGCCGCCCGCGCCGCGTCCCAGCAGCGACCGCAGAGCATCCGGATTGCTACCCTGCCCGCCGCCGCCGCGTGTCTCGCGCAGACAGCGTCAGATCATGCATTCTTGCCGGCTGTGCGCCCCCAGCGCGAAACATCCAAAACACCGCGACTGCCGAAGCTGCCGACGGGGCGCCAGTGGTTCGCGTCGCTTGCCGCGGTGGCCAGTGCAATTTCAAAGCGCTGCCGTGCAACCTCAGCGATCCGCCTGTCCAGAGCCTTCCCAATCCGGCCGCCCTCTCTCTTTCTCTCCGCCCACGGCCAAGGGCTCCGGGCCTCGGGGGCCTCTGGGGCCTGCGGGCGCCGCATCGGGCAGCCGGCGCCCGCGGTTGCTGCCTCGCGCCGCGGCCGTCGTCCGCCTGCCTCTCGCCGGCTGGCCGTCTGGCCATGTCAAGCGCTCTCCGGGCCGCCGCTTCGGGCAAGCCTGGCTGCTGCGCGGCCATTGGCTGTGCCGAACTCTTTGCATCGCAGAGGGCTCTGCGGCGGCGCACAGCAGCAGCGCAGGCCTTGGCGCCGTTTGGAGTCGAGGCTGCCATTCCAGGCGCGGATCTGCGTGCCTGCTGCCGCAATGGCCGGGCTGCCTTGCGCGACGCTGGGCCCGGAGAGGAATGGCCTGGTCCGGTGTGGGGTGCAGAGCGTTGGCGGGCGCGCTGCTGCGAGTAATAACCCGATGGCTGCATATGCGCGCGGCGGCCCTCCACCACCATCCTGGCAGGGCGACGGCGACCGCGGTCCTCCCGGCCCTAGCCCAAGCGTACCCTCCTCAGCTGCACGCTGTCCCTTAACCTTATCCCGCCGGGCAGCCGGCCCATTTCCAGCACCACACGACACAGTTGGAACCACTGCGCCGTTGCTGGCATGAGCGAGGCCTGGTGGCGCACAGATGGTGCTAGGCCAAGGTCTCATTCCATAAAAGCGGCGCTCGAGTGAGGTTGCAGTGACAGGCCCCGTCCAATTCTTCGTCCGGATTCGCGGGCGTGCCCAGCTGACGATCCTGCAAGGTTGTAAGTGCCTGAAGACTAGCCTCTCATAAGACTCCGCGCTCGCCCAAAGAGGCGACAGATACCTCTTGACTCGTCCAGCGCCTTCGACGAGGCTTCCACTGCTCTTCGACCTGTTCCTGGCCCCCCTTGCAGCCCGGCGTGCAATCCGCGGCCCTCGTTGGGACTGCTCTCCAGCCTTCATCTTGCGCCACCCTCCATTACGCCAGGCCCTGTCACAGGCCCGGTTGACGATTATCAGATTAGGTCGCGACGGTTTGGCCACCATTCCAACGCCCTGTGCACGTCGCGTACACACTCGCGCCCACCATGTACCACCCTGGTGAGTAGGCTTTATGACTTCAACGTCTGGCCAACGGCGCCGCCGCCCCGGCTGCCGAACGCCCTCTGTCTTCAAAAGCCGCCAGCAGCCCCTGGCTGGCCTTCCCGCTCCACGGCCCTTGCGCGTCTCTCACTTCCTCCCCTATATCATCATAATTATCCTCGCCCCATACGTTCCTTAGCTGTCACCCAACGGGCTAGCCGTCATTCCTGTCGACGCTGCCCCTCATTGCTCGTCAGTCGTGGCCATGTTGATCCCCACGAGCAAGGCTGACGGCATATCAGGCTCAGCCTTCCGAGCCCGCACCAGCAGCGCTGTGCCAAGGAAACCGTCGGTCCACGCCCTCAAGATAGAAGGAATGGACATGGGCCAGCCGCCACACTCCGCCTACCCGAGCACGGGTTACCTGACGCCCTCCTCCACGGCCTACGACCGCCGCGACTCCGTTGCGTCAATGCAGTCGGCCGCTTCGTGTGCCCACAGCTTCTCGAGCAACAACTCTTCCTACTACACCACCCAGATGCCTCCCACTCCCCACTCTTCCCGGGAAGGCCTCGAGGACTGGATGATCATCCAGCAGAACGGCGGAGCTTCCTTTGACCACTCGACAGCCCAAGACGCCCATCGCCATGAGCTCGACGACTTCCATTCCGAGGCCTGGCCTAACCCCATAGCTTTCCCTCCCAAGCCCAGAGCCTTCGAGCCCGAGCATCAGAGCCGGCCTGGCAGCTGGGTCATGGTCCCACCGCACCAAATGAACCCCGCCCTCAGAGTATCCGCATCCGAAGGTGACGGCATGGTCTTGCCTGGATCCCGCGATTTCCCCTCTTTCTGCGAATCCCAGATGGCTCCCCACGGACCGCGGCAATTAGACCCCCCTGCCGAGATTTACAGCGGATCGCTTTGGAACACGCAACAGGCTGCCCCCACGTCAAGCTATGCCATGTCAAATATGCCGGCACAGGCGTACGAGCCGTCGCCCGTGGCCGCAGGCTTCAACCCAAATTTCGAGTGGCCGATTCAACCCGAGGCAGCCTACGATCTTCCCATCTTCCCCACCGACACACCCGGGGTCCAGCCAGAAGACACGATTGTGGACGCGGAAGACAAGTACAACGAGATGCGTTCCGACAGCCTCGACGACGGCTTCGGCGGCTCGTACGAGGAGGGATACAGCTCCGATACCAGCCCCTTGTCCAGATACGAGCAAGCCGAGGAGCCCCTCATCAAGCAAGAGGGCGACTCGGACTACCGCAGAGACGCCAAGCAGTACATGACGCCGGTGCGGAAGGGCAGCCGTCGGGATTCCAAGGTGCGAGCGAGCGGCATCACCAAGAGGAAGATGCGCACGGGCAACATGCTGGAGTCGTTTGACACACATCACAACGGATGCCACGTCGAGGTCAAGTACCAGTCCAACATCCAGGTCGACCCCAAGTCGGGCCGGTACTGCTCGGCGTCGGGCGAGACCAAGAAGCAAAGGTGCCGGTTCGAAGGGTGTGTCAAGACGTTTGCGCGGCCAGAGCATCTCAAGCGCCACGAGAACACGCACAGCAAAGAGCGGCCGTTTCCCTGCGTGGTGCCGCACTGCGGCCGTCGCTTCAGCCGCAACGACAACCGCAAGGCGCACTACGAGACACACCTCAAGGAGGCGCTGCTCGGCAAGAAGGCGCGCAACGCCCCCGTTTCATTCGAGGACCTCTGCAGATACCTGCATCAGTCCGAGCCCGAGGAGGAGGCCCGGAAGATGATCGAGAAGCTGCAGAACCCGAAGTCGAAGCTCAAGTCGAGGGATTGACAGGAAGAAGGCGCGAAAAGCAGCGTTTCCTTTCCGGGCCACGGCATCTTGTTTCCTTGCTCGTCTGCGCCGGCTCCATTTTTGAGAGCGGGCGGCGCACCTAACATTTCGGGTATCCTGACGGTCGTGTTCCACGTTGGTCTTCTGCATTCTTGTCCTCTGTTCATTCCCGCGTTTCCCACCCCCCATTTACGTGCTTCGGGCACGACCTTAATCTTGTACCCATATTCGCTTTGGTTCCGCGGCGGTGTCTTTTTCCTTCTTGCTTCCGGCTCTTCCCTTCTGCCGCATCTTTTTTCCTCCTCTTCGTCCGCCGGGCAGGCCGCCCGGCGGTCGACAGTAGTACGACGTAGACGGTCTAGCTGCACGCGGTTACGAGTGAGTGGCATGGTTTGGCGACGACATGTGATGAACAGACGACGGCACGCGGCATGCGGGCGAAATGAAAAGGGTTCGGGGTATTTCTTTCATGGACAAAAAAAGGAAATGCAGCGGCTGGGAGTCGGGTCGCCGGGACGCCGCGGGCGAGCAGCGGGCCGCGGCAACGGCGCGCGCGGAGAGAAGCGGGGCGGGCGCAGCTTAGAAACAATACCCAAGCGACGCTTTAGGATTCTCCAATGTATCACTGTTCGATGTTCAGATGGATGCCACTGCGGTCGTCGTCGGTCGGTCGCGTGCAGCTGCCGAGTGCTGAGGGCTGAGGGGCTGCGAAATCATGTCTAGTGTCTCGGGCGCACGCCGGCCGCCGCCACGACCCTGCGCCTGCCCGACCCGGCTCGACCCGCCACCTCTCGGCTTTTCCGACCCGCAACCCACCACCAACCTCGCCCAGAGTCTCCCAACCCTCTCCCCACTCCCCGACGCGCGCAAAACAGCACTGCACCTCAAAAAAAGGCAAAAAGCAAAACAACGAGCAGCATGGGGCTCGAACCCACAACCTTTGGTGAATCCGTTTGGGACCGAAAACCAACGCGCTACCATTGCGCCAACCGCCCGATTTAATCTGTTTGGATTGCTCGACCACCACATACCCACAACCTTTGGTGACCGAAAACCAACTGCGCCAACCGCCCGACTTGATCTGCTTGGACTGCTCGACCACCAGATATCCCGTTGTGCCCGCCTGACGTCATCGTGCAACGAGGCAGGGTTGCATGTAAAGGAATGCTTCTGGCGACTAGCAATCCCCAGCGGAGTAGCACGTCGTCTTTAGGCCGCTGAGATCTACGCCCATGTAGGCGTGTCGTCGAGCAATCCCACCGTTGCAATGCAGCGCTCAGTGCCGCGGAGGTTGCAGTCCTATCTCTGCCATATGCATACGACTAGCGCTCCTGCGTCTGGCACACTTTGCCTGCGGCTGTATGTCTTCGTCCAGGCCAAGGTTCCGCCGTCGTCGACAGTCTCTTCAGGCACCGACCCCTGCTCGGTTGCACACGGCCATGGCCCTCGACGTCGACCGAGCCTGCTCGGCTTGGCCGCTTTGCCCGCGGACCACATGAAACGCCGTCATTGTGTTACACCCGGCGCGGGCTTGGGACTAGCTCGCTGGGTGGCACAGAGCAAAGCGCCCACGACAGGCAAGCGGTGCCACCCAGACAGACAGATCAAACACCGGTTTCGTCTTCGGCCGGCAAATGCGAGCTATTCTTTTCGATCCTCTTGCCTCAAACGACCATGGCACTTTCCCCTTCCGGGCATCGTCCGTGCTTTTCGAGGTCGGATATCTGGTGCGACCGCTGGTTGTGTAGGTTCAGGAAGCAATGCGGCGCTCCTTTCATTTACCACTGTCTTAGAATTCATCTCCGACCGTCTGCCCATTTTTATCTTTTTGCAGTCCCGCGAACCCGGCTTCGGTCCATGCAAGCTTGCTGATCCCACTTGTCTTTCCTGTCCCGTCCGAACTGTCTTGGACTTTTTCGACTCTCTCCCAAACGCTCGTCACCCACGAAGCCATTGTCTCAGTCACTGCCTGCTTCCCCTCCACACTTCACCGTTGTACCTCTACGAGCGATTCCACGCTCCGGAAGTCGAAGCCGAGCGGGAAAAAAACGGGCATCCTCGCTTCTAGCTTCCGCGGTTTGCAGTTCCGCATGCTCCCCACCCCCGTCCCTTTTCCCTTGCTTCCAACGGTCGGAAGCGAGCAGCTGTCGACCACCTGTCATCCAGACTACTGAAACTCTTTTTTCTCGCTCTCGCCGGAGCCACCTCCACGACGACAGCCAAAATACGAGAAGGCCAATCCCGTTTTGCCCCCCCGATATCAACCTCCTTCGCTCGCTCGCTCTCTTCCTCTCTCCCTGCACACCAATCCCCCACTGCTCTCCCCACCCTCACTCGCTCTTTCGAACTGTTGAGTTTATTCCCTTGCGCCCCCCGGCCCCGCACCCAAAGAGCGCTGACTTGAACCACCCCCCTTCCCCCTTCCTTGCCATCGCAATGCCAACGAGCGCGCGCGTGTCGAACGCGCGTTCTACGAAATTAACAGACCACCGCGAGCCGGCCGCCAAGGGGGGGCGACGACGCCGAGATACCCATTTCCCCAATCTGGGGGGATGGGGCGGCGGGATCGCTGCTCGAAACAAAACGGCCAGCTGTCCCGAAAGAGGAAAAGGGGGGAGGGAGGGGGTCCAGACTGCCTGGATGCTACCAACAAGGGGGGCGATGGCCATCGTCATCAATCACGTCCACCACGCAGCCACTTACCCGCACACGTTTGTTGGAGGGGGGAAGGACCGCTTGTCGGCCAAAAAAGCCGGCCGGTGGCGGGAGTCAGTCAGGCGTCATCCGAACCCCGAACGCGTGAGGTCATTGTTCGACTCCAATCCAACTAAAGAAATCTTGAGACAATGGTGTGTGCCTTTTTTAGATGAGAGAAAGCGAAATGGAATGCTTGTGAGGGCCCTTACTTGTGCGCATCGTGCGCGCGCGCGTCTCGCGCTTCTCTCTTCTCACACACAATGAAGCTTAGCTTCGGTTGTACCCGTTTTTTTCTTCTACTACTACTCAATCGGGCTGCCCCTTGGCGGTGTGTCCTACCTCCCTTTCCCTGGATGTGGCGGGTGGGGAGCGGGAAGATGCGGGAGGGAAAAAGAAAGGTGAGGTGAACGAGCAGAGATGGCCTTTTTTTTTTGCTCGCGCATGATGGGGGGTTTTTTTTTTCCGCGGGGGGGATTGTGTGCCTTGCGTCGGTTGGCCCGTGGCGTTCGGGGTCGTGCTGGATGGCATCCCTTCGTTTGCGGAGAAGGTCTCCGGTCCCCTTTTCTTTCCTTTGTAGAACGGGATGTATGAACTGGGCAGTGGGATTTGTGGTGCACGTTCGTGTACGTAGAACATTCAACACTCAAACGACTACGACCTTTCTCTGATTTTTGCCAACCTGTCCATTTTGCTTTCTGCTTTGCTCACATAGCTTAATCAACCGCTCTGCGTCGTCTCTCTTCTTGCTTTTGCCGTGCCAATTCTGCTATTGCCTGACGGTCAGGATATTGGGTCTCTTCTAAACGCCGAACGTCAATCGCAGAACAATGCCGCCTTGCGACTGCCAACACGTAAGCTGCTCCTTCCCAACTCGAGCGTTCCCGTGGGAACCCAACGAAACTTGCTCCCTTCTCAACAAGTATCGCAATAACGCCATCATACCGTTCGCTTGCAGCTTTGAATAAGGCGCTTCTCCCAAACTCATCCAAAGCATGGATTTCGGCCCCATATTCAAGCAGCAGTCGAGTAGATTGTGCGCCATCTCCACTACTTGCTGCTGCTGCGTCAATCAAGGCGGTGCCAGATTTATTCCCGCTGAGATTGGGGTCAGCTCTGTGTACAAGGAGAGCCTTGACCACGCTCTGATTTCCTCGCGAACATGCAGCTCGTAATGCAGTTCCGTGCTGGCCACCTTGAGCATTGACATCAGCTCTAGCTTCAAGTAGCAACTTAACGTTGTGTAAACTCGATGTCGTAGACGCGGATTGTAAAGGGTTTCCATATCTGCCGCATCCAGCATTGACGTCAGCTCCACTATTGAGCAGCATCTGGACAATTGATTCTCGTCGCCAGTAGCATGCACTTTCCAAAGCAGTTCCATCTTCACCGCCCCGAGCATTCACATTAGCTCTGTTCTCAATGAGTAGCCCAACAATTTCCTCATATCCTCGGGCACATGCTGCTTGTAGGGCGTTTCCGTACCTTCCACCTTGCGCATTGGCGTTGGCCTCTTCTTTGAGCAGCATCTCCACTATCGCCTTACGACTTTTCTGGTCACCACTAGAGCCGTAACACGTAGCATGCAGAGCATTCGCGTACTCATCCGGGGTCTGCATGTTGACAGGAGGATTCCTGGGAAGCAGAAGTCTGACGATACTTTCGTGGCCGTTGTAGCATGCAGCTTGCAAGGCGCTTCCGGGATGGTAGTTTTTCTTGCCATCACTGACCTCTGGAAGCTCGAAGATGTGGAGTTCGTCAAGTTTCTTCTTGTAGTACGAGCCTTCCAGCGCAGCCGTTTTGCGGAATCCATCAATCCCCCCCATTTCGTCTGCTCCGACACCCTCCTTTAACAAGCGTTCAACAGTCTTGGTGAGACCAATTGCGGAAGCGACATAGAGCGGAGGTCCTGCGTACATTGATCCAAAGATTCCAGCGGTCCGTGATTGAAGCTTTGATCCGTTGTAAACCAGAAACCGTAGAATTGTGTCGTAGGAGATTTCTTCCACTTCTGGGATGTGAGAATGAGTTATCCACGCCTTCTCGGAATGCTTCGCAAACGAAGTGAAGTTAGCAAGGGTTGTAACGGTGCTTGTCGTCGTCTCAAAGTAAGCCAGGTGGAGTTCCACAAGAGCCGCTTTCGTCGAAGTAGCTGTGAAGCTCACTCCCAGGTACGGCTCAGGCTTGTTGGTTACAAGATAGTCTCTCACAGATGCATGTGCAATCTGAAGTACTCTGTGCGATTGGTCCTTCTGTATCCGCTTCCTTCTCTTACTTGGAACCCACTTGATGAGGCTCGAGAACAAAGGCTTGAATGGTGCCATGCCCATCTTCCACCCTCTATCAATGACGCGTGAGCCTGGAGGACCGTCTGGATTGACTTTCATTGCTTCCAGAACATCATTTTCGGTCAGCTTCAAACCTGAGAACAGTAAAAGCTGGAGCAGCCGAACAGCGTCTTTCTTGTACATGGGTGGTATTTGTTGAACAGCTCTGGCGTATACCTCGTGGAGTCCTGCGGGCAGATCCTGGAGAACTTGCTTGACCGTGTGTATATCTGCGCACTCCGCCAAGCAATCGAGTTGTAGAGCAACCCAGCGAAACCTATAGTATTATACCTCGTTAGAACATGGTTCAATCTGAAACAGGATTACCCGGCTTACATAGTGCCCGCTTTCTGCAAGAGTTTAGTCACCATCAAATCGATGGTGTCCTCGTCGGCCTCTTTCCACGCTTGGAAATTCTCGTCTGACCGGATCCGGTTCTGGATGTAGGTGTGAATGTCGTGCTCGACTCTCTCCCGCTCATCCTCAATGGATATTTTGGACTCCATATGTATTGAGTAACCGAGCTTGGCGACTATGTCTGGCTGGTCGCGGCTGGTCATGATGATCCGAATATTGCCTTGTTTGGTTTCCACAGATTGTATTTGTCGCCGCAGCCACTCCAACAACTCGGACCTATGGCTGCCACCTTTCGACTCATCAAGAGCGTCGAGAACAATCGGGACGTCACCTGCCAGTCGCACTGTCTCGTCGAATGTCCTCTTGAGCTCATCCGTTGTTGGTCCCACGGTTGGATTCTTGATTGATGCGTAGAGTCTTTGCAGCGGCTCTTTGCATTTTGGTAGGTTTGAAGAATGAAGTTGGTGAAGGAAGGAGCAGAGAACATCCCTGAGCTTTTGCTCCTTGTAGAAATTGAAAAAAAAGAATAGGCACAGCCCATTCTCCTGCAGCGCTCTAATAATCTTGGATGCAAGAACAGTCTTCCCACAACCGGAGGCTCCGTAAACCCAGAGATGATGCGAGTGACGCGATGACCAAGCGGCATAGTTCTTATGCTCGAAGAACCAAGTATTCGTAGCGCTGTAGTTTTTCAATTCATCTTCAACTTGACAGAGATCGGCTGATTGGTTTGCAGGCTTTAGCCAATCGCGAATCGCTTCATCAGATGCCAAATTTGTGAGATTCCGAACTTCGGCTTTCATTTCTTGAACATCTGTAGAGGATTAGGCTTGTTTCATTGAACAGGACTAATTCAAGGAGTTTAACTAACCCTGACGCATGCGTTCCTCAGCTGACGCCAACGAAGTGACATCAGCGGGCTGAAGTACATGAAGAAACTGTTTTGCGTATGCAGCTGCAGTCAAAGCGGCGTAGTCATGCCACTCGTCGTTCTTGTGCGAGTCTGAATAGTCACTGATACCCCTGATGACCAAACAAGGGAAATAGTTCATCAGACCGGCGGCATCCATCTCAAAGCAAAGGCACTTGCCACCGTTGGTGTCTTGCTTCAACCAAGTAACGATTTCGTCTCTCTTCGCAGCTCTCTTGATGACCTTGTTGCCGGACGCGATAAGACCGTAGTGGACTACCGGTATTTGATCCCTGGTGGTTTGCCGTTGGAATTGTTTCTCTCGAAAGAGGCCCCAGAGCCTCTGAGAAGCTCCAAAGCCATCGTACCAAGCCTGGTAGAGTTGATCATGCTGGGAACCGGGATAAATACCAGGAGCCTCTGAAAGTGCCTTTTCGAGTGTTTTGGCCAAGGCCAAGTTGGGTTGAGCTCGGATGGCAGTCACGGCATTCCGAAGCGCCGTCGGAGGCTCGTTCAACGATCCGGTCCGGGCGAAGCCCTGGTTTTCTTTCCCGAAATCATATTGAACCACGCCGCCTACATTGCCATCGGGGTTGCTGACCACAACATCGCCAAGATGAACATCCGTGTCTTGCCCTTCCAGGACGGGGACGCCGCCGCCAATGCCGACCATGAGGCACCATCGGAGCGAGGGGAAAGTACGGACCATTGAGGTCGCAACATTGGTAGCGGGAACATTCCCTGGGGTCCCAGAAGGTAGACTGGCGATGACAATGTTGTGACTTCCGATCCTACCCCAAGAGTAGTGGTTTGTGTCGGATACAGATTTCGTCCATCCTGACGGTTCGTGGTGTTGCTCGTCCAAAACGGCGAGGACTGCGGCCAGTTCTTTCGCAAGCGCAGTGACAATGCCAATGGTATAGCTGTTGTGAGGAAGAGTGTTCGATCGTGGGACTTGAGGAAGCTGAGTGACGGCTCTGTTATGCCTATTCACTCTTATTCCGATGGTCGCGAGTTCGGTGGAGTTGTTGCGATTGTCTCGAGACGGGGATATGGCAGGACGAAGAAGGTGAAACCCAAGAGCTATGAGCCCAAAAAGGGCCAAAGCTTGTTGTAGGTAGCCTCCAAGCTCTGCGAGAGCCATGAGGATCAGAAACGAAACGTGGTGTGCTCGACGTTTGGTAAGGGTTCTGCGACGATGCGTGGTAAGTAAACTGGAGATGGTTGAACTTTGAGAGACCAGTTGTACGTACAAGTATGGAGTTGTTTGTACACGTAGAATAACAGCCGCACGACATCAGGCTGAGAAGGAAGGGAAGCGACGCTCGTGTTGCGTCGCGTGGCGGAGTCACTTGGCCCACCTCAGCCTCGCCATTGAAAAGTCTTTCCACTTGACTGCGCAAAGTCGATCGCCGGAACTCGGTACTGTTTACCCGAGTGCATGCAGTAGTCTTTACCAAAGGAGTTGAATCTGCGCGCTGGAGGCGGAGTACTGGTAATCACGATGTATCGCTTTAGGGAAGTAAAGCGATACAGAAACTAACCCGATATTGACGCGCGCGCTCATGGGAGCAACATGATAGGCTTATCAGTCCGAAAGCGTGGATGATTAGTGTTTCTCAACGAAAGCTCAATGTTGGACTCTGCGTGGACCAACTACCGGAGCATCTTCCGGATGCGAACATGATGTGTACCCACCAAACCGGACGAGAGCAGCTCTAAACCCGTTAGCCTTATTTCCGTACCTCCTGATGATGTTGAACTATAATTAGCCTGTGTTATGAGGATCCAGCATGAGCGCAGACGGAAACATGCGGGCCGCTTGCCAGTCACATGCGGTGAAGCATGCTCAAAGAGAGACAGTAACACGAACAACGTGCAGTCCCATTTGCGTTGGCATAGGCGGACTCACTGGACCCTTTGGACAACGCGGGATGTGTTACGGTAAAGCCTGTACAGATTAGTATGATATTGAAGGAGCAGAAAAGTGAACGAAACAGACATGGGATGGGCAGAACAAGTCCCATGGACTGTTACGTGTAAGGTTTGCATCATGAGGGAGAACCGTTGAGACAACAGCGCCAAAGCCGAGCGCATATCCAAGACTTGAGTTGAGTTGCTTCCTTTTGCTGATTCTCTGTCGTTGTTTAACAAATGATACTGGCCCTCATCAACAAAATCGAGGCACGAAATTTACTATGTTGGGACACAAAAGCCTTCTGACTTATAGGGCAGGTAGCAGGTAGGCTTATGAAGTAAGTATCGCTAAAGCGTCTTGAGTGTAAGAGGTGGCAGATGGGAGTCGAGCATAGGCACAACAGGATGGGAATGGACCATAAAGGAACCTCATGGCATATCACTAGAGCAAGAACACATGAGATAGAAAGGAGATCAAGTAAAAAAAAAAAATCATAAGGTATGTTTGGATAAGGTATGCTGCGCTAAAGAAACACTGACTCACCGGTAGGACTTACCGCAACCCAGCCACGGCGGACCAGGCAAAAGAATGCAAAAGCGAGAAATGACAAGATGCAGAAAGAGCAAACAAGAGAAAAGACGACGCGATGCCGCGCGCCATGCAACCAAAGTCTAGACAAAGATGCAGCAGCAAGCCAAAAGAAAAAATGGAATGCCGCGCAATGCAAAGGAACATCAAAAACCATCTGTACAAAGAAGAACGCGCCACTCACCAGAATGCGCCACTCACCTTACTCCATCTGGCCGTCCTCAGTACTCATAGTCGAACAAACTCCCCAGCGACGCCGCGCGACCAAAGTCGTCGCCATCGCCGCCACCGGTGCCACTGCTACCGAACCTCGAGCCGCCACTGCCGCCTCTCGACTTGGAGCTCAGCCGCGAGCTCCTCCTCCTGGGGGTCTTGGGCGTCTGGACCGGGGGCGGCGACACCGCCGCCGCCTTCTTGCCGGCAGCAATCGACGCCTTCCGGCTCAGACGCCTCAAGTTCCTGGGGCTGATCTTGTCCGAGGAGGTGGACGAGGAGGCGACGCGCTGGCGCTTGATGAGCCTGACGTAGTCGTTGTCGTCCTTGTCCTCGTCCTCGTCGTCAGACGGAGAGGAGCGCGTGGTAGACCGGGCGAGTGTGTGGTCCTCGTCGTCGGACGGAGCGGAGCGCTTGGTGGGCTGGGCGAGTGTGAAGTTGGGGTCGAGCATGTAGGCGGTCGGGGGGGTGACAGAGGTAGAGAGAACGGAGAAGTCGACCGGGCCGGATGGTGGAGGGGAGGTCATGTGCGGAAGGGGAGGCAGAGGGGAGGTCGGCACGAAGACCGGGGCGTCGCTGATTGGCGGGTAGTCCGGCACCGGCTCCTCTGCCACGGCCGGCGCCCCCGAGAGGTCCTCGAGGAAGTCGAGGGCGGGGTCGATGGCGGAAATTTCAGGGCCGCCGGCAATTCCTGCGTCGGCCGTCTCTGTGGTGGTGAAGTGAGAAGGATCATCATCCACGGCGTCTGCTGGAGCTGAAGCGACGCCACCGGGGAGCTGCTGGTCGAAGCTTGTTTCGCCCGCTGCATATTGGGGCCACGCGTACTGCGCACCGCCGTAGCCGAGAAGTGACGCGTCGGCGGTGTTGTAGCTGGACTGCTGCTGCGGCGCGGGCCAATCGGGGCGCGGGTGCGCATAGGCCGCCGGGTCCGCCTCGACTGGCACCACTCCGCCGCCGGGGCCATCGCCAGTCCGGCGCTTCTTCCGCTTCGGCCGCTCTGCTGGAGAGTCCGGGTCCGAATCGGAGTCATCGCCGCCGTTGCCGTTGTGCGACTCCTCGTCGTCGCTGAAGGCCGGGTACCATTCACCGCCAACCTTGCGGCGCTTGTGCTTGACCGGCTGCGGCTTCCTCTGCGCCACCTTCGCCGCCACGAGCATCTCCAGGTCGCCGAAGTTGACGTTGAGCTGCGTCTCGCGTTGGGGACGCTTCGCGAGCGCCTTCGCCGCCGACTGCGCACGGTTGCCCTCCTTGGCCTGTTGCATGTGGTAGTTCAGCAGGAACTCGTGCGGCTTGATGACGCTGCCCGGCCGCACGCCAGGCTGGGGACGAGGGTAGTTGGGGAACCCCTTGATGGTGCCGCGACCCTTGCGGCAGGCGTCGATGAAGAGCTTGGCCACGACGCCCTCCTTGACGTTGGACAGCGACGCGTTCCACTTCATGTTGGGCTCGTTCATCAGCTGGCGCGTGTCCGCCAGGACCTCGACGTTCTTCAGCGTGCAGATCTCGGGCAGGTCGAGGAACTGCTCGAAGCAGTACAGGTGGAAGTTGGCCGCCATGTAGAACGGATCCGCCTTCTCCTCGTACGTTGCCGACCGCTCGTCCAAGGCCACGCGCATGTGGCCGGTCGGGATCGTGCCGTTCAGGTTCGCCCTGCGGAGAGGGCATTTCTTGAACCGACATTTGGAGAGAGTGGCGCTAGGGTAGCGGCGACAGGAGTCGGCCGGCGTCTTCTGGATCCAGATGCGAAGCTTGCTAGTCTTCGACATGGGGTGGTGGTAGATGAACTCCTTGACCTCGTCGATCGTGTAATCCAGCTTCATCAACTCTCCATGTTCGAAGTAGTCGAACTGGTAGGCAGGAGAAGCCCAGGACCCGAAGGGGTTCGTGATGTTTTGCTTGTACATCTTCTCCGCCGAGTACTGGTTGATCTTACCGGACCGCTTGGTCAGCCCCTGCGTCGTCGTGTTGATGCGGTGCCATGGGTGCTTCGGATCGTACTTTGGCTTCTCTCGCGTGAACTTACGACTAGCCACTTCCAGGTCTGCTACAGCATCGCTGTTGCTCGACGATGACCGGCGCCTATCATCATCGTCAGTGTCGATGGGGATGATGCTTGCTGACGGGCCGGCAGGGGGCTTCAAGGCCGTTGAACTAAGAGTCTCGGGGAGACCAGGAGTCAGGTCCAGAGTTCCCACATGGTCGAGACCCAGAGTGTTCAAACCCAGAGTGTTCTGACTCGTCGAGGGATTGAATGCAGCGGGGTAGGGATTACTGTTCTGCTGTTGAGAAGGGTCAGCGTACTGGAAAGCGGGCTCTGCAGTGTACTGGAAGGCGGGCTCTGGGGCCTGGTGAGTAGGATCAGTGTATCCGAGGTCGAACTCAGGGCCAAACCCATTCAAATCCAGACCAAAGCCATTCTCAGCAAGGCCCATGGTCCACTCGTCGCCGTTGATGTTGTCGAACGGGCCGGGCGAATTATTGCTAGCCATGGTTAAGACTGTATCTCCAGGATACTATCGCAAAGGAAGGACGTTGGAAATGCAAATGCGAAAGAGCGTGTGATCGAGTTGGTCAACAACTGGAGCCACCTGCGAGCGAGCGATGCAATGCGGGAGTGATGGATGAAGATGGTGAGCAATTCTGGGACTTATATTGTACTAAATACTTTGAACAGTTCGAGGACAATGAGATTGAGCGTCTTCGACGCCATTGTTTCTTTCCAAGATTAAACGCAATTGACAAAGGAGAACCTCTCCAAGTCTTTGATGGCCGTGGACGGCATCTCGACATAGTGTGAAGACAGCACGTGTTGATATCGAACAAAGAGAGAGCCTATGTTTAGTCACGGTGGCTGAAGAGGCGCATGTGCGCTTTCTTCGACATCTGATCTGCAACGCTCGCAAACCACAGGGGAGAGCAGAAGCGGACGAGATGGTATGGGGACCATCTCCAGGGTACGACTCGAGACTAAAGCGCATGGGAGCGAAACAGCCGAGTAGCAAGTTGGGATGCCTGTTACAGCAATGTATTAGCCATATGCAAACAAGAATTGCAGATAGAATTCCATAGTGTAATTGAAAGATCAGAAGGTCTCCAAGCAGTTCCTCCACATTGTTTGGTTCGGAACAGGTCTGTTATAATTTTTGCAATAGACTCATCATTTGGGTAGAAGGGTTGGATAGAAAAGCGAAGTGAACATACCTTAGTCAAGCCGAGCACAAGCTGAAGAGTTGAGTTAGCGGTGAGCTGGAAGTCGGGACGAAAGAAGCTCGTGTCGTCTCGTGAGACCGTCTCCGACGAAGCACCAAAGCGGCTGAACGGCGATTGTTGCAAGAAGCGATCCCGAAAGACCCCAGCCCTTACACCAGAAGGACCCATTGGGCCGACGTTTGGTGAGTAGAAGCTGGCATGTTGGTCTGCCGGGAGTCGGATCCGCAGGCGTACACACTCATCTGCAAGCAGATGGCTACAGAGCAGCGTGGTCTCAAGACATTTTGAGATGGCGCAATGAAGGCGGAGTGCAGACGCGCAGGGTCGAGTCTTTGTTCGAGTGTTGATGAACTGTGCGGAATTTTTTTCTTTGTAGCGGGCGGCGGCGAAAGGTAGGGCCGACGGCCGTCACGTGCTCGCGGGCCGAGCCAGCCGAGCGTCATCGCCGTTCCATGGCATCGAGACATTGCAGGTCCCGACAACTTCTCATCGCTTTGCCGGCCTATGCAACCCTGCCACTTGTGTTGCGCAATCATGCACGCCGCAACGCGTCTGTCACAGCCGGTGACTCACTAGCCAGCTTATCGCCGAGACCGAGGTCGCCAACGCGCAGCACAACTGGGCTCGGAGTTCGGTGTCGTTTGCCACGTCTGCGCCACAGCCCTCTAGACGCTCCCGGCGCCCGACCCCCCGCGCCACATCGCTGCACCGCTTACCCATCTCCAGCCAACCGCCGTGCGTAGCCCGCTGTAGTGCGTGGCACATGGCAGCCTTTAGCTCTTGCACCTTCTCGCTTCTTCCCGCTTCTTCTCCTGCTTAGGCATGACATGTGCGCGTCGGTCCATACAGAGGCCGAATAATCTTGCTGCCTGAAGTGCAGAGCGGTGGCGGAAAGCAGTACGTACGCTGCTCTGCCTACAGACCCAGGTGTATAGAGCCCACCACCTATTTAAACCCCCCACGTTCCCCCAGAAATGCCCATCATCTCACCACTCATCCCCTCTCATCAATCATCATCAACATGCCTTCAATCCGGTACGTAAATCAGACTGCTCCCTTCTGGGATTTCGTCGCCAGCCTCGAGAACCAAGGCCCCTCCCACCCCTTCGCCGGCCCCTCCACGGAAACCCGTGAGAGCTCCGACGAAGAAGGAGGGCCTCGCGGAAGCTGGGGTCGCGGTCCTTGGATGGGTCCTGGAGGCCCACGTGGCTGGCACCGTGGTCCTCCTGGGCCGTGGGGCCGCCATGGACATGGTCCTCATCCCCACCCCGAGGGCGGCCACCCTCCGCCTCCCCACCACGGCGGTCCTCCTCCGCCGCACTCGCCTCATCACGAAGGCCACCACCCGCCTCCGCCTCCGCCTCCGGGATCCAACCCTGAAGATCCCGCCGAACAGTCTCCTCAAGAAGGTGAGCCGCGCCACGACGGTCCGCCCCACCCACACCACCACCACCAACACCATGGCCGTCGTGGCGGTCACTGCGGACGCCGCGGTGGCGGCCGTCCGGGCAGCTGGGGACGCGGCGGCCCTTGGGGCGGCGGTCCTTGGAGCCAAGGACCCTTTGGTTTTGGCGGCGGTGCTTCCGGCTTCGCCGACCTCGCCGAGGCGTTCCAGAAGCAGCTCTTTGGAAACAGCAACAGCGACAACGACAACGAAGAGAGAGAGAACACCCAGGGCGACTTCAAGCCCGAAGCCGACGTCTTCGACACCGAGAGCTCGTACGTGATCCACGTCTCTTTGCCCGGTGCGAAGAAGGAGGATGTCGGCGTCAGCTGGGACGCCGAGAAGAGCGAGATCAGCATCTCCGGTGTCGTTCATAGGCCCGGTGACGAGGAGTTCATCAAGACGCTGGCCCTGAACGAGAGGAAGGTTGGGCCGTTCGAGCGCAAGATCAGGCTTGGTTCGCGCGCGAACCCGGCGCAGGTCGACGACGATGCGATCACGGCCAAGCTGGAGGATGGCATCTTGAGGGTCGAGGTGCCCAAGCTCGACAAGGACTATGTCGAGATCAAGAAGGTCGACATCCTATAGGGTATTCGCATGAATGTGAATACGGAAAGGAAAGTGTAGGAATAGGGAACATATACCAGGCGTTCAGGTTTAGATAGTTTCTTGCTTGCTTTCACAAAAAGAGAAAACAAGAGAAAAAAAATTCGATTTCCTTTGGAAAACAAAATAAGCTTAACTCAATGATGCTTAAATGTGATGGTCGCACGGTTGTGATGGGGTGAAATAACGAAAACGAACACGATGGTTGAGATACGCAACAGACCAGAATATTTGACAGCGTCACACAGTCGGCCGGATGCATGTACGAGAATGTTTGCGCTTCAACTGAGAGATTGGGAGACCAGAAGCTCGCGGCAGTGCTACACACTCTCCAAAGACCGACATCGCTAGTCCTTGGCGCCCTAATTTCTGTGCCCCGGGACCGGAGCTACACAACGAGCTAGATGCGCATAATTCTTGATTGGAACCTTGCAGGGTAACGCTCATGGATTGATGCGTGGTGACTACGAATGCAACCGCATTTCGGTTACTTAATTTCTGGGCAGGCGTGACTGCGTTCGCCTTGCCGCATTTGGCTGCGGGGTTGAGGTAGCTGCAAAGGATAACGTCATAGCCGAGCAACTTTGGAAGCTGCTCCCCTTCACCTACCTAAGCTATCGTCCAGCTTCAATTCATCCAGCCACCCATCAACTCTGCACACTCTACATCAAACGCGACCAACATCATCCAGCAAACAAAATGGCCACCCGCATCCCCACGTCCACGTCAGTCGTCGAGACGGCCGTGGTCGAAGCTCACCTGAGCAGCGTCTGGCACCTGGTCAAGCTCCAGGACTTCGCCAAGTTCTGGACCAAGCTCGACAAGAGCGAGTTCGTCAAGGGCGCGTCTCCGGAGACGGACGTGTTCAAGTGGAGCTTCAAGGATGGCCAGGTGTTGGAGGTCAAACAGGAGGAGCACTCGGTAAGCGCGGTCGGGTGAAGGGCATGGTCTGCTCTGCGGCGGCGCTATGCATGTTCTGGGAAAGCGATTGCTAATTGATGTGCGTGCTGGCAGTCGATCGATCACTTCATCACCTACTCGGTCATCACGGCGGCCCCCGAGCTCAGCTACTCGTCGGTGGTCAGCACCATCCGGCTGTTCCCCATCACGTCGGGCAAGCATGAAGGCCACACGTTCATCCAGTGGACGGGCAATTTCTCCAGCGATGCTGATGCCGGTATGTGGAGCACAATTTCTCCGAATTAAGGTCGGCGAGCGTCGGCGCCCCCAGCTGGCGCGGGGCGCGAGCGGCAAAAGGGCCAGACCGGCATGGGAGTATAGCTGCTAACGGCGATGCACCCTGCAGGAGTGATCGAGGACGCCAAGTTCAAGCGTCGCGAGGCGCTGGCGGACCTTGCCGCGGCGGTGTCCAAGGGCACAAAGTAGGGAGCTCAGGGCGATCTCAATGAGGACCGGCTCTGGCGAGATTGGCGGGCACGGTTGCGCAAGAAAAAGCCATGATGGTGAACGGATGGCGGAAGGAAAATAAAGTAGCTTTTGCATGACTGGATGCAACAGGAAGGGTTTCCCGCAGCAGTGCTAGGCAGTCTATACTAGCGTTGATGACGTACGCAGGGTTTTGAAACAAAGTTGCACTGTGACAGTGTCTTGGGTTGATTGTCCGCCACGCGATGCAAATGACGAGTGCGCGACCCCTTGGCGCCACGACGACTCAGCAACCTTAAACCAAGCTTGTTTGGCGATGGTGCTGAAACAGATGGCCCTGCCGCTGTTGGAGCGGTGGTTCCGGTGTCGGCTGGACCCGGCAGCAGCGGCCGCCAGGCCAGACCAACCCGCGCCTCGTGAAACCCTCAACGCGCGCCACCAAACACGCTCCCGCCGCCCTCCCACCGCCTGCCCACCCCACACCATGCGGTCCTGCGCTGCACATCTCACCGGGCGCGCTGCCAGGCCACCACGATCTGTCCGTCCGAGATGCAGCTCTGCACCGGGGCCTGCAGCTCCCGGCCCTGCCAAATTACCCCGGATTCAACCACCACCACCGCCTTGCCATCGCGCCTCGGATCCCGCCAATGGTGCAATTCGAGCTGCAATTGCTGCATTCTTCCAGACAGCCGTCTGGCCTCAGCGGCCCGTCATTCCTGCAATCTTCGAAACGGCCGCCCCGCTGTGTAGCGCGCGCCGGCGCAGACGCGTAAGCCTCCGGGCGACGGGGCGCTTGGTCCACAGCTCCATGACCGCTGGAAACAGTGGGCTCATGTGCGCAACCGTCGATCTGCCAAACACCCAAACGCCCTGTTTCTCGTCGTTTCCCTGAACGCGGTAGCCGATCTGCATCTGCAAGGCCCCGAAACATGGAGCGCCGGTCGACGCGGTCGATTGGTGGAGACTATGGCTCGACCAGGCCCCTATTTTCCACCACGCCCCAGCCGCTCTACCGCTGTACAGTGCCCTGTACCACAATAACGGCTCTGTTATGCTGCAACAGGCGGCGTCGCAAGCCGCCACCCCGGCATTCTGTCCCGATGCGGATAGGGATGCCCGCTGCTCTACACCCGTCATTCTGTATAAGAACCTCTGGCTCGGCCACTTCTAGCTCACCACTCGCAGCAGTCCTCTCATTCACTCACACCAAGTAGACCGGTCTCTACTCTTGCTTTTTTCGCTCCCCCACATTGCTTGACGCAATCTCACTCACTTCACCTGTCTTTACCCTTGCTCTCTCTCTGCCCTAATCCCCTCTACCAAAAAAAACCAATCTCTTGAACAAAAGTCAAAATGCTTTCCAAGTACGCCATCTTTGCTCTGGCCTCCAGGTAAGCCGTCTCCCCCCCTCCAGCCACTCCGGCCCTCAGTCACTGACTCTTCCCGCAGCGCCCTTGTGGCCTCGGCCCCCATGCCCCAGCAGGAGGCTGCCCAGTCCGGCTCCCAGCAGGGCGGCCAGGCTGCCGGCACTCCTCCCTCGGGCGGTAGCTTCCCTACTCCCACCGGCGGTTTCGGCGGCCAGCAGACCCCCGGCGGCTCTTTCCCGACCGCTTTCCCCTCGGGTGGCTCCTTCACTCCTGGCGCGTTCCCCTCGGGCGCCGCTGGTGGTTCTTTCCCCACCCCGGGTGCCGGCGGCAGCTTCGGCGGCGAGTCTGGCTCCAACGACGTTCAGGGCCAGAGCGGCTCTTTCCCCACGCCCGCGGCCGGCGGCCAGCAGGGCGGCCAGCAGACTCCGGGCGCAGGCTTTGGCGGTTTCGGTGGTCAGCAGGGCGGCCAGCAAACTCCCGGCGCTGGATTCGGTGGATTCGGTGGCCAGCAGACCCCCAGCGGCGCTCAGCCTACCGGTTCTTTCGGTGGCCAGCAGGGCGGCCAGCAGGGCGGTCAGCAGACCCCCGGTGCTTCTGGTGCTCAGCCCACTCCCGCCGCCATGGGCGGCCAGCAGAAGCGCCAGGACGGTGCTCCTCAGGGCACTCCTACCGGCGCTCCGCCATCAGGCACGCCTCCCTCCGGATTTGGCGGTCCCCAGGGCACCCCTCCCGCAGGCCTTCCCTCCGGTACGCCGCCCGCCGGATTCGGCGGCCCCGTCCCCACCCCCGGTGCCTCCAACGACTTCGAGCAGGCCGCCAAGTTCGCCCAGAAGGTCGCCTCCAGCTTCGGCACGCCGGCCTCGGGCGCTCAGCCCACCGGTGCTTTCCCGTCCGGCGCCGCTCCCCAGGGCACGCCGCCGGCCGGATTCGGCGGTCCCGGCGGCCCTCAGGGCACTCCCACCGGCGCTCCTCCGTCAGGCACCCCTCCCTCCGGATTTGGCGGCCCCCAGGGCACTCCTGGCGCAGGATTTGGCGGTCCTCAGGGCACTCCTGGCGCAGGCCGCCCTCCCCAGGGCACTCCTGGTGCGGCCCAGCCTACCGGCGCGGCCCCCACTCCCAGCTCTTAAGCTACTCGCACTTTTTTGATGCCCGGCTCGACAATCTTTTTTTCGCATCTTAAAGTAATCTGGGAGAAGGGAAGCGGTGGAAAAGTGGAAGGAAAAAGGAACATGGAAAACCCGAGACATTTATTTGGTGTCGACTGAGTGGTTTGCTGCGATTCTCACTCTTCACATTCTTTTCCCCTTTCACTTTCTAACCGCTGGCATCTGTTTTCTCCCCGGCTTGGTTTCTCGGGATGGCCGGCCAAACAGGTGCAGAGACTTGTACTTGTAGATACTTTGGTTTTTTCCTACCAGTATATATCCATAAAATCTTCTGGCTGTGCCGCTAAAATAACCTCGAGTCTTCTTTGCTAGTTGTGATTGTGATTAAGCTTTTTAGAGCTTATATTTATGCATCTTACGGTTATGCTTCTTTAGAGAGGCAGTTGAATACAAGATCCGGACGTAAATGTGCGCATTTAAAACATACATTTACGTCCAGATCTTGTATTCAACCACCCATCTCATGTTAAAATTCAATGGGGCAGATGCAGGTGGGCAATTGCTTTTGTCACCCGTCATTGAATAAAACTCACGTATGTAGTTGAAGTAAACATCCGGACGTAGATGCAAGATATAAAAACACATAAACATATCCAGACATGGGATTCCACTGCCCCCGCAAGTATAGCCTGCTGTGATGAGCGCCATTGCGTGCTTCGCTCACGTCTTGCCGGCAACGAATGGCGCAACGCCGACATTTCTCGGCGGTTGCGGCATGCGTGGTCCACGGTCGTCCGGCTTCATCCTGGCGCGTGCGAGGCGAGCAGCCCCACATTCGCCCGTTCCCTGTCGGCCGTTCATGCACGCCTGATGCACATTATTCCCCCCCGCCTTTTCCCTTCCGCTCATTGCTCCGGCCCGGCGGCGGTCTTCCGTCGGAGTCTTCCATCTTCTTTTTCCCTATTTCCCTTTCCCCTCCCCCCTATTCTCATCATCAGTCGTCGGCTAAATACTGTACCTGACGATCAATCGCCTAAACTTGCGTGAATTTGTTCTTTTCTGTTTCGGAATGCTCACCCCACTTCCCTGTCCGGTGCGGGCTGCTTTCCGCGAGGCGAGGTGGTGGTGATGAGGCGCGCCGCGCTGCCACTCTCTCGCCTCCACTCTTTTTCTTTCCTTCCCTCGCTCGCCCGTCTCCACGTCGCGTGGGAAGGGGCAGATCATCTGCGTTTGGGAATACGAGAAAGTCCAGACTTCCCACGCACTTTTTTTCAACGTCAAGTCTGTTTTGTGCTGCTCTTCGACTTACTCTTGCAGCCAGTCACTTTTCTCGACTTCGACTTCTATGATTGCGAAACACGGATGCAAGACAAGGTGTTTTAGTGGGGGTCGGGGTCTGGATCACAACCACCCACCTCGCCCCCCGGGCCCCCTTTTGGTTGCATGAACAGTAGTAAGACAAACGGTTCGTTGTTCGATTCGTCGGCCAATCGGCCATGTCCAGCCAGCCACACGGTATGTGAAGCTCGACAGAAGCTTCGATTCTCGCAGCGCTGCGGCCAAAGTTTGGTCGCGCTAGGGTTTTTCGTAGCGTGGTTCGGGCTACTGCACGCACGCTGCCGGACCACGGCCTGTGACTGGTTGAATTTCTTTTTTTCCCCTTCCTGTGTGCATGACGGGCGCCCCCAATCGACGGATTGATTCAGGTTGGGTTGGGATGCTTAGGCGGGAAGGGAATCAGGGGTTCACGGGCACCGTCGCAAGTGAGAGCTACAAAAGGCGTGCTGTCCCTCCGTGGTTTGGATGGAATTATTGATTGGCTAATCGAGTACATATTTCCGGCCGTTTGACTCCTGCATGACAGGTCGGAAATTCCGCTACGTTCTCTCATGGAATCGGCTGGTAGCACTGTTCGATCGTCTCACGTCACTCTTGACCCTGTCAGCTTCTCCTGCGCTGACTCGTCCCACCAAGTCGGAACTGACATGGGCTTCGGGTGCCTGACAGACGGGCTGCAGCTCTTCTCGTCGGGACGACCGTATCATTTCCCTCGGGCATGCGTCCGGACGACATCAATGTTACTGATCGATCGCAGCCTCACTGCTCAAGCTGTGCTCACTTGAGTCAGCCCATATCATTCCGTTCTTCCGTCATTGCGACCCAAGTGCTTCAGGTATCTGCGATGTTGCGTAATTGGGCTGCCGCGCGCCTGATGTTCTGGCCCTTTGTTTGAACAGGGTTCTGGCATCCTCCGCGGCAACGGGGCCCCACTTGCACGGAAGCTTGTTCTTGCCCTGCACACTGAGCGCCACACGGAACACGCCGCATTACTAAGGCATTGTTGTGTTGCTTCTGAGGAACAACTCTGCACTTCTACATTGATGCCGTATATCCAAGAGCGAAGATGAAAGAGAAGAGCCCGGCCGTTCCATCTTTTCCATTCTGTGGATATAAGGTTTATATACTGTATAGGCTAATGAGCTGTATAATTAACACCATGGCGAGGCCTACACGGCTGTGTGGTGCTGTGGGTAACACTTAAGTTTTCACACCTCGTGTCACTGTTCACTACACGGAGTCTGGTCATTAGCAATACCAGTCATGGGAAGAAGCCGCCCTGGTGACAACACTCGATAGGGCGGTGGAAACTGCAACTCAAATCATGTTTGTAGATGAGATTTTGTGCCTGTATGAAACCGCATTTTCCGTATGCCAGTCTTGCTTCCGCAACAGATTCTGCCGCAGACCTCCCGAAGTAGTATCTTAACCAATTTGTAGGCTTTTCCCCCCAGAATGAAGCCATTTTTCCCAATTGCCAACCTTTCGCCCCGTAGATGAATTCCATTCAACTTTGCCCATACATCGCCAAAACCAAAATGCTTCGCCACTTCCCCCAAGTCCCGCGGTTCCAGTCTATCCGTCCATCAGCCCACTCAGCCTCTCTTCCTGCCCTTGTTCGGCATAATCTCTGTCCCACAGCGCCTCTTGCAGCGCGTCTCTCAACTGCTCGTTTGCTTCAAGTAGCTCTGAGATTTTCTTGTCCCGTGCTTCGAGCTGTTCTTGGAGCTCTTGTTGCTTCTTGTTGGCCTGGTCAAATATCAGCAATAGTAAGAGTGCGAATGATCCGTCTTTCACTTACGTCGATCTTGAAGGTGTTGAAGGCTTCCAGGAGCTCGGAATGACTGCCAAAGCCTTCTTGGGCGGAGGTTTTGAGCTGGCCCTGCCCCTGGTTCTTGCTATTCGCGGTTGCAGAGGAGCTCATGATTGCAACGGTGTTGTTGTCAGACGTGTTTTTGCAGGTAGGGCCGGGTATGTTTCGTGTTTTCTCAGGTAGCGCTGGACGTATCTTCAAAAAAACCATGTAAGTGTTCTGAAAAACAATGTAGATATTTGGAAGTAGTGGATGAAGAGTGGAGAGCGATGGAGTACGAGATGAGGGGTTTATATGGCAGTTGCCCGTGTGAGTGGGCACATGAGCGCTGAGGGAACATGACCCAATCAGGAAACATTGAGAAGAAAGAGGGCAATGACGGGCTTCTGGAAATCCCTAGTGTTGCCTGTTTCGGGCACGAGAGTGAAAGAGGCAGGTGTAGCTTCTCCAATATGTATTGCCTAAAAAGGCTAGTGCAAGTCTGGGTTGATAGCTTTTGATGTCGACCGACTCTACTTCCAGGCCCTCTCCGATACGTGCGATTCTTTCTACCAAACTACAGTTTCAGAGGAACGAGGCACCCTGAATCTACGTTTTCAGAGTGACGAGGCACGCTGCACACAAACCTCTTCACCATGTTGCTAATGTCGCGCCTTCCTGTCGTCGCGCCTTCCTGTCGTCGCGCCTTCCTGTCATCGCGCCTTCCCGTCGTCGCACCTTCCCGTCGTCGCAACCGCCACCTCAACTCGCCACCTCAACTTGCCCACCCACACCTACCACTCCAAGTACCACCTCTACATGAGAAAAGTTCCATCGGCGTCACACCTACATGAGAAAATCCCGATCAGCACCACCTCTACGTGAGAAAATCCCCATCGGCGGTGTCACATCTACATGAGAAAAGTTCCATCGGCGTCACGCCTACCTGAGAAACCGGCCATCCATCGGCGTCACACTTACCTGAGAAAATCTCGCCCAGCGTCGAACATACATGTAAAAAGTACCCTTAGCACTGTTTACTTGCAAGTTGAACTGACTTTCCACTCAAGCATGTCCAAGTTCACCGAGGAGGAAGAAGCAATGCTGCGACTACTAGCAATTGAGCGACAAGAGGTTGAGATTCGGCTGGGAGCCATACGGAGGCAGAAGAGGAAAGCAACAGACGACATTGCACCAGCGCGAGATATCTCTGGCCCGTCCGTCGCCCGCGAACCTGATTCCTCGATGCCTCAGGTCATCGACCTTGGCAACTCTGACGCCGAGACCTCGCCCTGTGCAGCGCCGCAAGCTCGCCGTCCGTTGCACGAATTTGTCACCCCAGCCGCGGCACCACCACCGCCGAACCAGACTCTACTCCACCAAGCCCGCCCACCCGCCTCCCATCATGAGCGGCACCGGTTTGGACCCCAAGCCGTTCGTCCGGAGCCCCAAACAGTGAACGCGGCATGCATCATTGATTTGGGATCGGAAGATGATGATGATGATGACGATGACAACGATGCAAGCGACGCCAACAGCGTCCCTCAAACCATGACTGTCGTTGGCAACATCCGACGCAACCCCACGAGAGTACAGCCTCAAAACCGCCAACCGCTGATTATCACCAAGGGCGGTGACTTGCCACGGTCATTGGACTTCTCACAACCATTTGCGGACGTGCCATCACCTGGCATGCACACATACGCATGCATACCTGAGCACTGGCGGGCCTTGAGAGCCACGCATCCGAAGTTTGGATGTGCCCAGTGGGGTTTAGAGATGGCCGGAAAAGTGACGTGGCCAGCAGACACCTTCTTGGCCGGCGAATTCCGGAAAGTCGATGTCTGCCTCCCCGGAAAGGTTACAGCTTACGATGATCCAAACTTCATCCAGTCGTGCCGCGAGATTGTGTGGGACCTTTACACCATCTATGCGGATGGTCTAACTCCTTGGGATCCACTGAAAGGCGAGACCATCTACAGCACGAACCCGCAGCTTAGGGACAAAGATGGATGCGTCTTTGACAGTTGCCCCTACAACAGAACGGCTCGCCGCCTTTATGGGAGGTGGGCTACGAATGCCACTTATGCAACTGCATTGAAAAAATGACACTAAGCAAAAGCATAATGCTATCATTGGGTTGTGGGCTCATAACTCGCACGAATGGGTGGCGGTATCTCACATGCCTCATAGAAAAATTTTTCATGGGATGGGTAGATGAATACAAAGTCCGGACGTACATACAGTTTTTAAATGAGCACATTTACGTCCGTATCTTGTCTTCAACTGCCTACATAAATGTATATGATGATGCGGCATCTACGGAAGATAAATTGGGGTGAGCAATTTTATTTTTCACCCGCTGTGACATGGCTTCCGCCCCATGGTGGTTTGATTGGTATTCCAACATAATTAAGGCAGTGGAAGATCTTGTCCGGATGCTTTCGTTTCCGAATATATCATGCATTTACGTCTAGAAATACGCTTTAACTACCGCCGTATCGTAGTGGATTATACAACAGAAGGAACTGACCGCTCCCAAATTTATCTCACCAAATAATGCTCATCCGCGGAGGTAGTTGAAGAAACGATCGGCATGCAGATGCACATTTTTTAATTGAACAAATGCATCCGGACATATACTTCAACTGCTATTGAAATTGGGAAGAGCAGGTGACAAATTAATTAAGCCTACCCGCATTATCATTGCAAAGGTATTGCACCATACTTGTAGGTAGTTGAATCCAAGATCCGGACGTAGATGTGAGCCTTAAATACGTGTAAATACGTCCGGATCTTGGATTCAACTACCTATGTAGACAGAGTGTGCCGACCTTAAAGAACTTTGTCTCGCACGTTTGAAATTTGTCTCAACGGAACAATGGCTTAGAGTGGAACAGTGTCTCGAGCCACCACGAAGATTATCCTTGTTCCGAATCCTGTCTCAGTGGGAGGTGTCTCGAGCCAGACTGACCTTCAGATGTAAAGAGCCTCTACTTCGAAGGGGTTGTATAAATGCCCTTCTCACTCGGTCTGACCATCCACTTCCCCCTCACATCTTTACCCTACCCATTGTTCCTGCAAGAGCCTCTACCCACACCTCGGCCCCAAAGAACCACAACAAGACAAACCAACACCACAACCATGCCTCTATTCCGCCTCTTCGCTCCCGCTCGCAGCAGCGACCCCAGCGCCCATCATCCGCAGCATCATCCATCGCCCTCATCGTCATCATCATCATCGCCTGTGCCATCACCACCACCACCACCACCACTCCCACCACTCCCACCACAACCCTCCTCCCCCAGCCGAACCTTCCGCCACCTCTCCCCCTCAGACATGCACCTCCTGACCCGAATCCTCTCCCCTTCCTCTTCCTTCTCAGACTCCGCCGCCGCCGACGACGACGACATCAGAGCCGCCGTCAAAAACGCCTTCCTGCCGTCCGCGCCGACAACCAACAACGCGGCCGCCGCCGCCGCCCGCCGTGCTGCTCTGTCACGACCCAATGACGACGACGACGACGACGACGACGACGACGACGACAGGGAACCGCTTCTCCGCCGCCCTTCTTCTTCTTGCTCGACACCGCCGACCGCGAGCGGCACGGGCATGGGCACGGGCACGGTCGGACGCGTCCGCACGCGTCTGCGCATCGTGACGCTGCCGGCGCATTTGCGGGCGCGGCAGTCCGGTTGCGGCAGTGGAGGAGGAGATGAGGTTGGCGGGAGAGCAGAAGGGGGAGGGGTTTGCGCCTTGCACACCGGCATGGATGCGGGGGTGTTGGGCAGGGTGCTGGCGTTCGTGCGGAGGGAGGTTGGGGAGTGGGCGGGGGTTGGAGGTGGGGAGTCGAGCGAGGGTGGTGGTGGTGGGGGAAGGGAGGAAGGGGATGAGAGACGGGTGAAGGAGGTCTTGGAGGCGTTGAGGGGGGCGGGGGAGGGGGAGGAGGAGGAGGAGGCGGGGTGCGATGGGGGCGAGGCGGCGGGAGAGGGGGACGGGCGGGAGAAGAAGAGTGTTGATGACACAACGACACCGTGGTGTGCTGCCGGCCCGTCTCCGGCGTCGTCCTTGCCGTCTCCGTCTACGCCGCCGACGCGGTCGAGATCATCTTCGGATGGTGCGGGCGACGCTTGCTGTGCCTGCGTCCTCGCTCGCATTGGCGGTTCGCCCGCGCTTGTTTTGGCGCTGCGCGTCTCGCTTTTGGCTCGGTGCCGGTGGAAGCGGCTGGCTAAGGGCTCGACGCGATTGGCGTGGGTGGACGGGTGGCTGTGGTGGGCATGCGTTCGTGAGGCTACTGCTGCTGGTTTTGGTGGTGTTGCGGTGGATTCCGCTGCGAAGGTGCTATTTGACGGGAAGGTCAAGGAGAGTGAGTTGGTCGGGAGGATTCTGAAAGACCAATTGAAGAGGGAGAGGAAGAGCAACAGGAGGAAATGGAAGAAGAGTGAAGCTGGTGACGCGAGGCGGGGTGGCCACGACGAGACGATGGTGCCGAGTCCGAGCTCGGTGTACTCGCAAGAGGTAAGTCTTCCTCTGAATGGTGAAACAGAGAGGCTAATGGTTTACAGGGAGACACTTTGTCGATCCAGGAGAGAAGGCGACGGGGTTTACCTACCTACCTCACCATCAACGTGCCTTCTTCCAGCTCTGAATCTCCGCGCCGATCCTATCAGATGCATGTCCACCCGGCGCTGCGGGAAAGTGTACGTCGTTTTCGAGAAAGGATTCAAAAGCGCCCGTGGTTGGCGAACCCGACGGAGACGTTGGCAGCGGATTATCGGGCCCTGGTGAGCCCATGGTAAGGCATGTAACGTGTGCAAAAAGAAATATATTGCCACTGGACCAAACGCTCAAGATCTCGTACGATGGCTGGCTTCCTCTTTGGCAGATCTCGTTTTGGCCATCATCGTTCCCTTTTGGTTGCCATTGTCTCAAGTTGAGTTTGGATATGACGTTGCAAGCGGCTCATACAACTGCACAGGTGACTGCGTAGGAGTGGTGAGTTTAGCTTGGGTGTATAAGCCAAGCAGCGAGCTTAGACGTTACTTTTCTCTGCCCTACTACGTAAATAGACGAAGCCATGTTTGGGCGTAGAAGTAAGCTTTAAATCTCCACAAACATAGAGACGTGGGATTCAACTACTCACGTAAGTGTGGTGCAGCATGTCCGTCGAGACGGCAGTCTTCCATCGCACGAGGAGGGAACAAGATTGGAAAAGCACAACCTCAGTCTGCAATTCTCTTACCGGCTTCCTTCACCCGCTCGGGCCAACTTTTCTTTCGGAATCTAAGGTGAGTATTTGAGCAACATCCAAACATTTATCCAGAGCGTAAAGACAGGAGAACAAGAACGAGGGTATCGGTATACAGACTCTAAATACCAAGAAGCCAAGAAGAAAACGTTGAAAATCCAGCCGCAGCCGCCCAATCCACCACCCAACACACAAAGATCTAGCAATGTGTACGTGTGGGATATGTATACCATCTGCCCCCCCCGCATTCTCACCCGCCTTAAAGGATGTTCTTTTTTTCCCCGAATTAGGATTGGCTAAATTATGAACCAAATTCCCGGACCCAAGTGGAAGCAAAGATCAAGAAGCGAAGAAAGACGAGGAGAAGAAGAGAGATACGAAAGATGAACAAGAAAGGGAAAGAAATCACGAACACGATCCAAGCTCGCCCGACCAATCTTTTTCTTCCCCGTTTTTCTTTCTCCCTCTTTCCTGCTCTTCAAAGACAATCATTCATGAAGAAGAGATGAGGAAAGCCGCCCGAAATCCTGAAATCCGCCAAATACGCTTGAAAAAGACGAGCAAATGACGAGAAACACCTCAAGTGGTCGGGAACACCGTAGACTTGAACAACACGCCCTTGCCGTAGATTCGCACACTCAAACCCGTCGCGATGCGCACCCTCGGCGGTAGCTCCTCCTTCGGTGGGCCGGACTGCAAGCTGACCTGGCTGCCGCCGTTGTCGCCGGCACGCGCAGCGCCCAGTTGCTGCTCACGCTCGCGCTGGCGAGCCTCGCTTTGCTGCAACTTCTTGCCACCGCCACCCATGATGCTCGAGAACATTCCCCGCCCACCCGAACGCTTGGTCTCCTGTTGAGGTCCCTGCGGCGAGCTCTGTTGAGATTCGTCCTCGGCCACTACAGACCCCGTGGTCATGTCCTTCAAGTCACTCGCTGCGCTGGCCAGACTGGCGCGCTCGGCGGATTCGCTGTCACGATGCTGCAGAACGCCTTCCGCGCAAGGCTGGGCCAGAGGAGGGATGCCGCTCTCGACCGTCATCTGTTCGCCCATGATGCCGTGTCCGGGTGGATAATGCTCGATAGCAATTTCACGGCTCTCGAGCGGCAGATGCGAGAGGATGTTGATGGTGAGTTCGATTATCGGCGAAACATTTGCCTTCAGCTCCAGGAAGTCCTCGTGGTTCGGATCCACGACGTACATCTCCATCGTGGCAGTCAGGGACTCGTTGAGGGTCTTGATCAAAAGTTCGCGGTTGGCCGTTGCCTGCGGTCCACGAAGCTGCTCTGCAAAGCCCTCTGTGGTTGCGAGTCGCCAGTTTATAAGCTTGGATGTGAGCGCCTCCTCTTCCTCGGTATTACTTGCTAACGGAGCGTGCTTGCGGATGTTGATGTGACAGCTCTTGAGTTGCTTGGAGAGGTGTTGGTCAAGATCGGGGTGGAAAAACTTGTTGAAGACTTCATCGAGCAGCCATTTGCTGATGACGGCACGTCCGACAGCAGTCATCTCACGGGTGCCGACCTTTACAGCATCATGATTGACAGCAGTCTGCAACCAGGGTGGGATTTCCTTCCAGATCTTTCGGATGGCAAAGGCAGCCTGCTTGACAAGACCGTGAAGACGCTCGAATCGTGCGCTGTACTCGGTGTCATCGAGAGATGTACGCGATTGAGAAAGGCGCGTGTGAGCCAAGGTGTTCTGCAGCGAATGGACCTGAGACTGCTGCTCGAAGAAGTACCGCTTGACCTTTTGGTACTTTTCGCCTGTGGAAATAGTCAGAGTTTGTTGACATACAAGCCGGGGTAGCACTTACGCAGAACGTCATGGTCCTTCACCAATTGTGCCACCTCTTCATCACTCATGTCACTAACGGCGCGCTTGGGCGGCGGAGTACCACGGCCACTCTCATTGTCATTCCCACCATTCTTGTTACCTCTAAAGCGTTGGTCCTGCGATCCAGAAGGAACAACATCTGCACTAAACGTCTGGCGGTTCGGGGTAGGCTGCTGCGCAAGGTTGGAACCTTCCCTCGACGGAGGGGCCATGCCCCCCTTGGCGGCGTCGGGGGAGCGCTTGTTCGAAGCCGGAGGCATCTGTTCGGTCGACTGCTGCGGATGAGGTTCCTGTATTGGAGTAACCACAAAGTCCTGGGTTACGTGCGGGGCCAGGGTCTGGCTCTGGCTCTGGCTCTGGTGGCTTGGAGCAGGGGACGGGGAAATCTGCGGCGGATGCTGAGGCTGCTGAGGCGTTGGCTGTTCCTGAGAAAGCCGCTGCGGCTGCGCCTGAGCCGGGACACGAACAATTGGCGTCCGGAAGGCTTCCGGTTGGTGCGGCTGAAACTGCTGTTGCTGTTGCTGCGGCGGGGCGGACGTCACGGGCGGGATGAATTGAAGATCCTGCTCCTGCTGCTGCCTAGAACCGGGGCGACCTTGCTGGTGCTGCGGTTGATGCTGCTGCTCTTGCTGTTGGAGCCGCTGGTAAGCCTGGAAGTCGGCTTGCTGCTTGATGTATTCGTGTTGGGCCTGCTGGGTGTCCGGTCCGTGTAGGTGCTGACTCTGGGAGTCGATGCTTTCGGCGGAATGCGGGTTCGAGGGTTGGTGAAGCTGATTCTGGTTGGCCTGTACCTGCGGCTGTTGGGCGTACGACTGCTGGTAGTGTGGTGGGGGCGGATTATGGGCGCTCAAGCCACCGTTGCCGTGCGGGTGGGGGCCGTGTTGATATTCGCCCGAATTGCGGCCACGCAGACTCTGCTGGAAGCTCTGCTGGGTGTTGACGCGGGCGAGCGACGCACGGCGGTACTCGTTGGGGTCAGGGTTCTGGCCAATGGTGGGGTTATTGGGCTCGTAGTAGGGGTCTTTGGCGGGCGGGGCGGGCGAGCGTTGGTCGGGCTGGAGCTGCAGGAACGGGTCGAGGTGCGGGTTGTGTTCGTCGACCTCGTGCGATGGTGGCAGCTGCTTGCCCTGCTGCCAATAGCGGTGGTCCTCAGAGAGGCTCTGCGGGCGCGGGACGGGAAGTTCCTTCTTTCTGACCGACACGCGTCTGCCGAGACCTTTGTCTTTGGGTTGCGGCTCGGGGCTGTCCTTGGAGGAGCCCAGGCCAAGTCTGCTGCGCAGCGACTTCTTTTCGGGTACGTGGCTCACGCTACGGTCGGGCTGCGGGGAGTAGGAGGCATAGGGCTGCGCGCTGGCGCGGTCGACGGGCGTTGCGGGGACGTCGACGGCGCCGCCGACGGGGACGGGGCGGTCGAGAGACAGGTTGGAGCCCGGGAGCGAGGGCGGCGGCGGCGAGTGATAGCTGCGCTGCTGCGAGTCGTCTGGCTGTCTGAAGCGGTGTTCTGCAATGGGCCGTCAGCGCTGAGCCCAGGTGCCTTGTTGTCGCGCGCGGGGCTTGGCAGCGCGGGCAGCGACTGGCCTGCCACGTACCTGAAGAGGCCGACGACGCGTAGTCGGTGGCACTGCCCACAGAAGCTTGCGACTTGTTGGACTTGGACCAGAAGGAGGGTTTCGAGGGCATTGCAGAGCTCGCGGAGCCACACGACGCTGCGCGCGGCTTGGGACTGCGAAGGCGGGCGCCGCGGGTGGGGCTGCGAGAGGATCAGCAGAGTCGCTGGCGCTGCTAAAGATAGGCCGGGCGCGTGCTGCGCGCGGAGAGGCAGAGGTGCTCGCGCAGTGCGAAGCGCTCTCGACGAGGGGTGCGAGGTCAGGCTGGCGACGGCAGGCGTACAGGAAGCTCTCCAGCTGGGCACAGGCTGCTGCGGACATGGAGCGGGAAGTGGGTAGCTCGATGAGCTATCCTCGAGCGCGCTGCCGCCGTCAGCCGCACGTGTAGGGCTCTCGGGCAGCCGCTGGAGGCTTCAGGCCGGCGCGGAAGAGCCGCAGACCCACCGCTGGGAGCCGTGGAATCCATGCGCGAGCCTTGGTGGTGGCAGTGCCGTGTAGGTCGGCCAGCCCGCCCGCAGCGAAGCTGGAGAGACCCTGAGCCGCACGCGTTCGCCGGCGCGTTGTGGTGCCCAGCGCGCAACCTGCGTCCCAGCACCTACACATCGTCCAGCGCCCTGCCCCGCGCCCAGCCTGCGCGACCATGCCTCTGCAAGCCTATTTTTAGCTGCGCGGACGCTGGCGCCCGGCCGGCCAAGCAACCTAAAACCCACTCGCCGTCAGCACGCAGGTGCCGCTCCTCGCCCAATCCGGCCCAATGCCCCAAATCCTCACTGCTCCTCCCACAAGAATCTCTGTTCGACCGTCTGCAAAGGGCCCGCGACTCACCGGTCGCTGCGCGCTGGTCTCTTGGTCCTACCAGGCCCTCCCCGATTTGTCTCTGCGCAGATTCCTCGGAAAGTCGTCCGGCCAGCCGCCGACTGGATTGCAGGGCTGTGCCGCAAGCGAACGCGCGCTTGAGAGCCCAGGGTCGACCTTCGAGCCAGCGCGCCCACCGTCCGTCGCCGGTCCAGGTACGCTCTGCGCATGCTTCCAGGCGGGGGGTCCGATCGTGCCGAGGACCGCATTCCGAGCGCTGCGACCGCTTGTCCTCTTCCAGCCCGCCTGTGATACGCCAGCCACGACCAGGTAGTATCTGTCCACCTAGATCTATAATTCTTCGCTCTTCTCGGCGCGCCCGACCACGAATTCAGTTTGTGTAGGAGATGCAGGTGCAACAGAGCATCGTGTTCACCCGCGTGGTTCATTCCCGCCGTGTGCGCGTGGGTGCTTCTTGCCTTCCGGATGCGCATATAAATTGACCTCATTTCTCGTCTCGGGCATCTCGTCTTCACTGCTCTCATCTCACGAGTCTGCGAGAAGTGAACTGTCCTCAATATCAATCACCATGTACCTGTCTACTATTCTCGCGAGCTTCTTTGCTCTCATGGCTTGTGCCATCCCCCTCGCCCATCAACGCAGGCCGTCCGACATGGCGTGCGCAAACGCCGGTGATTGCTACAAGCTTCAGAGCTTCAACGTCACCGCCGACAAGCTGATCCACCTCAGCTTCACCATCTATGCCGATGGCAACAGCCACGACAACAAGACCGTCTGCAGCACCTCGTGGGAGGTTGACGCGAATGTTTGGCCCCAGGACTATGTAAGACCCAGGCGAGAGCAAGCTTGTGTCACCATAGCACATTTTTTTTAACGCGGAACCTTGCAGATCAAGTGTAACAACGACTTGTTCCAATGGAAGTTCTCGAAGTTCAACAGCGTCATCGATTGGACCATGGAAGCCACGCACGATTTTAGCCTTGGAGGGTACGTTTCTTGCTTTCCGTCTGACTCCGAGGCAGATCTTTCAAGCTGACCCTGCTGCTCCAGCTTCGGCGCGCGCGCCTTCGCCAACGGCACGGCCGTTAGCAACGACTTCTTGTGCGAGGCAGACGCCTCCGGAGCGCAGCACTGCAGCCTGAAGACGGACCATGTTATCAACCTCGCCTTATACGCGATGATTGCCTAGAGTCGACGGGGATGGAAGGTGTTGCACGCCCGAGGCTGGCAGGGGTGGCGGGAAGCCAAGGCGGTTGCTACGCGGAGCTTGGTGATCCGTCGATGACTCTGGTGCCTTGCATAAGGCTTTTGCGCCACTCATGTGGCTTTCCTTATTCTTTGCGAACGCAGCGTCCACTTTTGTGATTTTCATGACTTTGACGAGACACGGCTGTCGTAGTTAGTACAGAATCGATCGCAACCTAATACGCACCTTCAATAATCCTGCTGTCTCGGTAGTGTCATGCGCTTCTTCAGCTTTTCCCGCAAAACGACTAGGCTGCTGGTCCGTTGTCTCGTGAGATCATCCGGCGGGTTGAAGCGTGCATCCGAGCAGGCAACCACGATGCGCCACATCTCCTTCCACCCGGACGAGCGAGCGCGCGAACGCCGACTGCTCTCACGTAGCCGTAGAACTGGCAGCAGGCATGCAACGTCTGCTCTTCTTGCTTTTGGTCTGGCACGTTGTTTCCCAGCGCCCCGGTCGCAGTCACATGGCCACGGACCCAATTCGGTAATTTTGCCTTCGGCCTTGGAAAGGGGTGCTGCGGTGGCATCGTGTCCCTTTCCTTCCTTGCGGGGAGAATCCAGGGGAACACAGACGAAACATCGCCGCATGATCGCGGAGAAGCGTGTGATGGCTGCAGTCCCATCATGGCCGGCCACTAGGAGCACGTCCGGCCGCAGCTGACCGAGCAGAAGGCGGCGGATCTGAGACCTGACGATGCGAGCTACGTACCACGAGCGTAGAGTGACATTCGTGAACCCCGCTGGATGGAAGCAAGGTGGGCGGCCAATCGCCAGGAGTGCTGCGTGCTCGTTGGTCCGTCCGTGTGAATACCAAGTGTACAGGGCGCACTTCGAGGCGCGGCCATTGCTCGCTTGGCGCTGCGTCCTGCTGGATCCGCCTCAAACGATTTGTAAGGGAGGGAAGGTGGCCTCGATCGGGACGGCCGGTGTTGCGGAGCGGGCGGTCTCGCAGTCATTGATGACAGGACAGGAATGAATGACGATGACTGCGCCTGAGGTGATGGTGAGGTTTGTTGAGGGCTGCCTCAGGCCGCGGTCAGGCGTTTGGTCGGGTGGCGGCGGGAACCTGATCGAAGCCTCCGTCTGGCTCCGCGCCCAGTCATCGCTTTGCAGCCCAAGAACACGTCGGTTTCGATCCACAGCGCGCGTCGAAAATGCAAACATCGGGCGTCTGATAGGGAAAACGCAGCAGGCAGCGGGGCTCGGCCGGGCGTCACCGTCAATGCGAAAGCGACGTGTTGGGTGCGTTCGTAGGGCTCAGCTGCGCCACTCGGGGCGCCACAATTGGTCAGCCACGGGGACAATGACGACGATCATCCGCCGTGTGAGTCAACGGCTGCGGTGCGCGTGGTGACTGTATCGCGTGGTCCGCGATCGGAGACCGCGCCCACTCTCTGACCCCATACCCCGCTGTATATATTCACTGGGAGATCGCCGCAATGCATGCTTCCAACCTTCCCTCAAACCCGACCTCCCTCTCCTCTCAACAACCTCTAAAAAAAAAAACCAACATGGGCCAACGACACAACCGAAAGCGCACGAGGAGTCGCCCGCGCAACCGCCGCGCAAACAACCACGCGCGCGACTCCTCGGTCGACAGTTCTCTCTCCTTCACTTCGGAGTCCTCTTTTTCGAGCCAGCCTGCGTATCCTCATTTCCAGCGTTACACCTCTTTTTCAAACCCACCCGCGACACACTGGCACCAGCAATACTCGGCCTGGCACGTCCGACAGGAGCTCCAGCAAAAGCAGCAGCAGCAGCACATGGAGAACCAGCGTCTTCGCATGTTCGGCGGCGAGGCGGCGGACGGCGCGGAGCTCTGTGGTCCCATGCTCAAGGTCGTCATGGACCTGTTCGACGACATCGACTACATCGATCCCTAACTGGCGGGACCATCTCCACACCATGTGACTCCGCTCCGCATCTTATGACCGCCACGACGCCTGCTTTCTCCCTCTCTCTGCCTGCTTCTCCACCGAGCTTGTTCATAGCCGCTGCACCGCATGATCACGGATACCGATCACGGGCGTTCTAGGAGTCTATACGTGGAATCCGTTTTCGATACCATTTTCCCATCATCATCATCATTATCATCATTTCACGGAGTCTACAAGGCGCAATATATAACAGGTCTTCAACACCTGGGAAATCTTTACTTTCTCTTCTCGTGTACGAAATATTCAACGACGTCACCGCTCAATCATTTTTCTCCTCATCATCGAAAAAGACAAAGAGGTTTCTCTTCTACGTATCAAAACTCAGCCGGAGGCGTGGGAACAACACTCGAAGCCAGGACTTGTAGCAGTGAAGGCAGGCCGCCACCACGGTGGTCCTTGCTGGATCGGTTCGATAGTGCTCGAGCCTTGGGACTCCGGACTACTCTCTGCATAGTGTGCAAAAAAGAGGAGGTGGCGAGACAAGACAGCAGGAACGGGGGAAGAAGTTTTGAAGTATCGGCTCGATGCACGCAGCTCCGATGTTTTCTCATTTGGGTATGCTTGAGCGTCGCTGGATCTTTTCGCTTGGTTCGGAAGGGGGGGAAGAAGGGGCTTGGACACATGTGGAGCGAGTTTCAAAAAAGGAAATCTCGCGATGAGACGAAAGTGGTGTGACTTTTTATAAAACACTCTTGGGAAGAGAAACAGCATGGAAAGGAGTACTCAGGGGCATTTACGGGCTATGGTCTCCCTTTTCTTTCGAAGATACCCCAACCAGCTAGTATTAGCAATGATCCGAATCCATTTTCTTCAAGTATGGAACATTTCAGAACATCAGAATGCGAATCCAAGTGACTCAAGAGTTTGAATCAACTTGTAAAGTCATCTCCGTAGATAGACTCATTCATCGTAAGCTGCGCCAGTCACAAGTGGTCAATGGGTTGGCACACTGCTCCGCTATGCGGAGCAAAACAATCACAAATTTTCTTAGATTCGGCTCCGGACATAATAATAGATACTCCTTCCTTGTCCCATTTTCCAGCCCTCCAGGGTATTATTCCACGCATGCAATGCCAAAACATTCTGATCCCAACGCCATCTTTGCCCAACACCCCTAGTATGATGCCTGGTTGCTGATCCACACATGTGTTGTTGCCGATTGAAAGTCGAGAAGATTTTAAGAGGAGCAACTTGGGGTCCGCGTACGGTCGGAACGATCATCGTAGTTCTGTACTTCGTCGTCGTGGTGGTGATCGCTGCCGCGGCGGGGGCCGGAAGTGAAGTTGTAGTCAGCACCCCTGCGGTGGCCGGAGGTGAAGTTGTAGTCGTCATCATCGTCGTCACGAGCGGCCAACAGGACGCGCCAATCCTCCCAGCCGGAGGTGATGGTGGCGAAGAAGGACTTGAGACCCATTTTGTGATTGTGTGTTGGGTTTTGTGGAGAAGTGTTGGTTGGTTGGAGGGAGAGTTGGTTGTTGTGCCGGGAAGTTGGCGAGCAACGAGCAGACTTTTAAGTCCTGAGAGAGTGTTTGCGGGGTTTTCGAGCAAAGGATGCTGATCGACAGGCTAGCAACAATTGAAGGAGATCATGAAGGACTAGAAGGGAGCTTGGGCTGGACGCAATTTATGTGTTGCCGTCGCATCATGCTGCACCGTTTTCCTGCGTCGAGGGCGACAGCCCCCCGAGCGTTGTCCGAGAGAAGTGATCTCCGGGGAGGGGGCGGCAATGATTGTGATTGGCGGGCGCTCCCGTGCAGGACGATAGCGCGAAAAGGCGAGAGCACGGGTGGAGGAAGCATTTGCTCATTTGCGAGGCTGGCCAGCATAATGGCTCCTCGTTTCAGGGTTGTTTGGCTTCTTTCAGCAGGTCGTGGCTGTCGTGATGCGCGTCCCCACCTACCACTGAGCCTGTCTCGGCCAATCGAGCCGCGCTATCAGCCTGCCTCGACCGTGAAGCTGACATAGCCCGTGATCTTCGCCGACCGGGCACGCATTCTGCCATTGGAATTTGTCAGTTGACGTTGAGGTGCATCTGAATATCAAGCAGCCACGCAGGCGATGCGAGGAAGGCAGGTGGCCGTTCCTCTGGGCCGATAGCGAGGTTGCAATGATGGCGCCAAGTGAACGAGCACGCAGGGCTGTGATTTGTGCTGGAGCAAGGGACGGAGAGGTGGTCTGGGTCTGGGGTATGACGCGCTGGTGACGGGCGGTGAGCCGGGCTGGTGCTCCCGCGTGCATGTCGTCTTCGACACCCCACCTACCCAATCCACGGCGCTACGCCCAGAAATCGCCGACGCGACGGCTTTTCCGTCCACGCGCACGCCATGTCGCGACCCTCCGCACCACTGCTCCCCGACCCACCATGAGACGATAGCCAGGCGAGCGTGCAGCCCCCAGAACCAATAGCACCAACGACCGCTTCCCTCTGCCGCCCATGGCGTCCGACGAGCTGCCCGCGCGCGTCGCCGACGAGCTCACCAAGCTCGACCCGGCCGTGCCTTTCCGCGCCTCCAAAACCCACATCCACCACACCTGGGCCCGCACCTTCCACTCCTACCCCGAGCTCTACATCCGCCCGCAGTCTCTCGCCGAGATCCAGAAGGCCGTCGTGCTCGCGCGCCGATGTCGCCGCCGCATCACCCTCGTCGGCTGCGGCCATTCGCCCAGCGACCTGACCTGCACCTCGGCCTGGATGATGAACCTGGACCGGTACAACCAAATCGAGCGCATCGACCGTGAGAAGGGCATCGTGCACGTCCAGGCCGGCATCCGTCTGTACCAGCTGAACGAGGCCGTGCTGGAGCATGGTCTCACCATGCCCAATTTGGGTAGCATCAATCAGCAGTCCATTGCGGGCGCCATGGCCACGGGCACTCACGGCAGCAGCCTCCAGCATGGCCTATTGTCCGGGGCGGTGCGCAGCCTCCGCATGGTCCTGGCGAACGGCTCCGTGGTCTTGTGCTCCGCTGAGCAGAACGTCGATCTTTTCCGCGCCGCGCTGGTGTCGCTCGGCGCGCTGGGCATCATCGTCGAGGTCGAGTATCAGATGATACCACAGGCCAAGATCGAATGGGAACAGACCTTGAAGCCGCTCAGCTACGTGCTGGCCAAGTGGGACCAGGATCTGTGGACAAAGAAGGAATTCACGAGGGTGTGGTGGTGTCCGTACATGAAGCGCGCCATCATCTGGTCTGCCGAGAAGACCGACAAGCCGCTGCGGTCTGCGGTTTCCAGCTGGTACGGCGGCTCGGTGGGCTTCCACACCTACCATGTCCTGCTGTGGCTCGCCAACTACATCCCGCCCATCCTGCCCGCCATCGAGTGGTTCGTCTTCGGCATGCAGTACGGCTTCAACGACGACACGACCACCTCGGCCGTCGAGCCCATGCACACCGGCCTGCTCATGAACTGTCTCTACTCGCAATTCGTCAACGAGTGGGCGCTGCCCCTACACAAAGGCCCCGAGGCCATCACGCGTCTATCCGCCTGGATCCACGGCGACGAAGAGACGGCCCGCATCCCCGTCCCCTCGCGCGGCGTCTGGGTGCACTGCCCGATCGAGGTGCGCGTCGCCGACACGTCCCGCCCAACCTCGCAACCCCGCCCCTTCCTCGACCCCAGCTGCGCCGACGGTCCCACGCTCTACCTCAACGCGACCCTCTACCGGCCCTACCACGCCGACCCGCCGTGCCACGCCCGCTACTACGAGGCCTTCGAGTGGCTGATGCGCGACGTCGGCGCGCGCCCGCACTGGGCCAAGAACTTCGGCCACGTCGACCACGCCCTGCTCGCCTCGCTCTACGGGCCCGACCTCGACGCCTTCCTCGCCGTCCGCCGCCGCGTCGACCCGGACGGCATGTTCGCCGGCGCGTGGCACCGCCGCGTCCTGCTGCCCCCGGCCGCCGAGCTGCCCCGCATGCCGCTCGAGGAGCGCGAGGTCGCGCGCCGCGCCCGCCGCGCCGGCGGCGTCGACTTCATCGGCGAGCAGGCGCCGCCCGTCTGGGCCCGCCGCCCGCGCGGCGCCAGCGGCAGCGACAGCTCGGCCGAGAGCGTCGAGAGCTTCGACGTCATGCACGCGGCCGAGGCCGAGGCGAGCCAGCTGCTGGACGCGGCCGTCGAGGACGCCAACGACGAGCCCGTCGGCTTGCAGTTCCATGGGAGCGCGGTGAGGGGGTTGACGGGGACGAGGGTGTTTGATAAGATGTAGGGGAAGTGGGGAATGGGATGGGGGAAGAGAGGGAGAAGGAAGGGAAAAAAAAACTTAGGGGGGTGGGTATGTTTACGGATGGATGGATGGATGGATGGATGGATGGATGAAGCGTTCTGAGGCTGAACTTAACTTCACGGCGGGTGACAAGAAATTGCCCGCCCGCATCTCTCTGCCTTACACGCATTCAAATTTTCATGTAGGCAGGCAGTTGAATACAAGGTCCGGACGTAAACATGAGTTTGAAATGCACGCATTCGCGTCTGGATCTTGTATTCAGCTGCCTATGATGCATCTGTGCAAGGCGAATGGGGGGATGGGGTGGGCAATTTCTTTTTGTCGCCCGCCGTGACTTCGTTGACATGGTCTCACGCTTTGAACGAGAATTGGTTTTGAGGGGTGGGCTTTTTCTTTTTTTTTTTCCTTCCCCTCTAGGTGTTGCTAGTCTGGTTTGCTTGATATGCTCTGTCGTGGATGCTACCGTATTGCTATGATTCAGCAGTGGGAAGTTGAATACAAGATCCGGACGTAAATGTGCGCTTACGTCTGGATTTTGTATTCAACTGCCCATGTAGAAAGAGTGTGTCGACCCTGGTGAGCTCAGGTCTTCTCTCACCCGCCGCAACCGTGCCTATATACGCCTTAAAATGTCCCGCATAGCCCGCGTTAACGCCATGCTAGCCTATCTGCCGAGATAGAAAGGGAAAAAAACATCATCAGCCAAATGTCATTCACTCGTGAATCTCGCAACATCCAGAAGAAGCAGTAGGAAAAATAAGTGGAAGATGAATGGTGCCGAAATGAGCCGACGGGGTCGCCCATGTCCATCGCCGTCATTTGTCGTCGCCGTCCAGCGTGGCGTCGTCGTCCGCGTCGTCTACTTCGGGGGAGGGAGAGAGAGACTGGGGCCCGCTATCGAGTCGAGGTGTCCAGCGGAAGTCGAAGTATCCAGAGTCGGCGTCTTCCGGTGTCAAGGGCGAGGGGTCTCTGTCCGGAGGAAGAAGAGGGAGAAGAAGAAGAAGAAGAAGGAAAAGGAGGGTTAGGAACGAGGCTCCTCCTCCTCCCCAAAAAGCTCGGGGTGCGTGATCTCGATCCGTTTCCTCGCCGCGTGCACCGCTTCGGTCGCCTCCCGCCGAAGTTTCCGGGAGAAACTTTTGGGAAAAGTGTAGTCCCTCGGCCTCTGGTGGGAATTCAGGGCATGGACGTACTGGGCAATGTGGTCGTTGTGAAGGTTTAGGGACATGGGCTCCCACGTCAATTCTCCCGTGTTCCACTCGAGCAGGGTCTCGCACTCAGATGTATTGGGGAGGACGCCGGTGTCCCACGCGCCTTCTTCCTTGGGCCGGATGGAGATGCAGCTTTTGACATCCCACGTCTCCTCGTCGCTCTCCGGATCGCTCTCGGCGTATGTTGCCTCCTTCATCGACTGACGGCCACGGCGATTGCTCCTTGAGGTATCTTCACATGAGTGGTCAGTGAGGGGGTGCCGTCACAATGAACGATGGACGTACGGTCGTCCGACGCAGAGACGACGGGGTCGCTGTGACTTCTGGATACACTCGCGAGGCGCTTGCTGCTCCTGCGCTTTCCCACGGGCTGAGCTGACTTGTCCGACGCAGAAGTGACGGGGCAGTTCTGCCTCGCGGGTGCGCTCGCGACGCGGTCGCTTCTCCGGCGCTTGTCTACGGGCTCACCAGACACACCACCTCCGATAGACTCGGAACGGGATCTTTTCCTTGTCTGGAAGATGTTAGCGGGGCCATCAAGTGAGTTGCGGCACTACTGAAGATGATGGAGGCCTCACCATGGCTTTAGACGTGCATGACTCTACCCGAGGTTTCCGCAAATATCGAATATGGGTCTCAGTGCACAATATCAGTTGATTGTAGTGTGGAGCGGTCAGAGTGTAAGGTACCTTTGAGGTTTGGGTTGTTGCCAGTGGTCGTGCAAGCGCCGAGTGAGTGAAGAAGGGGCAGAGTTGGACCCGACTTTGCTCGTGAAGAATTAATAGCAAACCACCTCATCCGCTTCGATTCTTGTCAGCTGCGTCGCCAATGTTGAAGATATCATGTGGTTCAGTGCTGCCGCCCTGCGCGGCACGTGCGCGTTGGCACAAAAGGCCATTCAAGCCAGGGAACCACAATGACTACTATTGTCTTCCATGTTTGCCACGTGGCCTGCCTTTTCTTTTTACTTTTCGGGGACTTGATGCTCCTTGCACACTTCTGCGCAGTTCCCTGGTGCTTGCAAGATCCGCCATTGACAACTGGTCTGGCAATGGACCACCGGGTGGTCTGTAGTAGTCTAGGAGTTCGGAATCTGATATCCACCGAGGACGCGATACCCTTCTTCTCTACGTGGGCAGTTGAATCCATTGTCCGGACGTAGATGTGAGTATTGAATGCAGACAATCACGTCCAGACATTGGATTCAACTGCCCCCGTAAGTGTGGTGCAACATTTCCGCGAGGAAGCTGCAAGTGGACTTAGTTCTGCGTGTGCTGCGGCATCCTCGACAAAGTGAGAGGCCTCCAGAGTGTACTGCTTGTGCCACTGTATTTTCCATAGTTTGGCCAGCCTTTCCATGTCTGTATTACTGTATCTTCAAGGCCCGTTAAGCAAGACGAATCGAGACGGGTCGGGCGGCGGCAGGTGAGCGTACGGATGAGCGGATAGTGGAGTCGTAGCAGCAAGTAGTCCGTATCTTTCCAGGCGGAATTGACGGAAAAGGGCAGTTGATGGTGTTCGCAGGCTTCTTAAACAGTGTAACTGGGGAGTATCGATGTTGAGCGGGGACGAGACAGCCTAGTCGATTGGGGAAAGAAGGAAGGAGATGGCGAGTTTTGGGCAGCAACGGCGACTACTTTTGGAAGCACCCACCGATCGGGATATTTTTACGCAGCGTGCATATCTGCTACACAAGAGTTATGTATGTATATGCACATGCGAGATTCCCCAGCCGTGCACATGACTGGGGTCACGGCGGGTGACAAGAAATTGCCCACCCGGATAGGTAGTTGAATACAAGATCCGGATATAGATGTAAGTATTTAATTCGTGGATTTACGTCTGGATCTTATATTCAACTACCTACCTAAATATTCTATTTCGGAATCTATGTGGAAGGCACATGCGAGATTCCCCAGCAGCGCACATGGCCGGGGTGATGGATCATCTAAGCGAAGCCGCCAAAGTTGTTGCCGCTCAACACCTCGCACGCATCCCAGCCTCCAGGCCGCGGCGCGGCGGAAGGAGCACATCGGCCGCTAGAGGTTGCACAGCGCCACGGCATGCGCGCCGCTCGCCCGTGGACGGCATGTGTTCCCAGGAAAGGCACAGCTCAACACTCAATCAGCCCTCGACGCACGTCCGAATCGGGCAGTGTTGCTGCTGTTCCACCTAAGCGTCCGGGCAGTCCCCGCTTTCGCACCGTACCTCTCTCCCGTCCGGACGCTGTGGACCAGTCGTCCCCTTCGGACATATGAAGCAGCAGCGGGCGGACGCGCAGGGCCGAAGGAGGGGCTTGTTAGCTGCTGTTGTCCTGCATATGCACTGCCGGTTGGCGGCTCCAAGCAAGCAGCCTGCACGGCGGCCAACCACTAGCACGACGACACGGGGTGCGCTGCCCACGACCGCTCCACTCAACACAAACAAAAATAAGCACGAGAAAAAAACTCTCTCTCTCGTTTCGAACTGCGCGATCGTCCCGTTCCAGCAAAACGGCCCCAAGCCACCGCGGGCGCGCAGATTCTCGGCAGCATGCATGGGTTTAGATTGCTTTGTGGTGTTTCTCGAGTCCACGCAACACCAGCAGCACCACCCACCGCCGGTCGTGCCACCACCACCACCACCCCAGAACCGGCGCGCGAATCCGCGTCGCATCTCACTTGCTCTCGGGGTGACCGATCGTACCATCCCATCGGTTTCCCCCCGGCCTCTTTTTCACCTTAGCCCGGCCAGCTTTCTTTTCCGTCCTGACTTCGACCCAGCCCGCCGGGTCCGACGCATCTATCTTCCTTTATGAGAAACCCCGACAAACGGCCCGCGCGCGCTTGAACATCTGCCACGACAGACGGGACACGGCACGCGATGCGGGAGGGAACTCGCTGCTTGTCGGCTCCCACGTATGTGCATGCGGACGGACGGCGAGCGGTCAGGTCCGCATGCTGCCTACCTATCTGACATCTGACATGCCGCGCCCCGCGCGCACACATATCCGCCCGGCAGGCGCCATACATACCCGCCCGCCGCGGCCGCGGTTGCAGGTGGGCAGGCCGGCAAAACGGCCGGAGCGGACGGACCCTTAGTAGAGAGAGAGAGAGAGGGAGAGCGCGCTTGACCAGGGCCATGTAAAGCACCACGCATACGACAGCTGATCTGCGCCACTCCATCTCTCCCCTCTCCCCTCTCTTTCGCTCCTTCAACGGTGGCGTCAACTCGCGTGGTTGGCACGAGAGAGACGCAGGGAAAAACTAAAGCGCTCCTGGCAGACGAAAGAGACGGGATGTGTAAGTGCATTGCATGCTGCAGCGCAAGCGCGGTTGTAAATGTTGTTGTGTACCAGTCATTGCCAGCAAAGCCAGCCCCCCCCCAGCCCCGGCCCCGGCCCCGGCTTCGGCCCCAATCCCAGCCCCAGCCCCAACAAGTTAATCTACAGTGGACTCATCGTCTTTCGTGGAGGAGGTGGGGGGGGAGTGATGGTGGTGGTGGTGGTCTGGGAGAGGCGCGGCCAGTCCAGCCAGCAAAGCGCGGGAGAAACAACCAACAAGTGGGAGGTGAGAATCGAAGGAAGAGTTTTGGCATGTCCCAGAAGAGCGAATAGTCCTAGAAGCAGAGAGCAAGCGCATGGCCAAAGCAATGCAACAAAAAGAAAAACGCGCGCGACGAAAAAAACCGACACAAAAGCGCTTGAAAACGAGGGGTGAGTCGTCAACATCATGATCGTGCTGGTTTCCCCTGTTCTCAACGTCAAAGCCGCCCCAAAAGAAAGAACAATCCTGGTATGGATGGTGGGAGAAAGGAAAAGGGTCAGGAAACGCGAGCAAGACAAAACCTAATCCAGAGCTTTCGTCGCACCCTCAATCCAGGCGTTTCTCCGTATCAAAGTCTCGTCAAAGCGGGTGGGGAGTGATTGTTGGGAGGCAGAAAAACAAGCAATCCGGTTACCCAATGTCCCCTCTCTTTCTTCGCCGTCGTAGCGGTGTTGTCCCTCTCTTCGCCTCATGTTGTATCATTATAGCCCAAAGGGGCCTTTTCTTGAATGTGTTGTTGGTCAAATGTGGGGGGGAGGGGAACATTCTAATCGATCCACATCGTCTTCTGCACGCGTCCGTTGTCCTGCAAGATGCCGAGCACGGCCGCGCTATCGACATCGAGGCCGTACAGCCGCTGCAGCGGCTCCGCAATCATCATCCAGTCCAGGTGCTGCACGTCGAACAGCTCGAGCACGATCTTCTCGAGAACCGTCGTACGCGGCTCGGCTTGGTGGTGGCGAAGGTGATGAGGGAGAGGTGGTTCGGGCGCGTACATGACCGGGGGATAGCCGCCGCCGTGGGCGTGGTAGCGGCGCAGGCGGCGGCGCTTGATGATGCCGGCGTCGGTGCGCTGGGGCGTCGTCCAGGACGCCGGGTTGGTGCCGTTGGTCATGTTGGACGACGTCGTCGAGCCGCACGTCGAAGGCGATGACGAGCAGCCGACTGGCACGAGGTTGTCCTCGTCCGGCGTGCGCGGCGGCTGTGGTGCCGCCGGCATTGCGGGCACCACTACGGCATCGCCGCAGCCGTCGTTGTCGTTGTCGGCTGAGGAGGGAATGGTGAAGTCGTTGGAGATCCAGGCGGCCGTGGCGCCTGTCTTGGAGTAGGTCGACTGGGCCGACGACGGCCGTAGCAGCCTCGTCACCGCATCGAGGACTGGTGAGAGCGGTCTCAGGATCTGAGACCGAGATTTGGAGAGGACGAGTCCCCGGGAAGACATGGTGAAGCGGGGATGTGGGGGGTTTTCAGGCGTGGGAAAGGTAAAGGAAAGAGCAAATGTGATCGATTACATCGAGTGTCAGAATGAGCTTCACCGGTCAGTAGTACACGAAGGGCACGCAGATAGCCCGCTTGCAAGGCTGCCGGCTCGTGGGGCTCCAGCACTTACTTATCGTAAACGCATGCTGCGTCTCAGTCCATAGTGCGGTGGAGGATGCAATGCGCTGCGAGGCCAGCAGGTGCAGGCGTGCATTGTTGAAGGTGGCGGGAGGCCAATCACTCGGGATGGGGCATCGGGGAAGAGCAGGTCGCGCAGAAATAGAAAACCGCGGGACTGGCTTGCGGCGTTGCGCCTCGGTGGGTTTCTGGGGAGAGCTGCAGTGTATATTGACGCCGGACCGGGGGGTGACGTGGACCGTTCCTGCAACCGCTGGAGCCAAGCTCGCATCCTATTTGAACGTTTCAACAGCCCTGCACCGCTCGGGATTCCAGAAGTGGACACAGATTGGCCGATAGATCAGACGGCGCCCCGCACAGATTGTGATGACTTGCAAAAATGGTAGTATTTTTTTCGAGGGATGTCTGCAGGTATGTTGGATTGCATCTCCGGCCGTGATAGCCGGCTGACAGCCTCTCATTGCTCGTAACAACGCAACCTCGCCAGTATCGCAGTTGCCACCATGCGTAAAGCCATTGCAGACTCCCACCTGAACCCAATGCCCACGCCGATAATCCCACTCCCAAACAACAAAGTTTTAGCCCTTCTTCTTGGAGACACCGACGGTGCGGCCACGGCGACCGGTGGTCTTGGTGTGCTGGCCACGGACGCGGAGGCCCCAGTAGTGACGGAGACCACGGTGGGCGCGGATCTTCTTCAGGCGCTCGAGATCCTCGCGGAGCTTGGAGTCGACACCGTTGGCCAGGACCTGGTAGTCCTTGCCGTCGACAATGTCGCGTTGCCTGTTGAGGAACCAGGTGGGGATCTTGTACTGGGTGGGGTTCTGGATGATGGTGACGATGCGCTCGAGCTCTTCGGAGGTGAGCTCACCAGCACTGTTTGCGCGTATCAGCTTCCCGCCCTTTTTTACCCATGTTGCTCGGAGAGGCGCTTTACCGCTTGGTGAGGTCGACATCGGCCTTCTTGCAGACCAGGTTGGAGTAGCGGCGGCCAACACCCTTGATCTTGGTCAGGGCGTACATGACCTTCTGCTTTCCATCAACGTTGGTGTTGAGGAGACGCAGAATGTACTGGAAGTTGCTCTTCTCTCCCGAGACGAGCGCTGCGATCCATGTTAGCGGAAGGGTGTCGCGAGCGCATGGGAGGGTGCATCGAGCACATACACATGATGGGCAACTTGTCGTCGTCGTGTGTCGTCGTGGTTGTCGCTGAGCAGAGGCGAGTAAGAGAGGCTTTTTGGAGAAGTGTGGGCGGCCGCTTAGTTTTTCCGAGGTTCGCCCAAACGCTTGCCCGTTTCGGGTCGCCACGCCGCCCGGGCTGCGACACTCTACGCTTCTCTCACGTCGTTTTACTCTCGCACACAGCAAAGAATTCTCGCTGCAATCGAATTCCATTGCAGATTCAACTCTGGCGAGCCAGGCTTGCACCGTTGCGAAGAATTGAAATCAGCTGCAATGGGGAGCCTGGCACCAAGGACTGCATGACAACCCATGCAAGCAGCACGCGAGTAAAAATAACGTCTTTTGCATTGGATCAGCCACTGGAGCACTATTCTGTTTCCGAAGTATTTTTCGCAAGTCGCTCAGCGATGCATGCATTCAAATCCATCTCGCTTTCTTATGAAGAGGCTCGCACGGACTGGATATTCCGGCTGGTCCGAGTGATGTAGAATCATGTTTCACATTTTCTTGATCCAACCAAGGCTGAAGCCAGATAGCCCTTGACTTTGGGAGTGGAGCGATCTGCGGCTGTAAGGCCGTGCTTACGAGACATCGCGAGCGCCAGCGCAAAAGTATCAAGCCCTACTCTTTTGTTTACATGTCTTCGCCCAATCACGGCCAAGAAACAAGAGATACTGAAGCCATGTACTTTCCAACTTCCACAAGCACAATGAAGGGCATGTTTGCAGTTGCGGCAATGGCGACGCGGACAGTGTTAAGCGCGTCATCACGTGGGGGATCTTGGCGTTAGGGCTGTCCCGTCCTTGACCGAGCTCGAGCGCAAGACACCTGTTCAGTTGAAAGCGAGCGCGACTACTTCCCGGTCCCCGTCACCACGACGCCCAGAACATGCCCCATCTCCGGCTCAACACTGCCTGAACCTCTCCGTACAGCTATCCGCGTACCGTCGCCGGCCTCAATAAGCTGCTCGTCTGAGCTTCGTCGCTTTCGCCTCGCCGTCCCTCCGGGACACCGCCGTTCATTATGTCCACCGACTACAACTATGACGAACAGGTACGCGCAAATCGCGCCCGTCGCACCCGGCGCCTGCCTGCAGACAGCACACTGACTTCCTCTCAAGGGGCAATTCTTCCCGTACTTCGTCACTACCATCACCGGTCTGGTTACGATTCCAGTAACCATTTCGCTGCTCACCCGCAGCAAGGATCTCGAGAACACCGCCCCGAGAATAAAGTCGGATTTCACTCCCGAACATGGCGACCTCATCGACGGTCAGCGCAAGAAGCTGCGCCGGCAGGAGCGCAAGCTGGGGAAGTTTCTCTTTGCCTTGAGCGGTTGGATTGTCATGGCATGGATGGTCTACCTCATGATCATCACTACGAGGACCGTACCTAAGATCTGGGACCCTTACGATGTCTTGGGTGTCGCCAGGGTAGGTTCGCGCGAAGCATGTTCCGGGGGCATCTGGCTAACAATCCCTAGTCTGCGAGCGAGAAGCAGATCAAGTCTCACTACCGCAAGCTTTCCCTGACTCACCACCCCGACAAGCTCCAGCCTGACCCTGCGAAGAACCTGACCAGCGAAGCGATCAACGACGCGTGGGTTGAGTACACGAAGGCTTTCAAGGCTCTTACCGACGAAGAGGTCCGCAACAATTACCTGCAATATGGTCACCCCGACGGCAAGCAGAGCTTCAGCATCGGCATTGCCCTGCCGAAGTGGATTGTCACCGAGGGCCACGGCAGATATGTTCTCCTCGGCTACGGAATCGTCCTGGGCGTTGTTCTTCCTTACCTGGTCGGCAAGTGGTGGTATGGCACCCAGCGCGTTACGAAGGAGAAGGTCTTGGTGTCCAGTGCGGGCAACATCTTCAAGGAGTACAAGCCGGACCTCAGCGAAGGTGGCGTCCTCTCTGCCCTTAGCACCGGAACTGAATTCGAAGAAGCGCTCAAGGGACACAAGGCCGAGGCTGGTCTATCTAAGGTTGAATCCAAGCTCTTCCAGGAGGGTGAGCTGTCATCTCTCGCCGGAGGACTTACTGTCAAGGACCGCCAGACTCTGGAAGAACTCGATGAGGGTGCGCGCAGGAAAGTGCTGGCCTTGCTGTGGGCTTACCTTGGACGTGTGGAGCTCGAGGACCAGACTCTCAACGCAGAGAAATTCGAGATGGCACCCATCGCCCACAAGCTCAACGACGCCTTCTTTGCCATTGCTCTTGCCTACGGTAACAGCCAGCCTCTCCTGTCTTCTTACCAGACTTCGCAAAATATCCTCCAGGCCATCCCTCCCAAGTCCTCGCCGCTTCTCCAGCTTCCTGGGTTCACTCCCGCCGTCATTCGCGCAGTTGAGGGTGAAAGCGCAAGGACGCACTTGAGTGTTCAAGAATACATGAACTTGCCTGCGGACGAAAGGCGCAAGCGCGCAGTCGGTCCTGGTCTGCTGTCAGAAAGCGAATTCGCCACCGCCGAGCAGGTTGCCAGTCAGCTCCCGCATCTGCAAATTGAGAAGGCATTCTTCAAGGTTATGGGCGAGAAGGTCATCATTCCTAGCAGCTTGGTTCAATTCGTTGTCAAGGCTCGTATCATTCCTCCCGGCTCCAAGAACGTTCCTCCGGTCACGCAAAAGGACCTTGAAGACGTTGATCCCAAGGAAGGCGATCTGGACGCTCTCCACGGCCGCAAGACGGGCGCCGAGGCCGAAGAGGCCAAGAAAGCCGAACTGGCCGGTCAGCCCCCGCTCGCGTACGCTCCGTACTTTGCTAGAGATCACTCGCCGAGATGGCACGTGTTCCTGGCCGACGGCAGGCAAAACAAGATCGCTGTTCCCCCGTTCACTTTCACCAAGTTCGACAAGCCGCTGTTCGACGAGCAGGGGAACCCTACCTACAACGTTCAGACGCTGAAGATGCAGTTCGGCGCGCCGCCCCAACCTGGGCAGTACAAGTTCACCATGCACCTTGTGTGCGACAGCTACGTCGGTATGGATACTAAGATGGATGTCATTCTGTCGGTCGACCACCCGTCGAAGGCTGTGGAGATTGAGGAGGAAGAGGAGATCAGCGAGCCGGATGAGGGTAAGCGGAAGCGTCCGATGGTGATGGGTAGGCAGAAGGCTAACAGACAAACAGATACGATTGCAGGACAGATGGCGGCGATGAAGGGCGGCGAGACGAAGAAGGCCAAGCAGGCCAAGCGCCAGGTGGAGGAGTCTAGCGGCAGCGACACAGAAGGAGACGTGCCGTCGGATTCCAGCGATACGGACACTGACACTGACACGGACGAGGAGTAACGGGACAAGAAGCCGCGGCCTCTTGATGTACGATTGGTATGCATTGGTTAGGCGTTTCGAGGCAAAGAAGGCTGCTGCCGCTTCTTTCTCCGCTACTGCTTGGGTCTTCTTTCTGTGAATTGTGGGTTGTCGTCTGTTCAGAAGATGCTCCCCCCTTTCCCCTCTTCTTTTGACGTTTGTGGGAATTTTGGGCCTACTCTTGATATCAAAAAACTATTTCGTACAGAGCAGAGAGGGTAGCAACGGCATGTTCCTCATTTCGCTAATGCATTCTCCGCAAGCGGACCGGTCGTCCAGGCTGCCGAGGCTCGCGTCTATTTGTACTTGTGCACGTGGCGGGGCCATCTTGCTCCGCTTTCGATCTCTGTCCAGCCAGTGCGTTCGTGGCGATGGGGTATGTAGTCCAACGCCGATAGAAGGGTCCAGAACAATTTGGGTCGTCGGTAGTTTATGACGGTTTGCGGCGCCGGCCCCGACCACCACCACCACCACCACCACCATTTGGACTACTGAACCGATCGACCGGCCCGGCCAGGGGCAGCTATGTCCGGGGCTAGTTTTTGGTTTTCTCTTCTTTTTTTCCCCTTCTCTCTGGAATTTCGGAAATTCCGAGACGCCACTTTGCTGCTACCTTTGATGATGCGGCAGTCGCTAGTACGTTGCGTGCCTGGGACCCCAGGCAGGCCACGTGCGTTTTTTGGTGTGAGGATGCGCCACTGGTTAGGTATCTTTTTTCACAAATCTTGTTCAGTAGCCTTCCGGTTACTACTATTTTAGGCTTTTCATCCCTTCGGTCGAAGGATGCAGAGATATTGAGTAGTGCGTTGAACGTTAACCTTCTCTCTCTCTCTCCAGGCGCTAAGTTTTCCCTTCCCCTTACCTGGAGTTACCCGATTGGGAATGTGTATCCCGGGCGGGGGGTGTGCTGACCTAATGTCATCGGTTACCAAACCGTGGGTTGTTTCGCATAGAAAGCACTGGGCACTGGGCTGGGGGGGTAAGCTTGGAAAGGGGATGGATACGTCGTTCGATGTGGCGTTTCTCCGTCTCTATCTTTTTCTTCTTCTCCCCCTCTACTACTACTTTGTGGTGCTGCCACGCCGGCCGCCCGAAGTAGCGTCGTTATCGCATCTCGCTCGTGCTCGCATTCCCAGCTGCTCGGGTCGTGAATGGCGTGCGGTGGTACTCCGTAGTGGAAGGCTAAGTTAGAGTCGGCGGACGCTAGTGGGAGCGAAAAGTTGTGGGATTCGCGGGTCTGGAATCCCTCGAGCGCCACACGACTACTGGAGGGGGGGGGACGGCGCGGGGGAGGGGAGATACCAATCGGAAACAGTCCGTCTGACGTCGCCCTTCTGCTTCGCGCGATTGGTGGGTGGCGCAGTCCTTTTTCGCTGTTGGATTGGATCTTAGGGCTCTTTTTTCTTTTTCTCTTTTCCTTTGCCTCGGATCCTACGTACCCTATTTTTTTTTTATCATTTGCTCGAGGGATCCAACAGGATTTGGGGCGATGGATGAGAACGAATGCGAGACACGTGGTGCTGGATCCCTCAGACCACCGACCCTTCGCCGTCTCGGATCCTTCTTTTGGGTTGCGGGTTTCCCGCCCCCAAGGACCGGAGTCAGCCAAAGGGGCCTGACGACGACGACGACGCGTACGTTGCTGCTGTTCTGCTTGTTTGCTCTGGATGACAGGCCGGCGCCCGCTGATTCGTCGGTTCCGGTGACGTCGTCACTTGGGGTGTTCTCGAGCAAACCAGCCAGCCGGGTCGACGGGGCGTTTGAAGGGTTGCGGAGGATGCGCCGGTTTCTGGCGGACTTTCGAACGTAGCAAGGGATCCTTCGTCAGTAGTGTTGTGTGGATGTTTGCCGTAGGTATACGTCTCGATGTGCACGGTCGTGGTCTCCCGGCCCGGCCATTCTTCTGCGCACCGTTACCCTCGCAAACCCATGTTCAGTCGCGGGCAACGTTGGACGTAGCAAGAAATCCTTCCAGCCGGCCGTTTGGTTTGGTGGTTGGTTGCCGCGCCAGAGAGACAGACACACGGCCGCCGCTTACATGGCGCGCCGCGCTTACACAGCTTATCCTACTTCCATGGCCGCACACGCTTCCACTTTGTCAGGAAGGCGCGGCTGGCGATTGGGCACGGGGCATCTGGCGTGGAGCCCTCCCCCTCGAGTCTCGCTCAACATCGGACGAAGCAAAGGATCCTTCCATGTCATGATGCGCGGTGGCTAGGTCCGTCACCTCCACACCCGGCACGTTCTGGCCTTTTCTCGTGGTTCCTGCAGGGCAAGTTTGAACGTAGCAAACGATCCTTCCCTGGCGGTCGTCGTCCTGGGCCGTGAGCTGGCCCATCTGGGACCGTAAGCTGGCCCATCGTGGACCGTACGCTGGCCCATCTGGGACCGTACGCACCGGCCATGCTACGTATGCCCAACATACTGGATCTGCCGCCGGCACCAGCACGTTGGATCCAACCGCCTCACCGACCATTCCTGACAACTTCGAACGCAGGAAATAATCCTGATCCTTCTGAACCGAACGTTGCTGAAGTCGATGATAGATGCGTGTACATGCATGCACGCTGGCCCTCCCGCCTCGCCCCCACATCTTCCTTCGGCGGTATTATACAGCGAAGTGAAACAGAGCAGGGGCCGACTCGGGGTACACCCACGAAGCAACAGAACAAATCGGCACGATTGACGGTGACCATCACGCACCACTCGGACCTCGGTGGTCGCCGGGACCCGGTCCTTCCACGGGAAAAAGTATCGTACTGTTCGGTCCGTTCCACAACCCTTACCTCTCCACCCCCGAAAAAAAAAAAAGAAGCTTCTTCTACAGCCCACACCGTCCCAAGTGACAACCCAATCACGTCCCATTTCGAGTCCAACTTCAAACGTCGGTCGGATTCCTTACCGGTCGACTTCGCGCGTGCGTTTGCTTCCCAGGATGCTGCTTGCTTTCCCCGGCCCGTTGCCGCCCTGACCAATCACCACAACATCCGTCCTCCTCCCCGCTCTTCCAGCCCCGGATCTTTCCAAGCGTAGTGGACTTTGGACGGTGGGCAATAATCGTCCCTAGCGTTTGGTGTTTTGGAACCCAAGAAACTTCGAACGTAGGGGAAAATCCTCCCGGGGCGCGCTCCGGTGTGAACATTGCCCATCACTTTAGCTTTGGGAGATGGAGATGCCTGCCGTTATTTCCGGCGGACTATGACCGAAGGGACTTGACCTCAACCAATATGTATCCCCCCCGCCACGTGCCCGACATCAAAATGGGCTACGGGTCAGGGGAAAATTGGACGGGAGATGGGAAAGATCGAACGTAGCAAAAAATCCTTCCCGGGACCCCGGACCTTTGGGATCGCCGATGGGTGGTGTGGTGTCGTGTCGTGTCGTGGCGTGTCGTGGGCCTGGCGCCTACCACGAGGGAGGGGGGCACGCGGCTCTTGAGATCCGCTTCGTTGTCGTGCAGGGTGCAGGGTGCACGCTCGGATCTAACTAGCGCGCTCTTCTCCCCGCCAATGCCGAGTCTCGCAATTGAGATGTCCGGGGAGGAGGGTGTTTGCTGGCTTCATCTTCTTGGACAGGCTATTTTGCGGCTTGAGCATGCACACGATTCTACAGCAGTCCATCTCCCGTGGTCGAATTGGCGGGGGGCATTCCCGCCGCGGACTCTCGAAGGATGGATGGGAATGGAAGGCCGGGACCAGGCAAAGGGGAGCAATGCAAAAGTTCAAACGTAGCAAGGAATCCTTTCCCAAAGATCGGGGATCTCGTAGATCGCGGGCGGACGTTGATGATTACTACTCGGCGCAACGACTGGCAGACGGTGGTGCCGCATCGGGAAGGTGGCCCGGCGGCGCTTACTCGGAGAGGCAACGACGATGTAACCGGTGGACTGGAGATCAGCGCGTCCAGGAGGCCCGAGCCGAGGCTTTGGCGGGGCGGGCGTGGTGCAGAAGAAGGAAAAGAAGGGGGAGGAGGGCGGAGGTTGTGCGCGCTTCAGACACCTGGGAAGATTGAACGTCGCAAAGGCAGCTTCCTTGTGACAACGGCCCTTTGGCGACGATGCTCGGCGGCGCTATTGGCGGTGCCAGTGCAAGCAGCTGGCCCCGGCCATGGTTGTTCGAAGAAAGGGCCTGGTTGCGCAGGAAAAGAGCCGAAGCAGAAACAACTTCGAACGCAGCGAGCTGGCGACCCTGGTTTCGAGGTCGTGCTAAGCACCACGGCATGGCCTGTTCCTGGTGTAACGCGTTGTCGTGGCCTCTTGTTGGCGGGGACCCCGGCCCAGGGCGAACGCAGCACTGTCATGGCGGCTCTGCGGCTGGACGGATGCTGCCGGTGGCTGCGCCCTGTGATGGGGGGAGTTGCTCGGCTGACGGAATTGGCCGCCGCCCTGGTTGGCAACCGTCGCTGGGTCCCAGAGGCAGGCGCTGGCCGAGGATCGAGGCGCAGCCATTCCGTCGAGTGCCGCCGCGGTCGAGGCCACATGGCACGCGCTGCTGCTCTGCCGCACGGCAATCGAGGGCTTCCATGGCTCGCACATGGACAGGCCAGCTGCGGGCGGAGCTACCTCCGGGATGCTGGAGGAGGATGCGCGCGGGGGCTGATTGGCCTCGTCTGGGACGGATCCTGCTCGACATGGCCATGATTCGTACGAGAGGACGAGGTGTGGTTGACCGAGGGCAGCATCCTTCCGGCTGGCGAGCTCCACAATGGCGCCGAGCGCAACGACGTCGTTGCCCGGCCACGTCGATGCAAGCCAGCTGGCTGTTTTGTGGAGTGGCAGCGCACCAAGTTCGCACGTCTGAACGGTTGCTGCCGGCCGCTGCTCAGCCGCCAGAACACACCGCTGCCGTGTAGAGCATCCGCCTCGCGCTTCGAACGTCGCATCGAATCCTTGCGAGCTTAATAGATTAGGGCGGTTGCCGCATCCGGCAGTCATCGAGAGAGACCATCTTCTCCACGATTTGCGGGACCGTGCCACTCCGTCCGCCGCTTAGCCCGCGACAAAAGCAACACCCACCGCAACGTCGGACGTCGGGTGCAATCCTTCTCGTGGGCACTGGCAACTCTTGCCGCCGCGTCAGGTAGCCACGCCGGTGCACAGTCCGGCCCGCCCGGTGCTCTCCGCCTTACGTGCGTACCTATATCATTGTCTGTTCTAACGCCGTCTCTCTGAACAAACGTGTCGGAGGAACCGCTGGCTCGGGTACGGCGCTTCTCCGCAACGCATTACCGCATGGGGAAATAACCACTGCCAACTGCTTCCGCGCGCCCCTGGACAACAACACGCCCCCGCGGAGTTGCACTCCTCAACCACAGACGAAAAAGAAACCCAAGGGCTGCCGTCCGGGGTGCGGCGCAGTGGCCACGCACAAGGTCGGACGTCGCAACCACCCCTGCGTTTGCCCGTTCGGGAACTTGCTGCGCCGTGCCATCCAGCCGCGCGCTCCACCACTCTCTGCCCCCAAGAGACATTGGACTAGTGCATGCAGACAAGACTTTTTTCCTCCTTGGTCTCCAGCTCCGGCCGTTGCGATTCGTGATCTTGCCGCCAACTTCCAACGTCTGAGGGATTCCTTCGGCCGTTCTGAATGCCTGCATAGGAGATGCGTATATCGGATAGTGACATGATCGAAGACACTTGTACAGCGGCCGTAGCCAGGGGGCGCACACTTGCACAACCCAACGCCTGTACAACCACACAGTGCTGCCGGTTGACTTGCAACTTGGATGAGACGAGAAGCCCTTATGGGTTGTTCTATAGACAGGATCCAACACCTGAAGAATGCCTCGCGCGCACCAACGCTCAAGTCTGAAATGAAGTGATTGGAATGGGACCAGCGCACCAAAACGAGCGCTTGAGCCATGCCAGCTCTTCTGCCAGCAACGTTGGACGTCTGAAAAATCCTGCGGGGGAATACATGTGAAGTAGAACCGTCGCTATCACTTCATGAGGCAGTCGTCCGAGAGTGGTTCAAGCCATCAGCGTCGGTCCGTCCGCAGCGTCGAACGTCTCAAAAAATCCTCTGCTCGGCGGTGGCCCAGTGCGTCCATCATTCAGGTGCCCACGGCCCTACTCATGAGGCATCCGCTGCAGCTGCAAGGGTCACCGCTGAGCACACTTGCCCTGTTGCCCACAGCGCTCGGCGGTGCCAAGAGGGCTATGTTTTTAACCTTTCCATTGACTTCTCACTCGAACGTCGCAACAAATCCTTCTGACAATCATGGACAAAGCCGGCGTAGCCATGCTTCCCTCCACCCAGAGCAATTGCCGCACTCGCTTCCCGGGCACTGGACGTCTGCGGTCGCACTTGGCTGATCGGCACCCGAGACACGAGGCTGTGCCCTGGCCCCGAGCAGCTAAGGGACCCTTCCGGGGAAGGCGCCGCCGATGAGGGATTCTCGAAGGCCTAGAACACCTCTCACGTGCGTCTATCATGTCTCACGTCATCGACACGCCGAAGGCTCTCCCGAGATACAGTCATGTCGGGCCGAGTGTATATTCGGAGTCAGACAAATCTGACTCCGAGTGAGGGATTTTGCACCCTAATGCCGCAGGGCTGGCATATCGTACCTGCTCTACGAGTCGCAAGGAGCGAGCGGTGGTGAGCGATCAGCAACAGCAGCCGCAGATAACACGCGGACAGAAACACAGCTACGCCACTGCCCGTCCGTCTCGCGGCTCGCTGCAGCTCGAAGCTCCGGGGGGCTAGCGGCACCGCCATCCCACACAGCGCCTGCCCGAAAGCGGCTAGGGTCCGTACCAGCGCGCCCAAGGACCGACGCGGGGAACCAAGCCGACGGCCCAGCACCGCTGCTCGTAGCTTACCACAAAACCGCCCTGCCCGCACTCGCACGCCCACGCATGCAACGACTACTCTCCCCCGCCGCGAGAGAAAAGGACCCCAAGCCTACCGCTGCCTTGGGCACAGCACCGTCCTCGAACGTCGGGTTCCTTCCTCGGCCGCACTCATGCTGCGCGAAGAGGCCGATCCCTCTCTGGATCCGTGTTTGCGACGTCGATTCCGGTGGCATTGCAACGTTACTGTGGAGTTGAAGCAAACATCTGGACCATCGATTCACCAACGACGATTCCATCAACGCTCCGACCTACTGCTTTCGTGGAACCAGTCGAGCATCATGGACTGAAACAGACTCTAAAAAGCAGCGCCCGCCGTCAGGATCGCCGTGCCCGATCGAGTAACCCGCTGATCCAACTTCTAGCGACGGACCCCCTAGTGTCCATTCCTCCCCCCTAGCCACCGAAACACGAGCTTTACCGGCTTCTCTTACCCCGTGGCGCGCACGCTTTCTCGGGGCAAAACGTGTCAACGCCAACAGCCCGGTCCTTTCTTCCCAGATCAGATCGGTGCACCGACCACCAGCCATCATGGGCAGAAACGACGAGCGTTTCTCTGTTTCTCTGTTTGCCGTATCCTCGGCCTCTTCCGCCGCAAATCACCACACACTCTTCTTTCCTCGAACGTCTGCCGGTTATTTCCGCCGCCATCGCGTTCCGGTGAACGTGCACATATACCAGACAATCGCCAATAAACCACACACGGACCATAGCTATCATCGGGCGCTTCCGGCCCCTCCAATAGACGACCATCTCGAACCGTCCCAGATGGAGACGTCCGCCTTTTCGCCTCGCCTCTACTAACCTGCTATGACAAACACATATAGGCTTGGTCTCGCGATCCCGAACCAACGTCGAACGTCTGAAGGCCTCTTCCGCCTCGTAGCGGTGGTGGCAGATGCACGGCTGCATCTGCAAATCGCGTCGGGCGCCTCCGCGTCCCTTTTTTTTTCCTTTTTCCGAGCTGAACGTCACACCTTCGAACGTCTGACGGCCATGTCCGCTGTTTCGTTTCTCGCCCCGTCAAACATCCAAGCATGTTTGAACGTCTGAAGGAAGGTTCCACGCAGCATTCTCCAGCCCTACATGCCCTTCCATCGACTTTCGACCCCGGCGCCCTCCTCCGCTCCGCCGATCCCTCGCATCTTCCGTCCGGCGCATGGCTTTTGCTCTTTCCTTTCTTTTCTCTCCATCACCCGCAGCCCTTCTCTCGCAGTACCGCATGCAAGAGGCTCTTCCGCGGATATGACGTTACTCACACGACATCACCCGTCATCTCCACCACACTCACAACGTCCCACCCCCAGCCTTTCCCGCTTCGAGTCCAACATCAAACGTCTGAAGGTGAACTCCGTCTCGCCAATGGTACGCAGCAGTACAAGAAAACCCGTGAAGACGGTTCCATTAAGAAAGCAGGCAACCTATAACAATAAACCATCCCGAAATAAACACGATCTTCATCGGGAGACCAACATCGTACGTGCATACGAGAGAAAGCAAAAAAAAAAAAAAAAAACCCCGCCGGGGGCCAAACTTCGTACATGGGATTTACCAGGCACGCCCGCCCCCGCCCCCGCCTCCCCCTCTCCACCAACCAAAAAAAAAAAATCACAGGACTAGGAACTAGGAACTCTGACCACTCGGACCCCCGCCATCCGAGACGCGCGCGCACAACAGCACACGCATACACACGCACGAAATCGAAAGTCTTGCAGAGTAAATATACATATACCCCTGTCAACACGTTTCGTAGGGGTCCGACGAAAACGGGGCGGGGGCTCGTTGTCGATTCCATCGACGGAAGATGCGGTGCGAGGGGAAAGGGGAAACGTATCGCACAAAGCCGCCGATAATTGTCACAGTAGGAGAAGGGAAGAAAAGTTGGTTAAAAAAATTAAACATGTAAAAAAAGGGATCGATCGTAAGAGAGGGAAGAAAGGTATATGGGGAAACGGAAATGGAAGGCCAAAAACAAGAGGGCAGAAGGAAGTGAAGAGGGTGGAAACGAAGGAGCCATGAGGCTCCTCTGCTGTAAATTCGCCGTCTGTCTGCTTTCTTCTTCTTCTCCCTCGCCGCGTCGTCGTGCGGGACCTCTCCTCTCGCTTTTGATCAGCAGAGGGGGAGGGGAGGGGAGGGGAGGGTACGCGCGTCATACGTATGTACATACATACCGGCGTTGTATCGAGCCCGTCGGATGACTTTTTTCCCGCCGGACGTGGCGGAGGTCGCCGGGATGCAGGGAAAAAGAAGAGGCGGGAGAGAAGCAGGGAAGCTAGGTTTGCAGCTCCTCGAGACTGGAGATGCATCGTAGGTTGCGACATACACTGCGCGCTCCTCTTCAACAGGAGGATGCGGTAAACAATTTCGAGACGTAAGTGTACGTTGAAAAGTACATACATGATCACACCCAGATGTGGACGTCAACCGCCCGCATGATCAGGATGCGATGCCTCTGAATGCTTGATCTTTTGGCAAAAACACACAGTGAATGGATGGAGGTTAAGCTACAATCAATGCGAGTACATACCCTTGAAATCGGTTTCCAACATGTTGCTGTAAAAAGAAACGCCGTTTCAAACGTATAATGGTGTAAAGTAGGAGGAGAGGTTGCACATCAAGCAGGAGAGACGGACGCCATGATGTGAGTACAAAAAACTCCATCGTTGTTCTTTCCAACACCTACAGCTTTCTCTTTCTCGCCCGTATTCTCCATTTGGGTGGCTAAGAACCGAAACAGCATCCGTCGTAGATAGCACCTCTCCCATTTTCTCGGCCGACCGGAAGCGGGCAGCCCACGCAAGTCAACAGCAAACACAACGTAAACCGGCTGGACATGGGAACGGATTTATCTGCACCCAAGCAACAAGCTTCCGGGGGGAAGCCGGGGTTTCGATCAAAGTGCGAATTATGGAAGACAGGAATTGTAGTGGCAGAAACAGAAAAGAGAAACCCATGTGTATACGAGGGAAGAGAAAGAGTATAGCCGGGCTCCCCCCATGGAAAACAGGAGACGCCAGGAACACCCCTCCTCTCGACTTTCCGCGCCGAACCCACCCCGCCGTCCAAGAATCCCTTTACAAACGTGATCTTTCATTCCCATGCCGTTGTTTGCACCAAACCACGTAGTCTGCAAGCAATTCGCCGTGAGAACCAATCGAAACATCCCAACTCTCTTATGCCTTACAGGGGAAGATAAGAAAACTCATTGTTGCTCGTCATCAGAAAAGACCCTATGCCGCCGCAGGCGGATAGGTGAAGTGGAACATGCGCATTCGTGTAAACGATCGTCTTCGCTTTTCCCGTCATGACACACACAAGGAAATTTCGTACATATGCTTTATTCCTCCTCGGCAGGTGGCGGAGGCGGAGCGTCGGGTTCGGCCGATGGGGTGCCTTGAGGGCTTGAGACTGCATCCAGCGGGGCGGCATGCAGCGCAGGCTTCAGGCTTTGTGCCAGCTTGCCGGTCCTCTTCTTCTCCAACGCGTCGAGCACCCACTGAGCGACTTCAGGATCCTCCGGAGCCACCTTTCCAGTGTAGTCGACAGGAGCGCCGGCTGCGGCATCGTCCTCTCCAGCCTCTTCTTCGTCCTCCTCGGTAATGGTTTCAGGCTTCAGGAGGGGTGCCAGCCACGCGTGTTGGATCAACATGGCATAGGTGGGCCGGAGGTTCGGAATCTTGTTCAAACAGCCACTAACAAAGTTCCTTGCTGCGTCGGACCAACCTTCGGCAGGGAGATCTGGGGGGTCACCGTCGACAATTGCCTGTTGACGTCATTAGTCGGTCTGGACTGCGGAGGGAATGACCGGATAAGACTTACGCTGAGTTGGCTGAAGATGTTGTTGTAGGTTTCAGGGGGGTATGGGTATCTACCCATGGCGCATTCGATTATAGTCAATCCCAGACTCCAGATATCGCTCTGCACGCTGTAGGTGCCGCCGCCAGGGTTGGCACCAGCCTGTGCGACGCCCCCGCTGGATATTCTCTCTGGGGCCATGTAGCTCTGACAGCCGATGTTGGTCTTGGCAATACTGGCCACCAAGTTGCCGCTGACACCGAAATCGCAAATCTTGACCTGGCCTCTGGTGTTGATGAGGATATTGGTTGGCTTCACGTCGCGGTGAATGATGTTGTGTTCGTCCTTCAACGACTTCAACCCCATGGTCGTCGCAAGCGTGATTTTTCTCAGCACGTTCTCCGGAATGCCCTCTCCGTACAGCTTGTCTATCGACCCGCCGTTCATGAACTCCATGCAGATGTACACAGCTCCGTCTTGGAAAAAGGCACCGTAAAAGTCGATTATGAAAGGCGAAACACACCGATGCAGGATGTCGAGTTCCATGATGATGGCGGCGAACTTGGCGTCATCCAACTCCAGGCGAATCTCCTTCATGGCCATGACCTTGCCTGTCGGGCCGTCAGTGGTTGGGGGCCCCGTTGGGCTCGACTCCTCCAACTCGATCTTGTTTACCGGCGAACCGGGGACAACAGACGTGGAGTGGGCTTTGTTCCCGGCCAGACCGAGCCCCGGTCTTCTCATCTGCGGGCGGGCGTGCCTGACCTTGTACACGGTGCCGTAGTTGCCTTTGCCCAACTCGTCCAGAGTCTCCGTCTCATCGAGAGATATGTTGAAGGAGGAGCCGCTGGCGAACTCGACGCCATGGTTGGTGAGGATGGCCTTTCCAGCAAACTTCAAACTGCCCGTTTCCTTATCCAAGTACTTAGCGTACTGATCCATCAACGAGCCGCCATTGGGCTTTGCGCCGGGGTTCTCGCCGCTGGCGGCGTCTCCGGGAGGGCCCTTCATATCAGAAAGCGTTAGGCCGGGCCCCTTCCGGCGGCCCGGCGCAGGACTTCCATTGGGCGCAGCGCCTGGAAGGCCGCCGGGCAGAGCCATGCCGCGCTTCTCTGCCAAAGACGGCTTCTTGAGGCCTGGCACCGCAGGAGCGGAGGGGAAGTGGCCGATGCTCGGCTTCCCAGGATGGCCAGGCTGGCCCGGCAGTTGGAAGTTCTTCGGGACACCGCCCATGAACGGGCCGCCCGGGGACGGGGGCAGGGGCCCGCCAGCGCTTGTAGTGGGTGTGCGCATGGGGTTGGGTGGCGGGGCGCGCTGCCTGCCCATGTGGACGGCCTTCATGCGCTCGAGGATGTCCTGCGGGAGGTTCGTGCCGCTGGGCTTGAGCGGATGGCGGGCAGAGGTGAGGTTGCCCAATGGGGTGGACGAAACGGTCATGCCCGAGGTGGAGGGTGCGGCTGAGGCGGAGCGATTGAGCGGCGGCTGCGACAGCGGCGACGAGGGCGAAGGCAGGTCGGGGCTCGTGGGCGACTCGAGCGGCGAGGAGACATCGGACAGCTGGTCCTCGTCGGGGGTGGAGGCGGACATGGCGAACGAGCGTTGGCGGCAGCAATTGGCGGGGCGCGGAGGGCGGTTTCGCGAAAAAAGGCAGATGCGACGCGCAGCGGGTAAGCGATTCGCCGGGGGAGCGCGGGGAGAGGAGGGGAGAGGGGGAGACGGGAGGAGAGGGAGGCCGCAGTCTGGAGTGTGGCGGTGCGAAGGGGGAGGGCGAGGAGGAACGGGTTCGCAGGCGTGACGTAGCCGGTGGGTGGTGTTACAGAGTGGAGAGGCTTGGAGTGGGCTTGAACGCCGGGACTGGGCTGGCAGCTGGCAGCACCAGGCTACCGCCCAGCAGGTTTCTGGCGCCGGCCGACGAGCGCAGCCGTGTCTCGTCTCACGGCGGGGCGTGCCTTGGTCGGGCGTCAAAGACGGCCTCACCACTGACTGATCGCCGCGCTCGCTGCATCGCTGCGACAATCGAGATGGAGATGGGAGGCGATGGCCGGCACGTGATGCCCTGCGCCCGAGCGCCGCTCCGGGGCTGGCGAAGCAGGGTGGCGCGGCCGGCCGTGCCAAGCTTGCGCGCGCAGCCCAGGCCAGCCTTGACGCGATAGCGTCGCCATCGCACGCCGCCAAGCCTGCACAGCTCAGCTCCAAGGACACCGTCATTCAAAGCCCGCTGCGCCCGCGCTCTGTTATCGCGCCTATAAACTCTTTTCCGCCGCCGCGCAGCCGTCGCCCGCAACCCTGCCCGCCCCTCGACTGCGCCTGCCTCCCGTCTGTCGCCCAGACAGTCTTGTAACGACCCCGACGCCATCGCGCCGTGCCGCCTGCCGCCGTCGCTCCGGCTCCCAGCTCCCAGACGCTCTCCGCGCCAGAGCGCGCGTCCTCGACATGCTCTTCAAATCCCACCGCCTGCTGCTCCGCGGAGCCCCGGATCTCACCTCCATGGCGAATCCCTCCGACTCCTCCTTGACCTCCGGCCTCATCGACGCCATGAACAATCACTCCTCGCACCCCGACTTCGGTCACCTCGTCTTGCTGGTCTTCGAGGCGGTCCTGGAGGTCGTCTGCGTCAGCTTGCCCGGCTACATTGTCGCCCGTCAGGGCATGTTCGACGCCAATGCCCAGAAGTTTCTCGCCAATCTCAACGTCCAGCTCTTTACCCCGTGTCTGAGTATGTGTCTCTCCACTCGCCACCTTGACCCTGCAACCGGTGTCGCTAACGTCTGCTAGTCTTCACCAAGCTCGCCTCGCAGCTGACCGCCGACAAGCTCGTCGACCTCGCCATTATTCCCGCCATCTTCGTGGTTCAGACGCTCGTGTCATGGCTTTCGGCACTCATCGTTTCGCGCCTGTTTGGCTTCAAAAGACAAAGGCCGAGGAACTTCATCACCGCAATGGCTGTCTTCGGCAACTCCAACTCGCTACCCATCTCTCTCGTTCTTTCGCTCTCCAAGACCATTTCAGGCCTCCACTGGAGCGAGGTTCCCGGCGACAACGACGATGAAGTTGGCGCGCGCGGCATTCTGTACCTGTTGATTTTCCAGCAACTGGGCCAGCTTGTCCGCTGGAGTTGGGGCTACCAGGTCCTCCTCAAGCCCGCTAGCGAATATCCCGATGAAGATGCCGGAAGGAATGCGGCCCTGGAGCAGGGCGACCTCGACGACGCCAGCTCCATTGAGCGCCGCAACCTTCTTGAAGACGGGGATGATGACAATGATGGCGAACTGCGTTCTGCTAGCCCTGTACCTGAGTCTTCCTTCGCCTCAGGTGCCATTACACCTGTTAACGATAACCAGCGCACCAGCGCCGACGTCTCGCGTGCTTCGTCTACGTCGAACCTGACGAAGAGATATGCAAGGGAGGAGACCAATGCCAAGGTCACGGCCACCCCCACGAACGGCAACATTGTGACTTCTGGCTCGGGCAACCTGGCCGGCCATGATGTCGGAAGCGAAGACTCGACCGAGCCTGAGGAAGAAATTCCGAAGGGCTTCAAGGGTTGGCCAAGGCGCTCGAAGAAGTGGACGAAGCAGAAGCTGAACTCTGCCGGCAAGTCGATGCGCACTGGGTCTGGCAAGGCTTTCCGGGCTCTTCCTCAGCCGATGCAGACGGCATTGTCCAAGATTGGTTCTGGAATCAGGAGGTTTATGGACGGCGTTTGGGACTTCATGAACCCGCCGCTCTGGGCCATGCTAGTCGCCCTTATCGTCGCGTCTGTCCCCTCGCTCCAGCACCTCTTCTTCGACCAGGGTACATTCGTGAACAACTCGGTCACTCGGGCGGTGAAGCAGTCGGGTGGAGTTGCAGTTCCTCTCATCCTTGTGGTGCTTGGCGCCAACCTTGCGCGAAACACTCTACCCGAGGCCAATGCCCAGGATCTCGAGGATGCCAAGGACGAGAACAAGCTGCTCTACGCTTCGCTCATCAGCCGTATGCTCCTCCCGACCATCATCATGGCGCCCCTTCTGGCGCTGCTTGCCCGCTACGCCCCCGTGAGCATCATTGGCGATCCCATCTTCATGATCGTCTGCTTCTTGCTGAGCGGTGCTCCCAGCGCGCTGCAGTTGGCTCAGATCTGCCAGCTCAATAACGTTTACATGGGTTCGATGAGCAAGCTCCTGTTCCAGAGCTATGTGGTTTGGATTCTTCCGTCTACGCTTGTGCTCGTCATGCTTGCGCTCGAGACTGTTGAGTGGTCTACTGGCGCCAAATAGCCAAGCTTCCACACGATTACCACGGCACGGCTGTACAGTTTGTCTGGGAGGATGATCTCCAACATTACTATTTCCTTCCCGAAAATACATGGGCGTATGAAGCAGGGCGTTTACGGTTTGAGTGTTGGCATATAGGACTAGGCTGTTTCCTGGGTTAGCAGTGCTGGATCACGCATTGGGAAATAGGCTATAGAGGCGGCGGTCAGGGCGCTTGTCGGGGCTTATGAAAACATTTGGCACGCTTGATTGCCGCTGTAACAATATCACGTAAGGGACAAAGTTGTAAACTATCACGATGAAGTCAAGTACAAATGCACTGGAGCTGCGGCCCAAAAGCGCTTCCTCGATGTCAGGGCGCTGAACAAGACTGTCGATGATTTGTCGCACCATCAGGGAAGAAGCAGGCAAGAATAGTCGGGCGTGTCCGAGCGCAAGGCACATATGCAGCTTCTTCACCGTTTCGCCTCTTTCTCTGTATCTCCACGAATACGTGACAGACAACGCATCGCGGCTCAGGCACTAGCTGAAACCTCTGGAATGTTCCCCACACTGCCTGCGTCTTTGACCCCGGTCGTGGCGAGTGCTTCTTTTTTTTTTTCTCCCCTGACTTCGGTCCGCGACGTACTCCACCATGTGGTCGAAGAGACTGACTATTAGTGCTTCCTACAGGATTTCCTAGCTGGAACTTCCTCCGATGCCACGCTGTTTCCGTTCGAGAAGGGATAACTTCGGGGCCAGGCCTTCTCCACTGTCTTCAGCCGATGCAAATACGAACGGTGCGTCCCCACGGCAGAGCGGGTTCATCCACATCATGCAAGGCACAGGGCACACATCTCTCAACACGCATATTCCCCACCGCCAACTTTTTTCCCCAATGACTCGCATGGGATCTCCGCTGCTCTCTTGGTGTTCAGACGTGGCTATGTAAAGAAACATAGGAAGATCAACGTCTCTACTGCCTGGTACAACGTGCGCTTCGTATCTCGCCACAGCAGCCTGACCACCACTGACTCTTTCCTTCCATTTTTTTTACTTCCGCGGAAAGCCTGCCGTCGGAAAGTTCGGCCGCCTAACGAAAGACGAAAGAAAGGAAGAAAAAAAAAAGTCCAAGCACCGACGCCACGCCCAGACGTCGGCGCCGAAGCTAGTGCTGTCCCTGCAGCAGATTTCCACCAGCTGCCCGGGTTCGTTCTCTAGTCATGTTGTGTGTGTGTGCCTCGCGGACCGTTTTCCGGCTGCTTGCTTGCTGTCTGTCGATGTCTCTCGTCGAAGCAAAGGGACGCCACACCTGCCTTCTCACGTTACAGATCAGCACAGCTGTGCGTTGCATGCATATCGCCGCCGCCCGCTTTTTTTCTTCTTCTCTTTCTTGCCGTTGCTCCGCCACCTTCTACTTGTTGTCGTCGTCGCACGCACGACGTAGCGTCGAGCCGTTCATTCGTCCCTTCACCGGCCCGGCCGGAGAAGCGCTTCCGCAGCAGCACTACTGCAGCAGCCAGCTGAACGTTCAGCCGACTGCGCGTACACGTATACATCATCCACCACCACCCAGCCTCGTTTGCTTGTGTGTGTGTGTGGTCTCTGCACGTTCCGCCCCCCGCCCCACCCCCGTTCCCCCGTCGTCCTGCTTTCCTCGTCGGTGTCGTTTTCAGCTCTCACAAACGATCAACCGGTCGTCTCTCTCTGACCGGTGATCGGCGCCTTCTCTCTCTCTCCCTCTCTCTCTCTTCTCCCGTGCCGCCTTGTCATCGTCATCGTCTTTTACTCAGTGTGACGTTAGTAGTGTCGTGCCCTCTCCCTCCCTCCCCTCTCCCCACCCCGCGTTTCCAGTCTCCTCCCCCCGACGTGATGATGATGGTGGCTTCCTCGCTTATTGACGTGACCCGACGCCGCGCGCCGAAACGCGAACCGCGCGAGAGAGATGGTGTGGGAGAAGCGACGTCGACACCCTTGGCGTATGTACGTACTCCAGCTCGATGAGCAACTCGAACCAACGATCCCGTCCATCAAACATCGACAAACCCCACGATCGTCGTCCCCCTCCTCATCATCACGCCGTCAAGAAACGCGGATTGTCGGAAAGTGTGAAAGGGGCGGCGGCGCGAGGCAGGTCGTGACGAGCGGAAGTGTCGGGTATCGCGTTTCATCGGGGACGTGTGGAAGCTGGAGGCGAGGGGGGGGTTTCGGTTCGGTTGCTTGGCGAGACAGGCAGGGGGAGGGGCATGGGGGGGAAAGCTTGAATCGCGGAAAAAGAGCAATGGGAAACGGTTTCGAGACGAATGGCGATTTGTTGGCCCGTTTGACTCGTGGGTTGCCGATTTTCCCGCCCCGGTGGCGCCCCCATCGTCTCTTGGGTGTGGCGGTGCTTGCTCGCTCGCTCGGGATGGGGCCAACTCCGTTTCGGGATTCCGCCCCCCTCCCGCCTTCTGTCTGGTTTTTTCCCTGTTCTGTGGCTGCCTGATTTTTGAGGCTTATGTGGGGGAGGAAACGTCGTGGCTGTGTGGGAAGTCCGGTTAGTCAGATGAGATTTGATGGTGTTGAGGAAGCGAACGGTGGGAAAGGAGGACAGTTGTAGGTATGGCAGGTATCGTGATCTATGCTATCTGTCTGTCATGACTGGTTAGCCATGTTTGCTCTTTCAAGCTGTTTGCCCCTTTCACGCTTCCTTCATGTCTATCATGGGAATAGTGTCTTAGGTGATTGCCGCGTTCGTCCCAGAGTTTGCCTTTCAAGCATCGCTGCCACGGTGGCCGCCTTTTGAGCTCATTTTCTGGCTCTGTTGAGGCTTCTGGATATGCTTTTTGGACGAGGTAAGTCTGAAAGATTGAAAACTTGTACATATAGAATCCATTAGCACAACTCGGGCTGTATTCAAATCTGCGCATCCGCTACCTAGATCAGCTCAAATACAGATAGGATGTTCCAGCCCAGAAAGGGTATAGTGATGAGTCAAGGACGAGTTGCGCGATGGCCTGTTGATCCGCGGACAGAGGACGTGAGACGATAAGTCCAACACAACCGGTGCTTTGATAAAGCGAAAAGGATGTCGGCGCAACAACCATCACTCATTGCTGTCAGTATATCCACAAGGTACAAATGAGCTTTGTGTTCATCGTTACAGACATTCCAGGCTCTGTCGGTTCGCATGTATACTTGATAGACGGCTCTCCGAAATTTTGAAGACTTTGCGATGATGCCCCGAAAACCACGGCCTGTGAGCGCAACAGGGGCCCGAACGGATATTATCAGAGGGTGGACCAAGGTAGTTGTGGGCGCTGCGATTTGGAGGCCCTGATGCATGTAGGGCTGGCAAGGCATACCAGTCTGAGAATGTGCGCAGCTGTGCAATACCAGCCGCATGTCTTGCAGCGAACGACATCATAACGATTCACAGCCACACAGTCGCTTTCTCGGCGGCGCAGCATCGAAGTTTCTAGCGTGGCCGGTGGTGATTTGCGACGTGCCTTTGTGTCGGCGCGCGCGCGGGCGCCCCTCCAGCCTCGAGCATCACCGGACCCGACCAACACTTGTCCGCCACCCTCCCACCTCAAACTTTCCCCTGGCCCCATCTGCAGCTGTTTCCTTGCGAGTTCATCTGCTTCATCTTCTCCATCGCCGCACTGCTCGCAACGTCCAGCGCCCGCGCAAACCAAGCCCAAGCGTACGTAAGACTTGCATCCCACACCACCAGTTTTGCTACTCACTGCACTGCAGCTCGTCAGCCATGGCAAAGAGAAGCACCGCCAATCGGGGTGCAAAGCGCGCCAGCAAGAGGACCGGCAGGCCCCGCCGCGAGCCTCCTACCCCTAGCTGGACCGATGGTATGTCGTTCGATCAGATCGCGCTGGAGATCAATGTCCCACTAGGACCTTCACGCAGTAAGTGAATGCTCTTCGTAACGACTTGCATACCTGCCAAGCTGACGTACGAAGACGGCAGCAGCCTCGCTGGACGAATTCTGGAGTCGGTCGCCCGTGACAATGCTCCCGGATTCGTTGCTCCTAGTGCTCTGACTGCATCTGCCACCAGCGCCGTTGATACTACTCACGGGACTGCATCTGGCGATGCTACTCATGAGACTGCATCTGGTGATACTGACCCGGTTGAAGAGCGTGACTCCATTTCCGTGAGCCGCCCGACCGATCAAGATCAACGTGAAGCTGTCGACGGGACGACGCAGGTCGAAGACATGGCCGCGGTCGATACGCATGCGCTCCACGATGCCACCGCAGAGAGCTACGATGATGGCAGCCATGTCATCCGCACGACCACTCCCGATTCGGATCCTGAATTTGAGCGCAGCGCGAGAGCCCAGCTCCGTAGCATTGCCGCCGCCGGCGCCGAGGGCGGTTAGTATCCCCCTACCCGTTTGCCGCAAACACTTCCTGACAATCGTTTGCCCCTAGATCTAGATGATTCCGTAGCGGCTACGGCCGACGCGTCTGCCGCCGAGCAAACCAACACCAAGTCGCCTGCCACCGACGAAACCAGCGCAGACCCCCAGCCCCTCTCTCCGACGGCTTCGCCCACGTCATCGCCGTACGACCCCAGCCTCATCCCCTCGAAGCGGTATCGCGGCGACCCGAGGCTGAACGGCGCAGATGAGCGGTGGTGGGTCGACTTCTGCCTCGGGGTGCGCCGCAAGCCGGGCGAAGCTACATTGCCCCCCGTCCCCACCACCAAGACGGCCACGGCGGCGAACCGCAACAACAACAACAACAGCAACAGCAAGAAGAACAACGCAGCCCAGACCAAGGGCCACGAGACCCTCATCCTGTACACCGGCTACCCCGAGCCCATGTGGGTGGACGTGAGTTGGAACGAGACGGAGCTGGACATCGCCTACTACTTCTGGACGCATCCGAAGCAGAAGCCCGCCTCGTACACGTACCCGCGCGAGTTCAGCAGGGCGTCCTTCGGCCGCACGCCGTCGCCCGAGTGGCTGCGGGCGTGGCACGAGGCCAGGGCCGAGGCCGAGGAGAAGTTCCCCCAGCTCTTCCTCTACCCGGAGCTGGACGGCGACAACGTCAAGGAGAGCGTGGCCGCTTTCCTCAAGGAGAAGGCTGCGAGGCAGGCCGCCGATGACGAGTCTGATACCGCTGCCGCTGCCGCTGCCGCTGCCGCTGCTGCCACCGAGGTTGCTGCTCGGGAGCAGACCAGCTCTCCCGACGTCGTCACCAACGGGGCTACATCAAGTTCGACTGTTGCGGACACCGCCCAGCCTGCAGCCTCTCACGTGCCTACGAGGTCCAACGCAGGGTCCAAGTCCAAGCAGATGACGAGGTCTCAGCCGACGCGCCAGGCCAAGTCGAAGCGTAAGCTGCCTGCGTCCGAGTCCGCCGACGGCCAAGACAGCGGCAGCGGTGGTCCACCGGCGCCGAAGCGCCGGAACTTGCGCTCTCGCAAGTAGGTTGTCGCTCAGCCGAAGACTTCGTCCAGCTCTGTGCAGAGTGGCCTACCGGCATTACTCACGTTCGCAGGTCGGAGTTTGCTTGTTGGTTGGAGGCGGAGTCATACTAATGTCTCCCTTATTCCTTCACGGATACATGCAAGGTCGAAAAGTTTACCAGGGCAATATCTGTCCGGGGGAATGGCTGCTGCAAGTCGTCGCGATGAGCAGCGCAGCATTGAACTGACCTCTGACGACGACTTTTCTCTATTGCATTGCTGTTTTAGCGTTAATTCCCCCTAGACTTCTCTTGCACAACCCATTTCCGGCTTAATACGGCCTTTTCTTTTCATTATCCCTTCGAGAGTTGACATTCAGTGTGGTTTATTTCAGGCGGTGAGATATAGCCACTCCAACGGCTTTGCATGGGTTCCAAACGGGGGTTCTTTCTTAGCATGAAGAGGCAACAAGGAAAATAGAAAGAAACATGTAACCTTTCTAAGATTTGACACAAGCAACACAGCTCATATACATGAACCCGTGGGAAGTTGCAGCTTCTGACGAGATAGGCGGCAGCCCCGGGGGGTGCCTACCAGAATTTCGGGACAGATAAATCTGGTCGATGCAATCATGCATGGCCAAGATCCGCAGCCACGAGACTCGCATCATTACAACATCTAATATACTAGGGTCGCGAGATCCGTACTCCATGCTGCGTGACGGGGGGCTAAGAGAGCGTATGTCTAGAAGTCTAAGCGCAACGAAACTGGTCGAGAAGCTCAAGCTCAATGTGTACGCGGTGCCCGGTCGTATGGGACATGAACCCGAAATGAGAACGGGGATAGCTCAGAGCCAATGGAGTAGACTATAAGAGAGTAGCCCTCAGATAGCGCTCGTCGCCCCTCTCGTCCAGGGCTCCAGAGCCGGCAAGGACCCAGGCAAATTGCATGAACAAGCAGCAATCCACAATCAACCAAGCCATTCTATTTCCCCGACCCGTTGCCTCGTTTCCTAGCACCCTTGCCATCTTCGAATACCTATCCATTCTCTCTCAAGCACTTGCACCGCTGGTCATTTCGCGGTAGGCCAACCCGTTCCATCCGACCTGCCTGCCTGCCTACCGTCTTACTGCCAGCACCACCAGGCACCATCTTCTCCGTCCTTCCCCTCCTTGCCGCCCTCCGCCACCGGCACCACGAAGCCGCCCGCTTTGCCTCCGCTCCGCAATCCCTCGTCGACAGCTACCACGCCGCCGTTGCCCCTCTGCACGAAAAGCAACCGATGGTGCTCATCGGGCTCATGCGGCGGTAGTACATCGTGGCGGTAGTAGTGGTCGTGGTGACAGTGGTAAGAAATAGTGGAGGGGGTTGGAGAGAGCGGGGAAGGAGGCGAAGAGGGAGTATGTGGGGAAGGCGGGTTGTTGGGGGAGTGAGGGGAGAGGTATGGACGAACGATGGGAATGGGGACGGCGGTGGTCGGGAAGAGAGGGGAGTCAGGGAGGCGGACGAAGGTATGAGCGCGGCTGACTTTTTGAAAGAAGATATTGAAGACGGAGAAGATGACGATGACGAGTACGAGGAGATGATGCGAGCCGAGTTTGAAGGCGCAGACGGCGTTATAGAGGAGGAGGGGGAGGGGGATGATGATGACTTGACGTCGCTTCCCCTCGGTCAGTGAGGGTGCCGACTATAACGGTTGCTCCACCAGGGCTCAAGCGAATATCTGTCTTCAGGAGTGCAGGCAGGACCTTGACCTCCTTCGCCCCCCTCGCGCACTTTTGGTTACCATACCGAGGTTATCTATCCCCAGTTCCCATCTTATCCCCGTCTCTGGGCTTCTCCCCTGCCTCACTGTCATCTCCTGTTCCACTTTGTTCTCTTCAGGAGAAAGCGCATGGTAGTAAAGCAGCATTAAGAACATCATCGAGCTCGTTTATCTAGTAGCACCTTTTCAGTCGCCTTCGCTGCTGCACCTGGTCACTGCTCTTCCCCATCGTCATCATCCACTCAGTGTATTCGATTCACAGCTCATCACGATGCGCCATATTCGTCGTCGCCATTCGGTTTAGATAGTGTCGCAGACTCGATGATAGACGACTCGGAAGTGTCGCATCTCGGTAAAGTTGGCTTGGAATAGAATGCGGAGAACAATAATCCATCATGAAGAACAATGCAACGGCTGGACTGAAGAACTGCATGCAGTAAACGCAGGCTGATACAACCATGCTCCAGACTAATGGTTGAAGTTAGGCCTTTTGTTATCAAGATTGGACTGAAATGACGAGAAATTTGGCGGGGGAATGTGTAAAAACGAAGGGAGTCACGGCTTCTGTAGGTAGTCATCTTCAATTCGCTTCAATGATCTTTGGCACAGGAAATGATTGAACAAATAAAATCGGCTTTTGAGTAAGTTAGAGGGCCACGTAGCTCATCAACCAGTGTTTTAACGCCGCAACTCCCAAAGCCGAATGTACACCACGAAACGAGAAAAGCGAAGCCCCTTGAGTATAGAAAGAACATCAATCGTGTCCCCTCTTACACAGCCAACCGCTTAGTGAGAATCCACCCAATTATGAACCCACGAAATCAAGAACCTTTTTCTTTTTGGAAATCACGAAAAGCTTAATCGCTGCGCGCGTAGACAGCGCAGACCATGGCGTGGTCTCTCTCGAAAGGCTCAAGAGTGAGCTGCTCCTTGGGCTTCAGCCTCTCCTCACGCATCTTCTGGACCTCACGGGCGAAGACTGCCTCGGGGGCGGCCGTAGAGTCGATACAGTTGGCCTTGATGGAGACAACAACACCACCACCGTTCTTGAGGAACAGGTGAGCGTTCAGGCCGACGATACGAGCCTGGTCGGGCTGGGCAACATCGGCGAAGATGCAGTCAACCATGGAGACAAGCATGCGGTACTTGAGCGGGTGACGGGCGTCCTCGACAATGGGGATGACGTTGGTGCGGTGGGTAGCCATGTTGACCAGATCACGACCGGAACGGTGGGAGAACTCGACGGCGTAGACAGTGCCTAGAAATGTCAATATTGTAGTAGACATGGTCAGGCTTGCTGGAAGAACCTACCGGTGGGGCCAACGATATCGGCGACGTGAGAAACCGAGGTACCCGAGGCGGCACCGAGGTACAGAACCTTGCTACCAGGCTTCATGTAGATGTCTGTCGCTGATCAGCCGTTGTGCCCACTTCCACAAGATGCGCAAAAGCTTACTCTCCATGCCACCAAGGATACCGGCAGCCAACTTCGAACGGAAGGGGTTCCAGACACGGTACTCGGTGGTGGTAGCGGGGGCAGGCTCGCCGTTCTCGGTGTTGGCCGAGTCAGCACCGGAGTTGGGGACCTGGATGCGCTTCTCGCCGTAGACGCTCTCGCCGGGAGTCAGGTTCTTGGTGGTCAAAAGATCCTCCTTGCCGCGAGCAACGAAGACACCGGCGTGTCTGTGGGGCTCGATGATGACCTTGGCACCGCCTATGATACCACAAAACGCAGTCAGTCACCTGTACGAAGTCGAGAGAGGCAGAGAAGATGGGAAAACTCACCAGCCGCACCACCGCGGCCGCCGCGAGCACCACCGCGGGGAGCACCACGACCACCGCGGGGAGCACCACGGCCGCCACGAGGGCCACCGCGACCACGGTCTCCGAAACCACCGCGGCCACCGCCCCTACCGCCACGGTCACCGAAACCGCCTGTTGAAGATCAAAGTTAGCGATGTGCTTTGGCTAAGAGGCTCATGCCGATGACAATATGCGCGCAAAGCACAAAATGCCGTCTGCAGCTCAGCAGCAGCGCAGCAGATGTCTCTTGCGTCTCATCCAGCGTGATTGCGAAGCGGAAGGAAGAGAGAATTACCACGACCACCACGGCCACCGCCGCCTCTGGGCGCACCACGACCACCGCCTCTGGGCGCACCACGGGGAGTGAAGGCCATTGTAGATGCTGGAGTTGAAATAGTCGTTCGGGGGAGTCTGGAATGAGCGACGAGCAGCGACGCTGGGTTGTTGCTGGGTGACAGTCGACGCTGCGGTGGGCGAGCTTCGGGTTCTGAAAAAAGTTCGTCTGCAGAAGCTGCGCACCCGTGGCTGCCAATGGCCGGCCGCGCGCTCGCTTACGGCCGGGTGGTGGCCCGTGCACCGCCCACGCGCGGCGGGCGAAAATGCGATGTGAAGGTCGAACTTCACTCCTCTTCCGCCCAGCGAGACGACACGACCACCCCGACAACACACCAGGACCCTCCGTCAAACTCCCTCACGATGGTACGAGCCCGCCGCCTGCCCCCGATGCGCTGCAATTGTAGCCGCTGCCCGCCCGCCGAGCGTCCTGCTGCAGCGCACCCCCGGTGCTGCCAAAAATTCGAAGACACAGCTGGCTGACGCACGCCTGCTGCATCTTTAGGTCCGCTACGCTGCCACCGACATTGAGTCCGCTAAGAGCGCTCGCGCTCGCGGCTCCTACCTCCGCGTCTCCTTCAAGAACACCAGGGAGACTGCCCAGGCCATCAACGGCTGGAAGCTTGAGCGCGCCCTCAAGTACCTCGAGAACGTCCAGGAGAAGTCCGAGGCCGTTCCCATGAGGCGGTACGCCGGTTCCACCGGCCGCTGCGCGCAGGGTAAGTCGCCTCATTGCCCTTGGAGAAAGACCGATGGGATGCTTGAGTGGTCGTCTTGAGATGGACATGAATGGGCGGGATCCGGAGCCTTTTGGAGGGCAACCGCATTTCTCTCTGAACACAGGCTGAGACATGTGATTCTACAGGCAAGCAGTTCGGTGTTTCCAAGGCCCGCTGGCCCGTCAAGTCCGCCAAGTTCCTCCTCGACCTCCTCAAGAACGCCGAGGCCAACGCCGACACCAAGGGTCTTGACACCAGCAACCTCGTCGTCAAGCACATCCAGGTCAACCAGGCTCCCAAGCAGCGGAGACGCACTTACCGTGCGCACGGTCGCGTACGTTGCCACCATGTCGAGTCGTTTGTTGGAAAGGGCGTACGCTGACAATGACCACAGATCAACCCCTACATGTCCAACCCCTGCCACATTGAGCTCATCCTCACCGAGAACGAGGAGGTCGTTCAGAAGGGTCCCCACGTCGCCGAGCGTGAGGTCGCCAGGTTGAACTCGAGGCAGCGTGGCCAGCGTGTCCGCCAGGCCATCACTTCCGCTTAGATGGGAATTTTGACGGTCGGGGGATAAATGGCTTCTGGAGAAAAAATGGGGGTTTTCATGGGGGACCTTGCCGGTGTTTCGACAGGACTGCTTTTGAGAGGTCGGATGGATACATGGGCGACATTCTGCTCAGTTTCTAAAACCCCCGAATCGGGTCTCTTAACCAAACACGATATCATGTTGTCTAAAAAATCGATTCGACCGATGAGGCTCCCACAGGCGTGTAGACACATGCATCGCGATGTGACGTCACACTGTGTGTGATTTCAATCGTGTTTTTCTTTTGCGTTCAGCCTGAGCACTCCAATACTGCAATGCGACATTTCTTTTGTTTACTCAATCGTGACGCTTCCCTGATGTTATTCCTGATTCTCATGATGTAGATCCCGGCTTGTGACATAGGTTCCCTGGCACTTATAGATTGCGTGAACGACATGAATTTGAGCCAGATCCGCAAGTCCTCTAAAAAGAACTCTATCCCACGTTCTTTTCACACGAGGTATCGCCTCCCATATTTCCAAATGTACTTTCCTACCAGAGCCAAAGTTTATGACTTTCCTGAAGCATCCATTGCGCCTCTACTCACGCCTGTCCTTCCCATTTCAATACACTTGAAGCACAACCATATCCGTCAATTACTCACAACTTCGATGCATCCGCAGCCGCGCTCGTCGGCGGGATCGGCTCGCCGGTGTTCAGCTTGTCGTTGAACGCATTGGGGTCCGTCAAGAACGCCTCATCGCCCGAGAATTTCCTGTCGCAAACGACACATACACAGATCAGCAAACGCGACGCCTCCCAAACGGTTTTCCAGCACCGTTCGTTCTTGAAGGGGGCAGAACAACTCACCATCCCCTCTCCTCGCCGTTGGTCAAGAAGCTACAGTCGCCGTTGACCACGCACGACCAGCCGCCGCACACGCCGCGGCCGTCCCTCCAGTTGACGCGGGGGATATCGTGGGGGCGCTCGCTGCTCCACTCGCCGGACGCGGCCTCGTCGGCGGGCGGGGCGGGTGCGCGGCGGTCGAAGCGGCTCAGCGCGCAAGTGAAGCACTTGAAGTCCTCCTCGCCGTCGTCGGGCGGCATGCGGCCCGTCAGCGCGCGGCCGATGGCGATCATGCTGGCGGCGTGGGTGCAGATGAGCAGGGCGCGCGGGCCGTCGGGCCCCTCGGCGTCGACGGCGGCGATGACGCGCGAGAGCGTGTAGGCGATGCGGTCGTGCAGGTCGCGGATCGACTCGCCGTTGGTCGACGGGACCAGGACGGGCGCGTAGCCGGCGTCGAGCTGCGCGGGAAAGTGCGTCTGCAGCTCCGCGAGCGGCGCGGGCGACGGGTGGTCGAAGCGGGCGAGGCCGTAGAATTCGCTGGAGGGGCGCGGCGCGTCGGAAACGCTGGCGTCAGTGACTGGCCTGGATCGGTGTGTGTGCCTCCGTCGTGGCAGACGGGGGCGAGGGAGCGGTGATGCGGGATGGGGACGACAGCGAGGGTGTGCTTCTCTTTTTTCGCTGCGCGAAAAGAAAGCGCCCAGCGCACTCACCCAAGACCGTTTTCGACGCGGATCTTCTTGCCGCTGAGCCTGCCATCGGGCGCAAGCAATTGCTCGGCCGCGGGCTTGAGCGTCTGCAGGCAGCGGTAGAAGGGGCTCGAGTAGATGACGTCGATGGGCGGGTCGAGCGTGAGGAGCTTGCCCGCCAACTGCGCCGCCTGCTGTTCGCCGTAGCTGGCCAGCGCTGGGTCCGAAGGGATGCCTGTCGGCGTCGATGCCAGTATCGTGCTCTTGTACTCGCCCGTGTTGGGGTCCACCACCCAGTTCATGCGGAACTATAATGCGCGCCGAAAGAAGAGGAGCATCATGTTAGCGTGGCGTGCTCCTGGAGCGCAGTAACGTTTGCGCGGGGCGGTGAGGTGTTGGCAGCTCGGTGAAGCATGTCGAAGGAGGGGGAGTCATAGATAGACTCCGATTGACTTGCGCATCGCTCGCGCACGCGGGGCAGGGTCCAGGTTGGGATGCAGGGAATGTGATCAAAGGTTTGCGCCTTTGGACCTTTCGCGCTTGACTTACGCCATGCCTGACCACGTATATCGTCTCCAAGACCATTGTGTTGTGTGTATACCTTACAAAGGAGGTAGGTTCGTGATAATGGCGAGAGCTGCTGCGGGTTTCGAAGGAATAGGTTGCGCACAGGGCTGCTCCTGCCTCGGTTCAAGAACAGTCAACTGACTTTGGGGGTTGAAATGACTGCGAAACAACCCGAGGCTGCGCCCAGATAAATCAACAAAGCTTAGACATGCGCACAGATTCTGCCTTGAATGAGTTTATCTTTGGTCTTGACGTCACTTTGGAAGGAATAGGTCACGAAGATCATTTTTAAGTGGACCCGGTGTTCGGCGAAAAAAGTTCATTGCGATTTTTTTTGCACCTTAGTGGCAGTACGTAGCCTACTCCGCGGATGCAACTGCAATTTCACGCGCCGTTCATGTCATGAGAACTTTTATATTCAACCTCCTGGATATCTCCCGATTCAGCTGTACCCTGACAGAGCTCGCTTTCTAGTAGAAGAAACCAAGGATCTTGCCGGCGACGTGCTTCCTCCTGGCCTCCTCGTCTGCGGACTTGTTAGTATTCGTATTATAAATCTTAGGGGCGAAAAAAAAACTTACGGTCCATGATGCCAGCGGAGGTGGTGAGGACGATGCAGCCGAACTGACGCGAGGGAAGGAGCTTGACGACCCACTTCTCGAGGTCCTTGAGCTGGACGTTGTAGCGGGGGGAGATGACACCGGTCTTGTTGAGACGGCCGTTGAGCTGGACAACGATCTTGCCGTTGCGGTGGTCATCGACCTCCTCGAACTCGCCAATGTAGCCTGAAAGATATCAAATCAGTATGTTGCGTAAGATTAAACGTTGGAAATCAGAGGAAGATCAGAAAACGTGTAAGATCTTCGCAGTTTTATCTTTCGGACACTTAAAGCCCAAAGGTTGTAGTGCAGGTCGAACCATTGGGTAGTTATCAGCCCGAGGGGGGAGGGGATTGTGAACTGCGAAGTCCGACGGGAGAAAGCCATCACGTACCGTGCTTCTGCATGACGTGCAGGAACTTGATGATGACCTTGGAGCTGGGCCTGATCAGGACCTGGCGCTTGCCGGCCTTCTCGGCGTTGTTGATGGCGTTGAGCGCATCGTTGAGGACGGAGGTCTTGACCATTTTGGCGGGTGGTACGAGATTCTCAAGTGGCTACGGCGCGGACTGAGGTATCTGCGGCCGGGTATCAAGTCAGCCTTCAAGAGCCATAGAGCGCAAAGAGTGCCCTCAGGTAGCAGGACCAAGAGGGTTCTTCAGCTCGCGTCGCGAAGGAGGAAGCGTATCACCACGCGACCGTTGCGCATTCTGCGGGCGTTTCCTCAAGCCACATGCGTCGGCGGTCCGCGGTGATTGCTTCCTCCAGGCTACCTGAAGGGCACTCGGAAGAGTTCGTTCGTCATGACATACCTCGAAGAGGACGGGGCGTCGGGTGTCGTTCGTGCTGGAGGTCGGAGATCGCGTCGCGAAGTTGGGCGAGGTGGTCGCGAAGCAATTTGTCGGTGGGCTCGTCTAGGCTTCCCAATGCGGTTGGCGTTTCACGGTTCAACGCCGCCGCCTCCTTATCTTATCGGCGGCGCTGCGGCTGTCGAATCGCGTGCCACCGGATCCCGGGGCACCCATGGTGATGTCAGAAGTAGCAGCTGCGGAGGTGATGCGGGTCTCCTGTTACATCCCAAACACCTCTCTCTGTTGATACTCACTGAGACGCATACCTTGCCTGCAAACTAGCACCATGTCCACGGAAGCCTGCTGCACCTGCGCCGCGCTCCTCTCCACGATTCCTCCTGCGTATGACGAGAAGACCGAGAAGCCCTCGCAATATGAGCGCCGGCTCGAATGCTGCGAACGCGCCATATGTGCACGATGCATTTCGGACAATCCGCGCTTCTCCAGCTATTGTCCTTTCTGCCAGATCTCCATTACGCCGTCCCCTTTGCCACAAGGTCTGCGGGACCCTCCAGCGTACTCGCCGCCACCGTCACCGAGACCTCGCCACGCCACCTTAGCCCGCGTAGACACCAACGAGCGCCCGCCCCCGTATGAAGGGCATCAGCCGGTCCAGCCGCCTGCGGGCAAGGCCAAGGATGAGCCAGCGCCCGACGTGCTCCACTTTGTCGATCCTGACACTGACACTATCACGAACCTATCGCTGAGATATGGCGTGCCTGCATCCGCCCTCAGGAAAACCAACAACGTTTTTGCCGATCACCTCTTGCATGCCAGAAGAACAGTTCTAATACCAGGAGAATATTATAAGGGAGGCGTGAGTTTGAGTCCGCGGCCGGTGGAAGGCGAAGAGGAGGAAGCTCGGAAGGTCAAAGTGCGCAAGTGGATGGTTGCTTGCAAAGTGGCCGAGTAAGCCTGCCCTCCCGTTGCGACTCCACCCGTCTCAACCGGTGGACGCGTAAGAGCTGATTTGCTTGGACTAACAGGTACGATATCGCGCTACTATACCTCAAGCAAGCCGACTACGACCTAGACGCCGCCATAGAGGCGTATAAGGATGATGAGCGGTGGGAGCAAGAGCATCCGTTACAAGGGAGTTCCACCGGGAAGAACAAGGTGCGGATTGGTCGCAGCAGGTGGTCGGTTGGCGGGAGTTTGACCGGGCAACTGTAGGTTCTCGAGAGGACGGGAAGCGGCAATCTGGGGTCTGTTTCATAAATGCATATCATCAGATGGAGCAGAGTGGCGTTCGGCGCTTCGACAACAGCTCCCTCTCCGTAGTGTAAGATGGTATCAGCGCTAGGCGATTGAAGGTAGCTTACTGTGTAGTAGGTGAGCTCCCCTCAGACCATGCGAGTCAGAACGAGTGCCAGTCACGCCTCATTGCGCGGCCCTTCTCCTCATAGTTGCGATCTACCAAGCCCTTCGGCATCCCATAAATGACAGCTTCGGTTCACTTTAGCAATCACTTGGCATGCGCCCTTCGACCAGCCCAACGCACGGACCGCTCTCTACAGCCGTTGACCGTTAAGCGCCGGACTCCACCGCAGATGGATCCAGCGAATCACATAGCCGAGCCCGCCTGCAGTAGTAATCTCACAAGCGCCCTGCCTCCAGCCACCCGACCACACCATAGGCCATGAATAGCACATGCTGCACTACCCAAACGCCTTCAAACGAATCACAGCCGTCCCTGGCGTGGAACCCCCCTGTCCCTCGCCAAGAACAGCCATGAGAGAGCTGTGATTCGAAGCTTGACCGGAACGCCCCAGATGAGCTTTTGGCGCCCGCACCCAGCGCGAAGCTTGTCGCTGTGGATCTCCCTCTCACCAACCCAGGAATAGCAGCCTGGCCGCGTCGCAGGGCTGGTTGCCGCATCTCTGTGTGGTTGGCGCGAATGCAGGTGCTGCCCTCCACCCCGGCCATGCCGACTCCCGGAATAGGCGCTCTGTGTGCATGCACCCGAGTGGGCGGGGTGTGCTGCCAAAACGGAGCCCAGGGTTGAGATTCGCCAAATCGTCGCCCTTCTATTAAACGCCGCAGGCTCGCTCCCCCGTTGGTTCATAGCGCTGCTCTTCTCAACGTGGAGCAACGAGAGATTCTCTTCCTTAGCCGTTTCTCTTTCTCTCGCCCGTCTGGAGTCTGGACTTCGACCACCCTCATCGCAACCACCGTCCTTTGGTTTTAATCGATACCCTTCTATTATACCCCAGTTTCCACGACCGATATCTTTCTCCATTTACTTTCTCCATCCCACACATACCAAAATGTTGCCCGCGCACATCAGAATAGCGCAGCTGTCCCTCGCGGGCCTGAGCTTCATCTTCGGCGTCTGCATCATGGGCACCGCCGGCCACGCCCTCGCCGTCTACAACGACGAGTACTCGACAAACCCGTGGTGGCTACCACTTTGGAACGGGCACTTCGACGTGCGCGGCACGAACACGCTCATCGGCGCCGGCGCGGTCATCACCGTCTTCAACCTCGTCTTCATCGTCCTCTGCTTCCTCCCCAAGGTAAACAACACCCCACACACATCAAACGCCTCTTCGAATCGCGAGGTTAACGCGACAGTCACAGCTCAACCTCACCGAACGCACCACCGCCCGCGCCTTCATCACCCTGGGCCTGGCCTTCCCGACGCTCTTCGTCGCGTTCGCCTGCTTCGTCTACGCCGCGGTGCTGAACAAGAACTCGCCGCAGGTCGAGACGATCCAGACGTGGACGTGCAAGTTCAAGGGCAAGCGGCCCGCCGACACGTCCATCACCGTGCCCAACGGCGTCTCCAACCAGGAGTTCGGGCGGCTGTGCGCCGAGAGCGTGAGTTCAACCCACCCACACACCCAACCCACCTTTTAAGAATTAAAAAAAAAAAAACGGAAAAATGCTGATGTGAGATTTTGTAATGAATAGAAATTCGCCCTGTACACCACGCTCGTTGTTTTCTTGCTGCAGGGCCTCATGCTCGTCGTCGCCGTCTTCGGCTGGTGCGTCGAGAAGTGGTACGCGCGCAAGCAGCGCAAGCAGTCGAAGCTGGAGGATGGCAGCGTCGAGATGAACGGCAGCGGCCACCATGACAAGGAGCTGCCCGTCAGCGTGCACTCGACGGCCGGGTCGATCACGCCGCCGCCGCCGAGGTACTAGGGTGATGATGCAGCTGGGACGAAGACGATGGGCGACGGGTTCGAAAGAAAAAATTTAGTTGCGGAATGATGCGGCGGGGTCGTACGCGAAGATGCCGGCATGGAGCTGGTCGTGGGAACCGAGAGTACGCCAGGGGGTGAAGAAGGGCCAGCTTAAGTTTGCTGGTCCCGTTTGTGGTTTCCTTTCTCACTCTTTGGGACATTTTTCTTTTCTTTTCGTCCCCTTTTCTTTTTTTATTCCCATATTATTTCACTACTTCATTGGGAAAGAGCGTTCCCCTCTACAGATGAAGGGATGCGCATGGCACCTCTTTGCACAGAGGAAGGGATATGGCGTGTAACGGGCACTATTACTTATGACAACGATGATATCACGGCGAAGAATGAAGTTTCAGTCATGTCGCGGACATGGTATGTTCAAAAGGCTCGCCTTTGAGACTGGTTAAGTGGTTAAGTGGAAAGCAGGAAAGGCAAGAGAGTTCGCCATCGTCGATGCCACGGCGGGTGTGAAAAGAATAAAGCCCACCCGCATCTGCCTCACAGAATTGTTGCACTACTGCTGTCGGCACGCATTTACGTCGGGCCATTGTAGCATTCTCAGTAGGAATCAGAGAGCTTCAATCTTCTGTCACCTACTGCGATTTGATGTGAACCGGTATCATGAAGCAGAATTGGTATTAAGATGCATAGTATCAGACTATCGAAAAAGTACAAACGCAGAAACAAGCGCCGGGGTATAAGGATCCTTCGCCAAAGCGAGGATTAGTAGAAAGGGTATCAGTCATTATGGGGGGATGAGGTCATGATCGTTCAGAAATGGGGCCGTCTCAGGTTCTTCCTTTCCTTTTTGTCATGTTGGTGGCGTCCTAGCACTCGTGCGTCGGGCAGCGCAGACGTCATTGTCTCACCAGAATTTCCCAGTGCCGAGTTCCGGGAGGGGGAAAAGCCCGGACGCTTAGACGTAGGAACGGCGGCCGAAGCGGTTGCGAGAGGCGCCGTCGACGACGACGGGGCGGGACTTCTTGTGGAAGACCCAGGCGCCGAGCAGGGTGCTGGCGAGCCAGAAGCAGGCGGCGATGAAGGCGAAGGCCTCATTGGCCTTCCACTTGTCGCACCAGCCGCCGCGGTAGAGACCGCCCCAGTGGAAGGCGCCGCCGCAGTTGGCGGTGTTGATGTATTCGACGAGAGCGCCAAAGGCGGCGAACCAGGCCAGGCTGAGGATGAAGTCGAACGGATACTGAGTGATTGATTAGCGAGTTGTCTTGGGTGATCCGTTGGTGCGTCACTCACGTGGAAGAAGGTGAAGGTGAAGGGGATCATCCAGATCAGCGAGGTGACGAGTGAGACGCAAGCGATGACAATAACGTAGATGGTACGTTTATGGGGGCCGCTGCTTCCATCGTGGATCTCGTGGAGGAACCAGGCTGATAGGCCCAGGCAGACCTGAATGTATGTCAGCGAGATGCGAGATGGAGACACAGGCTCAGAAGTGACGTACGGCGGCGCAGACGAACTGGCCGAAGCGGAGGAAGATGGAGACTAGACGCGAAAGAATCATGGTGTCACGTATTGCTGGATGGATTCACGGAAGATGTTGTTGGGAGTTGGAGAGGGCGGCGGGTGCGAGCTGGAGATAGCGAACAATTGGAGGGCCGTGAGCGGCAGGAGCGATCTTATATGGGTGGCAGTAACGAACGTCACCGGCAGCCATCGCGGCTCGTCACAGGGCAGCACACGTAAACAAGCAGTCGGGCAGAGCTCCAGGCGCGTCTGCGTTGGTGACACACGTCGCCCAAGGCGCAGAGAAGCTCAAGATGACCTCACCCAGGAACGCGGCACCGCGACCATTGGCCGGCGCGGAAATGAGCCAGACATCGCAATTGGCGGTGCCGTGAAAGCCGGGGCAAGCAAGGACGACGACAAGTTTTCCAAGCTTGTGTCAGCTGATCCTGGGAATTAGCCCCGCTCGAGAGCGCTGGAAGTGAAGAATCACGTCGCGATGCACGGCGCTAGGCGGCCTGTACCGCAGCATCGGCGCTGAGGTGCACCAGACGGGCGACGAAGGCGCTGGAAACGCAGGGCCGTGTCGCAGCAGTCACAGGGCCGCGCCGCGGGTTTCGGCAGCGATCCGCCAGGCAGACACGTTATCCCGGCCTCGGGCGCGTCTCGGACGGGCGCGCGTCAAACGCCAGCGCAGGCAGTGGCTGATTCACGACATTTCAATGCTGACGGCGCGCGCGGAGTGCTGACAGAGCGCCGGACGGTCTCTGACGGGGTGCGGTCGTGATTAGGGTGTTTGTCGGAAGATCCACCGCTGCACGGCGTGCCTGGGCCTTCGCTTGCAGCCTTACTCAGCGGCAGATCTGCTCGCTCGCTCGCAGTGCAACCAGACGGCACAGCTGCTCCTTCGCTCCCCGATCCACCCGCAAAACTTGTCGCCAACTTCGGGCCCCGCGCCGCATGACTGCCCGCACCTGGCCTCCGTGACAGCCGCATCCCGAGACCCTCGGAACCCGCCTCGCAATCGTGTCCGCATTTGCCAAGGCCGATTACCAGAACCAGGCGACGGCAGAACGGCTGAGTCGACTCCGGAAGCGCATCGTGTCCCCTCTGCTTCGAGCCTCTCGGCCCGCCGCATTCGTGCAAAACTCTCACAGGGGCGCTCTCAGCCCTACAATGTCGGTCCGTGCCTGGCGTGGCTGTGCTGATCCCTCAAGGCAACAGGAGAGTGTATAAGCCAGCGAAGCACCCTAAACGCCAGCCAAACCTGCCCTCCGGCATCTCTCGATTGCGGGGACCGCTCAGCCGCCAACTGGAAACAAAGCCGCTTCCGCCCGCTATCCACCTCGCCTATACCGCGTTGCTCGACCCGGAGCTATGGTTCTAGTCATGGCGACCGCGCCCACTAGCTGGACCCTCCCGGTGTGGACCCTGATCTTGGCAATTGCCGTCTCGCTGCCGCTGCTTCTCTACTGTCAGCGGCGCCGGGCCTCGAAGCCAGAGCCTTTTTTCAACCTCGCTGCTTTGCCAGCCGAAATCCGCACCATGGTTTACGAGGAGCTGGTGGAACCCGATTGCAACCCTTCATTTCCAACCGAAGCAATGCGCTCGCCACGTCCTCTGAGAATGATGTCCTGGATCCCGAGCCACAAGAAGCCTCACTATCCAAAGTACGGCATACTGCTGGCCAGCCGCCAGCTCCATCGGGAATTCATGGACGTGCTCTGCAAGCATGCAACATTCACCCTGAATGTTGATCGGTCAAATGAGCAGAGCACGAATCCCTGGCCGCTGAGTCGCGACAGCGTGTGCAAGATTCGCAGCTGCGAGATCCGCATCATTGCAACATCCAATATGCTCGGGTCGCGAGATCCGCGCTCCATGCCGCGCGACTGGGGACTGAGGGACCGCGTGTCCCGGAGTCTGAGCGCGATGAAACGAGTTGAGAAGCTCAGGCTCCATGTGCACGCGGTCCCGGATCGCATGTGGAATCCTCTGTGGCTGTGGAGTCAAGTGTCGCAGCAGTTCAAGGACATGGCAGAGCCGCGCTTCACCGCCATCACCTTCGGGCTCGAGTCTTGGACGCTCGGGGAGAACTGTCTGAAAAGAGACGTGGATGGGAGATGGAAGTGGACGTGCCCGGCGGATCACGTGGTGATGGACGACCACGAAGGCTGGCAACCGATTCGGGAGTTCTGCGCGGCGCTGTACCTCGAGTGCCGCGAGTGCCAGCGCGACAGCTGAGAAGGCAGCACGGCTTAAGGCGAGGAGATGGGTGGAGGACGCCCGGGCGCGCCTGGAGTCAGGGTCGTCGGCTTGGGGCGCCCCATGTGTAAGCACTGCACTAGATTACACGAGCCGGTGGATGACTCGCACAGGCTGAGGGGGGTGGCCGAAGCAGAGTAGCACACAAACAGACGCACGTGCGTTTTGTCCGCAGCGGCGTCGTTATTATTACTCATCTCCGAACCGGCCAGAGCGCGCGGCCGTTGAAGTTAGAAACAGGCGACGGGCACGCCGAGTCGCCACCGTTGGAGAGGCGGCGCACAAGAACCAAGTGCGGGCGGGCGGCGGAGACGGGCGGGGCTCTGGCTCAGCGGTGCTGGTGCGGCGGCCTCGGCGGCGGCCATGCTCGCTCGGGCATGGATCAGGGTTCAGCAGTCGTGGTGCTTTTGCAGGCCTGCCTGGGCCTTCTCGCGAACAGGGACGCTCCAAGCCACGAACACGGCCAGCCGTAGCGCGAGCGACGGTGCAATAGCGCTCCAACAGCGTGCCCGCTGCTTGGCGGCCGCCGGAAGCCCGCTGCGGACGGCCTCCCTCGCCAGCCGCCCCGGGCGCCAGCCTAGGCCCCAACACAGATATGTGCGAGCCCGATCGCAGCAGCGGCGCCTGCTCCATCACTGCTCTGCAAACCCGCAAATTCCGCCGCGCTCGCCTCATGCCCTCCGGATTTCCTGCCGCCGCGCTGCTGTCCAATTGCTACAACCATCCCTAACCCGACGATGGGGTGCCAGCAGCAGCCCGAGCCTGCCGCGCCGCCTGCCGCCAGCACCGACAGCTCTCGCGCGAGAGAGCTGTACAAGTACTTCCAACCGCCGCGCGTCCGCGAAAACACCGTCTCTGTCCTGCGCTCCTCCAGCCCCAACACGGTGCTCACCGCGCATGCCCAGCTGGTCACCTGGCGATTGGACGTCCAGCGCGTGCTCATCAGCCTGATCGACCGCGAGACGCAGTACTTTGTGGCCGAGAGCACCAAGACGCTGGACCTCGCCAACAGCGACGAGTCCGAGGATCCCGGCGATGCCATCTGGGCTGGCGTATGCATCCACCATTCTCCCGGCTGGCTGACCTTGGCTGACCCCGTCGGGCCAGGAACAGTGCAACATGAGCGTGCCCAAGCGCGGCCGCTTGTGTGAGCACACGCTTGAACAGGCGCCGAGTCCTGATGGCTCGCCTGCCTGCTTCGAGGTCCTCGACCTCACCAAGGATGATCGGTTCAACTCGTTGCCGTTCGTGGCCGGCGAGCCGCACTTCAGGTAAATCGACGATCTGAAGATGGGCTGAGATCGCGGCACTGACAGCTCCCCACAGGTACTATGCTGGCGTGCCGTTGAGGACGAAGAAGGGCATCCCCATTGGCTCTCTCTTCGCCATGGACGTCAAGGTGCGCGAGCCGCTCAAGGAGTCCTCCAAGAAATGTAGGTCCGCGTTGTGTACTTTTCGCGTGGCTGGGAGCATTGCCGGAGCAGCATGCAGTGCGGTGGGGCTGAGTTCTCTGTCCGGGCTTGACCGGAGTGGGCTCGCTGCGCTCTGACTTGCAGACGGGAGCATCTACTCCCGAACGAGACTAGCCTTCCGACCCAGCCATGCCGTTCCCGGTAACGTGTTCGCCCTGCGAAAACGGCAACTAATTTCCTCGGCAGTCCTCACCATCATGGCAAGCAATGTGATGGCGCACCTGGAGCTCATGAAAGAGAAGGAAGACCGGAAGCGCGCCGTCAACATGAACATGTGTCTTGCCGCCTTCGTGGATCCCGAGCACCCGCTGCGCAAGCGCAAGCGCACCATCAGTCACCAGAGGTCGCGCAGTTACAAGCTTGCAACCTTTGCCGAGCACAAGGCCGCCTTGACTGTCAAAGGAGAGGAAAGGAGCGAATCCATCACAAGCCCGAAATTGCCCGGCACGCCCAGGTCGACAAGGAGCAGCCGCCGTAGCACCAACGGCTCCAGAAAACAGGACGCGCATTCCAGTGACGATTCCGAGAGCGAGACGAGCCCCAGAGTCGCAGACCACGACCACCTCGAAACGTTTGAGCGCGCCTCGAAAGGGCTGCTGGACTCTTTGTCGTTGCCAGATGGGGGAGGTGTCGTTTTCATGAGCACTACGGCTGGCCTCCGTCCGGATGCCATGCACAGCCCCTCGATGAAGCCTTCGCTGGATGACTTGAAAGAGGTTCCCCGGCAGCGTCGGGGCTCTGGTGGCGAACATTCTATGGATAACGTGCCAAGTTACGTGGATTCCGGCCATTCCGTGGACGTCCTGGCCCATGCGGTCTCGCATGTAAGACATCGAGATGATGAAGAGGGGGATCCGCAACATTTCACACCACTTTCGCCCGACGACTTAACCAAATTGATCAGGCGGCATCCCCGAGGGAAACTCTACAGTTTTGGGGATGATGGTCTCAGCCAGGGCTCTTCAGGAGAGGAATCGCTCTCGGCTGATCACTCACCCATTTCGCCCGGGTCTCGGCGGAGACTGCCATCCAGAAGTGAGGCTATCATACTCGCCAAACACTTCCCCGGAGCACGCCAGATCATCTTCGTTCCTCTGTGGGACGTGCAAATCGAGTCATGGGTCGCATGTTTCGCTTACAATACTTCGGACTTCCGTACTTTTTCTCACAATCCTGATTTTCTTCATGCTATAGCTTTCTGCTGCTGCATAATGACCGAGGTCGCCCGTCTGGCAACCTTGGTTTCGGACCAGCAGAAGAGCGATTTCATCGGATCGATTTCACACGAGCTTCGCTCGCCTCTGCATGGCATTCTGGCATCTTGCGAGTTTCTGGAAGACACGGAATGCTCTTCGTACCAGAAGTCCTTGGTATCGACGGCTGACAGCTGTGCGAGGACCCTTTTGGATACCATCAATATGGTTCTGGATTACTCCAAGATCAACTCGTTTGAAAGAAACATTCGGAAGGCAAGGAAATCGCGCAAGGAGGCGAACGCTCAGAATGCGATGCATCCGGCAATTCAGCAACCGTCGCTAAATCTATACGACGCCATCGACCTTGCAGCCATAATGGAAGAGGTTGTTGCGGGCGTGGCGTTAGGCCACGCTTTCCGGGACATCACGACTTTTGAAGGACCGGATGACAAACTCCAAGGCGCGCCCAACCGCAACCTGGGTGAATTGGAGCATGGGGAATCAACAAATGCAACGAGGCCAGCTGTCGAGATCATCATGAATATCGAGGCACGTCGGTGGGATTTTGTTACACAGCCAGGGGCGGTCAGACGTATCGTCATGAACCTCTTCGGCAACGCAATCAAGTATACCAGACAGGGCTTCATCCGGGTGAGCCTAAGCGCCAAGGATATCAAGGATCCACCATCGCAAAACAGCAGCCAGGATCCTCCCGCGACCAGTATCGTCACCCTAACGATATCCGACTCTGGCCAAGGCATCTCGCCTGAATATCTCAGGACCAAGCTTTTCACACCCTTCGCCCAGGAAAATACACTAAACCCCGGAACCGGCCTCGGCCTCTCGCTAGTGAGATCTCTCGTTGAAATGCTCAACGGTGACATCAACATCAGGAGCGCGCTTGGGGTCGGCACAGAGGTGGTTGTGAACTTACCGATGGTCAAGGGCGGTGGCAGTAGTGGCACCAACTCGACCGCAACGCCGGCATCAGTGCCTGCTTCGTCCGCGAGTACCGTGGGCACCGCTGGTACCGGGAGCACCGGGGGCAGTAATGGCCAACGACCCATCCACTCTTGTCTAAACTCCGTCAGGCTGGCCGTGTCCGGGATGACTGCAGCTTTGTTTAGGCCATCTGACTACGAGCAGTTCACCAACCCTCTCACCATCCGTGCGCTGGATATTGCGAGGGCATCGCTCGAGTGTTTCCTTAAGGACTGGTATGGCTTCTTAAACGTCGTCGATTGGAGTCTCGAAGCCCGCCCCGATCTCATTGCAGTTGACGAAGTCGATTTACCGCATCTTCTGGAACTCTGCCCAAGCTTGAAGGGTAGTTTGAGAGATGGCCCTCTGCTCCTTGTTATCCGTGCCGGTGCTGTGAGGAACTCGACCGCAGACCAACTGATGAAGCACGTAAACCTGGAGTATCTGCCCAGGCCCGTCGGTCCATACAGGCTGGCCAAGGCGCTGCAGAACGTCATGGAGAAGCGCGCAAGGAAGTACAATCCTGGCAGCGTCGCAGATTCTGTAGTCTCGCTGGAGGCCATCGAGGACGCCATTGCTGATGAAGTGGTGACTCACGTGGAGCAAATAACGCTGAACACAAACCACAAAGGCGAGCCAGAAACCTTGAATGTCCTCTTTCAAGGAGACATCCTCGGTAACGACGAGAGCATGAATGCTCACATGGCACTAGATACATTGCCCTCTCCCGACGCAGTCCCGCCCGTTGAGCTGAACGAAGAGTTCCCATTCCCTGACAATGCACCGGCACTTACAACGGGCGATGATGGTATAACATCTCCTTCCTTCATCCGGGCCGAGGAAGACCGGCCTCCGTTCCATCACAGCCGCACCATGTCCTGGACGCCGCAAGAGCGGCTACAATACGAAGCACCGCCGGCTTCTCCGATGAGCTCCCAGGGCCTCATCGCCACGACCACTCCCCCTCCCCCTCCTCCGCCCGACGCCGTCAGACCCTCGATGGCCGGCCCCGCTGCCAACGTCAGACAATCCTCCAACGACACCAGCGGCACCATTACGCCGACCCGCCACAAGAGCATCAGCCGCGGCTCCAAAACGCCGACGCCCAGCACCTCGGGGCGCACGCCGCGGCTGCTCCTCGTCGATGACAACGCGGTCAACCTGCGACTGCTGCAAACCTTCATGCGCAAGCGCAAGTACTCGGCCGTGTACTCGGCGGCCGATGGCGCGCAGGCCGTCGCCGTGTTCGAGTCGCTACTCTTCGCCCACGGCGACATCGTCACGAACAACAACAACAACAGTAACAACAAAAACAACACAAACGGCCACCACGACGCTGCAACCACCACCAACGGCCCCCACGACCACCACCACCTCGACACCTCCAGCCCCACCGCCGCCGCGCCCCCGACCCCGCCCGACATCGTCTTCATGGACATCTCGATGCCCATCATGAACGGGTTCGAGGCGACGCGGCGGATCCGGGCGCTCGAGGCCGAGTTCGCGGCGGCGCGGCCGCCGCACGCGCGGCCGCCGCCGGCGCTGATCGTCGCGCTGACGGGGCTGGCCAGCGGCCGCGACCAGAGCGAGGCCTTCACCAGCGGGTTCGACCTGTACATGACGAAGCCGGTCAGCTTCAAGGAGGTGGGCAGGCTGTTGGACAACTGGGTCGCGAATGGCGGCGTGGGGGAGGGGAGGGATGTCGATGTGGGTGGTGGGGTGGGTGGTGGGGGTGGGGGTTTGGGGGATGGTGCTGGGAAGGGGTTGGCGAGGATGGAGTCGGTGCCGTTTGGGCCGGTTGTGGGGGAGGTGTGATGAGGGAGGAGGAGGTTTTGGGACGTGGAAGAGGAGGGATTAGGGGAGTTATTGAAGGTCTTGGCTTTGGGAGTTTTGGGTTGGATATACCAAAGAGATGGATTCTTGCGAAATGGTAATCGGAATCTTTTTTTTTCTATTAATGTTCGGACTAAAAAGTCGGTTTCTGGCTTGTGGGCGCTGGGATTTTGAGGAAGGGGAGGATCCGTGTGGTCGTCCGCTTTTGAAAAAGGCGGTGGTGCTGAAGAGATTGAATCAAGCAGCGAGAGCGCAGCCGTTGATGTACAGGCCGCAGTACAGGATACTTTGGTGATGCTCTCAATAATTATGCTGAGCGAAGGGAGTGTGACGTAGTGAGTCGCTAACGGGCATTCGTTTAGCTGCATCCAGGGTCTTGTTGGGTTATTGGTTCGTCTCAATGCTTTTGCGTTTTGAACCATGGTGCGATATGTTCCCGGCCGTGGCCACGCTTCTTCTCATGCCCACCAAATCCAGGTGACACTGGACTGAGGAATATCGAAACACAACAACACGTTTCACCCGATCGACAGGAATCTGCACGAGCTGGACGGCTGCAGCCGCTGGATAGGATTTTAGTTGTTCATCCCCTATCGCCGTGTCACTATGGCTGAAGTTTGGGTATGTTGTGTGCAGACAGAACTGAGGCACACAGTGTGGTGGCGGTACCAAGGGACTTCTGCCAAATTAACGCTTTTACTACACGAAAGTTTTGACCTTACGCTACGCTTCATTTTTTTCCCTTTAAATTGCCGCTGCTCTTCACTGTTGTCTCCTTTCTCTCTCTCTCTCTATTGAAAACCTGCCACTCAAAATGATTTTCTGCAGGCGCGCCCTCACGGCCGTGGCCTCCTTGGTCTTATTTACGCCTGTCTTCGCGGCCCCCGTCAGTGACTCGGCCTCGCTACCCGTCGTTGATCTAGGCTATGAGCGCTACCGCGCTGCGGAATACAATGTAAGACGAGAGTCCCGTAACGCCCAATGGGAAAGTCATTACTGACAGTTCCATATAGCAAGCAGGCGACTACTTCAACTTCTCCAACATCCGATATGCGACTCCGCCTCTCGGAGATCTGCGTTTCAAAGCCCCAGTGCCACCCGTCACCGGCCGCATGGGGATAAATGACGGTAGCGTCGGGCGGATCTGCCCTCAAGCGCCGGCGGCTCACAGTTCTCATAACTCCTCCTCCACCACGAGAGACCCGCGTGAGAGCGAAGACTGTCTTTTCCTCGACGTCATCGTGCCGCGCAAGGTCTTCGAGAAAGCAAGTCACAGGAGGCGGGACGGTGGCGCCGATGCCCCCGTACTGGTCTGGTTCCACGGTAGGTGCAACACACCCCATCCCCTTTCACCATTATCATTCTCCTCCCTATCCTTCCCTCAGTCTGGCGACCAACTAAATTCCCACCAGGCGGCAGCTACATGACCGGCTCCAAAAACTCCGCCGGCAACCCCGCCGGCCTGATCCGCCGCCACAACGACAACGACGGCAACGACGACAACGACGGCGTCATCTTCGTCTCCATAAACTACCGCCTCGGCGCCTTCGGCTTCCTCTCGACCGGCCAGATACCACCGTCACCACCACCGTCCGCAAACGACACCGACGCCATCACGGCCAACGCCGCGCTGCACGACCAACGCCTCGCCCTCCGCTGGGTGCAGTCGCACATCCACCTCTTCGGCGGCTCGCGCGCCCGCGTCACCGCCATGGGCGAGTCGGCCGGCGCCGGCGCCATCGCGCACCACGTGACGGCGTACGGGGGCCGCGGCCTTCGGCGCGACGACGACGACTCGTCCGCGGTGTATCCGATCGACAGGGACTACGGCGGCGACAACGACGGGAGCGGTGCCGTCCACCGCAGCGGCGGGCGCGGGAAGCTCGACGATCACGGCAAGGATGGAGGCGAGGAAGGGGGGGAGGGGGGAGAAGAAGGGGCGCCCCGACCGCCGCTCTTCCACCGCGCCATCCTGGAGTCGCCCGGGTGGCACCCGTCGCCCGGGCCGCGCGCGGCGCGGCGCGGGTTCGGCGCTTTCCTGGGCCACGCCGGCGTGGGCGGCGGCGACGACGTCGCGGCGCTGCGCGCGCTGCCGTCGGAGCGGCTGATGGAGGCGAACCGCGCGATGGTGGCGGCGGCGCCGCCCGGCAGCTTCGTCTTCGGCCCCGTCGTCGACGGCGGGCTGGTGCGGGCGGATCCGAAGGCGGTCCTGTTGAGGGTTTATGGCGGGGTCGATGGTGGTGGTGGTGGTGGCGGGAGCGTTGGGGGGGTGCAGGCCGTGCTGACCGGGAGGAATGCGGATGAGGGGGCGAGGTTCGTCCCGCCGGGATTGCAGACGGACGCGCAGTTTGAGGCGTTTGTGAGGGCGGCTTTGGACGGCGGTGGTGAGGATGACGGGGATGATGCCGGTCGACGCGGACGGAGGCGCATGCGTGGAAGTGGACCTGGACGCGGTAACGGCGCCGCCGCCGCGGATCCCGTCGACTACATCGTCAAGGAGCTCTATCCGCCCGTGTACAACGGATCGGGTGCGCTGTACGCGGACGTTCGAGAGCGCGCGGCGTTGCTGCTCAGCGAGTCGCTGTTCACGTGCAATGCGTTTGCGCTGAACTCGGTGTTCGCTGCAGCTGGACGGGGCGCGGCGAAGGATGTGGCATCGTATGCGTATCTCTTTGCCGTGCCGCCGGCGGTGCATGGGCAGGTGGTCCCGTACACCTTCTACGTGCCTGGCCAGGCGCAAGATGCATATGGAGCCAAGGACTATGGGACGTTTAACGCAACTGTGGCGGGGGTGCTGCAGGATTATGTCGTTAGCTTCGCGGCTAGTGGCATGCCGGAGAGCGCAGGGGATGGGTTAAAGGCAGTTGAGGCGTATGGAACAGAGGCGAGGACCGCAAGGATGGGGGAACAGGGATTCGAGATGGTGACGGATCCAGCGGCGAACAAGAGGTGCCTGTGGTGGATGCAGGCGGCGGCACAAGCGGCACAGGCACACTAGGTCTTGTCTCCTATTTTAAAATGCTGTCTCCCTTCCCCGATTCTCTGTAGTTAGGCTCCACTATTTACACCTCAGTTCCTTTCTCGGATTTGTTCCTTTTGATGCGAAAAAGAGAAAGCAACGACTTCCCCATCTCCGTCCATAGCCTTGGCGGCGGGTCTATATTGGCCTCGTACGCGTCGATGATCGGCTTGTCCCAGACGAGATCTGCATCTTCAGGGCGCACAAATTTGGTTCGCTTCAGGACTTTCCAGCCCACGAAGAGCGCCGCGCAAATGAAGATCATTGTATAGTAGGTGAGGAAACTACCAACGTTCTAGTTGCCCGGAAAAAGATAGTATAGCCTTGAATGATGACAACGATGACGACAAATGTTAAGCCGAAGCAATTGACATAAGGTTGGCACTAGCTGATTAAATCATCTTTGGAGATACTCAGAGGCCGAAAAGACAACATGCATACCTTTATATGGTAGTGTTCTACGATCAAATCCCTGTGCCTCCAAGGCACGATAGAAGAAAAGATAAATCGTACTAATGATGGCATAGTTGAGCTATTGCGACGCAGTGACGAGGTTGACCAGCCACTGAAGCACCTGCGCCGAACCGGCGCCGAGCTGCAACAAGCTCAAAAACGAGAAGACCATGGTGGCAGCGAAGCACCAGATCGAAGCACTCGACTTGGTCGTTTTCAAGAAGAAGGCCGGGGCCTGCTTGTTGACGGCGAGACTGTACAACGACCGCGTAGCCATGTAGTAGTAAGTGTTGCCCGCCGAGAAGATGCTGGTGACGAGCAGTGGGTTTACCACCTGAGGTAGCCCGTCTATTCCGAGGTTCTGCATGGCAATTACGTATGGTGATGCTGCACCGGTGGAGCCACCTTGAGTACCTAGCACGTTTGCCAGCGTTTGGTCGTTGTATGGTAGCACGATGCCAACACAGAAAGCCCCGAGGATAAAGAAACAGCCGAAGCGTAGATAACTTGGAGGTGGAATTATCCACTGCTGGTTTGGATGTCGCGGGCGGGACTTACACTGTCTTGAAAGCCAGCTTAATGGTGACTCGCGGGTATACCGCTTCGCCCGCGACCATGGAGATGTACTCTGGACCGCAGACCGTAAAGGCAGCCACAAACACCGCACCCAGGAAATCCTCGAATTTTCCAGCGACCCCGTAGTGACGTGCTCCGCAAATGCGCCCAGATTGTTCCAGTGACGAAATCCGTATGAATCGCTGTTGGAATATGAGCGTTTGCAGCAGTAGATAGCTTAGTCAGCGAGGAGTAGGGTATATAAGCGACCCCCGGGGTAGCTCCCTATCGCTCCTCATGCCTCACCTCTAATAGATGTATAAATACATTCTTATTTATTTAAATTTTAATAGTTATAAGCCCGGCCGCGTAGTAGATGCTTTTTACCGTCTAGCGTATTCTTCTAAGACACTATTTATACTATTATTATCGTTCTAAAGGCATCTAGACGATATATAGTCGCGAAGTAAAGTTATTACGTTTTAGACCTTAACACCTCTTATAATACTAATTTATTAACTATAGCGCTTAAAGCATCTACTTATAGGTCTATATATTTAGAGAAGCCGCTTCTAGCTAGCGTAATACTATCTATACGCTATAGTAGCGCCGTACTATTTACTAGTACGCCCTAGTTTACCTACGATCTATCGATTCTTCGACCCGACGAGACGGTTCGCCGTAATACTAATTCTAGTAGAGCTAATTACCGTCTAGTACTATCTACTATATCGTCTAGTAGTACGTCGTCTAAGCCCGTTATAGTACTTAAGACGAGAGAAGACTAGAATAGCTAGTAGTATATTATTCGCTTACGAGCGAAGAAGGCGGCGATCTTCTAGTATATTAACTCGTTTAAAGAAAGTCGCTCTAAATAACTCTAGATGTCTAAATAGCCTCGTCTATAAGAAGATAAGAACGAGAAGAACCTAGAATAACGTCGTAAGAAGTATAAATACGCTAGAAAGAAGTATAAATAGCTAGAAAAGAAAATAAATAACCTCTTATCGCTTATTAAGAATTTAGTATTAAGATATCTATTACTTCTATTAGAACGCCTTAGCGACTCTTATTTATATACGCTTCTACGCGCGCTTTAAACGCGTATAAAACCTAATAATATAACGTAATAGAAGGTTCTTTTAAATAATTTTAAGAACCTTCTTAAGTCTTCTTATAACCGCGATATCTTTAAATAAATAGAAAGCTAGAAGTTCTTTATTATAAAGACTAAAGCGATTAATCTATTCGATATTTAAGAAGTAAGAGGTATTTAAATATTTCTATAACCTCTTAGAGATTACGATCTAGCGTATAGTACTATAATTCTTAAGAAGGTTCGCCGTAGCGATAATAAGATAACGATTAACGACGTCGTAAGCGACTTTCGTAGTTACTACTTCGCTATTAACTCTATAGTCTTATAAGATACTCTAAGAGATAAGAGGCGTAATATCTTCTCTACGTTACTTCGTAGTTAATACTAGAAGAAGTTACTCTCGTATATCTATAATAGAAACTATAGAAACCTAGCGACCTATTAGTATTTAAACTCTAAGATATCGAATAAGCCTTTTAACTAGACCCCTAATAAGAAGGTTTAGAAGCGCGTTAATAAGTAGTTAAGAAAGAACCCCTTACTAAAGAAGACGCTTAAAGATACTATTAATAAGTATAATAAGAAGTATAATAATAATAATAAGAATAAGAATAAGAAAAGAAACGATAAGTAGTATAATAATAACGATCGTACGTCTATTACTTTATTCGCTACTACGATAGTAAACGCTACTAAAGAACTTCTAATCTTATTCGCCGTTAGATATAAGAATTCTACTATCTTAAAACGCTTCTAGCTTACTAATACTAGATCTACGCATTACGTATATAATCGCTTTATAAAGAAGCGATATACGAAGAAGAGAAACGCCGGCCTAGATAACTTTATAATCTATAATAATAATAGGCTTCTAATCGAGTCGTTTAGTAACGTTATTATTAATATAAAAAGAGATAAGAAGCTAAAGATTATTACTCTTAGAGACGCCGCCTATATTCTAATATTTATAGCGAACCTTCTCTCTATTACTAAGATAGAAGAGAAGAACGTTTATATTAATACGAGTAGGCGCTACTTATATAATAAGAAGAATAATAGCTCTATATATAATCTTACTTATATAAAAGATTAATTCTTCGTTAAATATATAAAAGTATAACTAATAGTAATTACGGCTAGTATTACTACTTATAATCTATCTTCTTCGTAATAACACGATATCTTCGCCTATATAAATAATAACGTTATTTAGGCCTTACTAAATATAGTTAAAAAAGTAGTGCTTATCGAGAATTTAATACCCGCGTACTACGACGTTTACGCTCGTAGTAAGACTTACTAGCTAATTACGCGATTCTCTAGACACGAGAAGAAGTTAACCGAACTATTCTTTAGAGTATTAATAGACCTTATTTAGATGAATTCTATATATAACTAGCACTAGTAGATTATCTATCTAAAGTACGTAGCTACTAACTACGTGTTTATAAAGACTTATCTAAATAAATATAAGTATAATCGTATTATACTAAATATACTATTACTTATTCGTAACCGCTTAAACCGGAGAATCGTCTTTCTACGATCTAACGATAAGAGAACATTTAATAATCTATTTAGAGAGAATCTTCGATAACGAGATATTATCTAGAAGGTTATCTTATCGTATACGCTAGCCTAAAACGGCTATATAGAGCGATTAGAGTATTTACTTATTATAAAAGCGCGCGCGCTTCGCGTTATAGCGAATCTATCTAACCCGCTCTAGTCTAAAGCATTTAAAGCGGCGGCATATATCTTAAATAGAACTTCTATAAAGCGATATAATTAGATTACTTCTTTTAAACTAGTTTATACGAAGAAGCCTAACGTCGCTTATCTACGTATTTACGACTATAAGGCCTACGCGCTTAATAAGCTTATTTCTCGTAGTAATAAGCTATAAGAGCGTGCCCTTATTAGCTATCTTATAGGCTACGATTTTATTAATATCTATCGTATCTAGTATCTACTAGATTCGAAGGTTATTCGCACGAGAGATATTACTTTTAACGAATTTATTAGATACTCTTAGAATAACTCTAATACCTTCTAGTATCTTATAAATATTAACGAGAAACTAGATAAGATTATATCGCGTATTCGTTTAAACTCTAAGAACCTTATAAGTAGTAACGAGAAGTCTATTCGCCGGCCTTATATAAATAAGAATCTTAATACTAACTAGGCCTCTACTTCTCGCACGCTTTACTAAGTATCTAAAGAAGAACCCTCTACGTCTTCTAATAAGAAAGTAGACGTAAAGTAGAATCTATTTACGCCGATATCTTTAGTAAGAACTTCTAAACCCGACTACTAGAAGAACTTTACTTTAGTATTATAGTTACCCGTCTAATAATAATACTAGTAGTAGTAGTAGAACCCCGTAGCCTTACTAGATTATTAAGGCCGCCTACTATCTATCTAATATAATACTAAACCTATACTAGAAGCCGCGCGCGGTAATAGAGCTTTACGCGTAGATATTATAAACGCGAACGTTAATAAAGCGAACGTTATTAAAGATAAGAGAACGAGAAGACGTCGCTAGACGCATATTATAATAGTAAATAATAGCGCTAAATATAACGTTAACTATTACTTCTCGTTTACGACGGCTATCGATCTAATTAGGCATATTCTATAGTAGCTCCGCGTAGCTGCGCCGTAGCTACTAAGGGAATATAAGAATATCTAGAAACGAAAGAATATAGTGCTAAGTACTAACGCTAGGTCTAATCCCGTTAAATCCGACGTGGCATATACTAAAACTAAATTAAATTCGAAAGAAACGATAACTCTCTTAATACGAGTAGAAGGCTCTATAAAGCTTCGCCGTAGTAGCCGTAGCCTCTAGTAGAACTTACTAATAGACGGTATAAGATACTTACTAGTAGCCCTTATCGCTAACTACTATATAATAATACTAGATCTTCGACTAGAAAGTCTTATAGAAGAAGAGCTTTATCTAAATTACTACTTAAAGTAGTAGTTACTACGTATTTATCGCGATAACCTTCTATTAGAATCTCGCTAGTATAACGACGTCTATAAGTATTCTCTCGCCTCGTTTCTTTACTAGGCGATTAAGTAAGAATTAAACGAGCTAGAAGATAAGAGAATATAAAATACTATATCTATAGCTAAGGCACGAAGACTTAATAAGAAGATTATATCTCTATAGTAGATCTTTAAATATAAGTTTAACGAGTATAGATATTTAATAAAGATAAAGACGCGTATCTACGTACGAGATAATCTTTAATTCTCGTATTATAATATCTTCGCGACGACGCTAGCCTTTAGAATCTTTAGAATACTTATTACGGTAATCTATACATTCGATCTTAAAATAAGATAATACGACGTCGTTAATATCTTTTCTTATATATCGCTATCTAATACTACCTTCGTTAAACCCTCTAAAGAAATAAGATTATCTTTAGACCTTATTCTTAAGCTTAATCGGGCACTATACGGCCTAAAGAAGTTATTCGCCTTATAGTAAAAGTACTTCTACTAGACTCTAGAGAACCTTAGACTAGAGATAGTACTAGATGCCCTATATCTTTATACGAATAGTTATCTATTTATATTCTTCTTTATAGATAACGTTATTCTCGCGTTTTACGCACGCGATAAGGCCTTCGTAAACGTATTTTAAGAAGATCTATTTAAGCGCTATAAGATACGAGTAATAGATAAGGTCTAATAGTTTCTCGCTCTACGCGTTATTCGTAATAGATAGTTTAAACTACTATAGCTCTCTTAGAAGTTATATATTAATAACCTTATTACGCGATATAATCTTATTCTTATAGGGCGTACTACTATTCTACTAGTAAAGTAGAAGTAGCTAGAGTCTAATCTAGATAAATACGCGACTTCTAAGTAGATATATATATACTAGAGTCGAATAAGTTTAGTCTAATTTATAGTCGTTAGCACGCGCGCTAACGTCGCTTATATCTATTCGATACTATTTATCTATCTTACTAACCTCTCTATATAATATCTATAGCTAGTAGATCGTCTTCTTATCTATCTTAGTAAGACTAGTAAGCTCTCGTTATACTATAGAGAATATTAAGACGACGATTATAAAGTATTTATAATTAATAGTAATATCTTATACGCTAGCGACGTTACTACTAGGCGTAGCTATTAAAGCTTAATAATAACTCTATTCGATGCTTCTATAAATTAAAAAGCGTCTAAATAATCTATCGTTACTATCTCTTCTACGAAAGTAGAGCTACTAGCCCTCTCTAAAACGATAAAGTAATACTATTAGTAGAAACGGTTCTTTAGAGATATCTTCTTCGACTCTAGACATCGTATTAACGTTTAATACGATAATAAGTAGATACTTCTTCTAATAAAATAGAACGCTATAAAACTTAATACTAAGCTTTACTATATCGATATTTACTATTACTAGCTTCGCTAGAAAGTATAGGCCGGTAACGTTTACTTTAGATAAACGTCTACTATAGATATAGTAGCGAACGAATTAACGAAGATATTATCTAAGTAGAAGTATTAGACGTTTATTCGTTACTTAAGGCTCGTTTCTCTTAAGAAATAACGAGCGTATTAATATCTAGATTATATTATCTTTCGTATTTAGTTTTATACTTTTATTTCTATTATCGCGGATTGCGATTACGTAACGATTACGTACGTATTTATTTACTTATTTTTTTCTTAATACTAGCTTCTTAATCGAATAACTAGCTATATAAACCCGCTTACTAGTACTTTATTAGTTAACTTCGTAACTTCTCTTTTATCTAATTACGAGGATTACTAATATAGTAGTATTTACCTTATACTAACTACGCATATACTACTATCGCTAGATAGTAAGACGCCCTACTACTATATCTAGTAATTAGAGAGTAGGTTCGATTTCTACTCTCGTAGAAGCCTTTAATACTATCGTTAGTTCTTATAGAAGACTTTAATACTATCTTTTCTTTCTTTTTACTATTTATAAGTTTAACTCTTAATTATTTTATATATCTTCTATTTTGCTACTTAAATACTATAGCTAGTGTCGCGCACTTTTCTATTAGGTAAGGCGCGAAGAAGGTATATTAAAATATAAGCGTTTATAGTAGTAGATAGCTTAGTTAGTAAGAAGTAGAATATATAAGCGATCTCTAGAGTAGCCTTCTATCGCTTCTTATATCTTATCTTTAATAGATATATAAATATATTCTTATTTATTTAAATTCTAATAATCGCTCTTAGAATTACCGCCCACTATCGTTATAACGGTAAAGTCGAATAGAAGAAAAATTAGAAGTACTTTTCTAGATAAAAGCTAGAACTTAGTCTTTTTAAGCACGTAGACGGCGCCGATATTAATAGTCGTATAGTTTATATAATAGCTTTAAGTAGAAGACGATATAGAAATCGAGTAATTAGTTACTTTATCTTAGATAGTATAGATACTATGTATATAACACACCCGAGCTTAGGCTAAAGTCTACTATAAAAATAGATACGGGAGTGAACGAATCCTTACGGGGTAGATAAAATAGATTAGAAAAGACTTAAAAGAGAAGTATTATAGCCGCGTATTAAAGGCTACTAAGAATAAGAATTACTATTAGCTTTAGTCTATTAATCGTTCGTACTTTTCTACTCTAGAGCTCTATTATTATTTACGCTAACCTTCGGCAGCTATAATACCTCTTTATAGACAACTAGATAGAATACCGAAGTAATATCTATCGAGAAAAATTATTACTTATATCTATCTTTCGATGTTAATTACTTAATTTTACGAATAAGTTTATAACCGTAGTTTATCGTATATATTACTATTAATTACCTTAATTATAACGTTACCTTCTAAATTAAATTAAATCTAATATTTCTATTTTAATAAAACGTGTATTAGATCTATCGCTATAATTCTACCGCGGCCCTTCTTTAAGATAGTTATTAATTAAATCTTTAGTAAAAAGATTACTAGTAAGGTTAATCGTTTAAAGTATCTCGCCTTTAAGAAGATAGAATTAAGTAGCGAATAGAGACTAAAATAAATAGAAATTAGCATTTAATAATAAAGGCGTTAAGATAGAAGACGAGTCGAACGCTTAATCTAAAAGACTACGCAAATTCTAATACTTACTTAGCTTTGTCCACGTAAAATAATCTAAGATATACGAGAATAAGAAATGCTCTTAGTACTTATTACTTTTATAGATTTCTTCGCATAAAAATAATGGTCGAGATGGCAAAAAGCAAAGATATAAAACGTATAATAGCCGGGATTTTCTAATGGTTATCTACTTAAGTACTAATCGGCCGGTTCGCAGCTTAAGTACGGCTGAGCGGACGGGAAGCCCTGTATTCTGCGACCTATAGTCGTACGTGAAAGACGCATTTGGTAAATAAGACTATAACTACAAGTAAACGGGCTATTGACTGCGTGTCGACTGGAATGCTCAGTTGAAGCCCTGCTTTCTCGTGTCCGACCGCCCCACATTCTTTTGAATGCCTTTTCGGGAATAATTAAGCGCCCCCCAGATCTTGATTTAGAGTTCGTGATCCAATCATAAGCGAAAAAAAAAAGAAAGGTCGGTAAACGGTGTCACTTTTTCCTATGAATGCTCGAAGCACGCAGAAGAGGTTCGATGTGGACTCGTGTGCGGCGGATTAGAAGATGCTTTTGAGGACAAGTTCAAAATCTTGGTCAGCACCGGTACAGACGGAACAGAGATGTGCAACGCGAGGGCACGAGATGCTCTGTGGGAAAGTAGGAGCCTATTCCCGTCGACCCTCAATTGTACCGAAATAGGGGTGGCGGTGACAAGTAGAAATCCCGTATCTGGTCAGAGCTGTTGAGCACCGACAACTCTGTTGGTCGATGCAGGCCCAATCCAACCTATCGGCTGCAATTGTCCAGCTCAGCCGAACTTTCTCGAACGACTCCTTGCACACATACCATCGCACGGGCCGAGCATGGGCAGGCTGCAGTTTGTTCTCTGGAGACATGCTTCTATGAAATTTCTTAGCGTGGCCCAATACAGGTGCGACATTCAACGTCTGTATATCCTTGCCACAACCTTGCGGCAATCACAGTATTTGGGGAAACGAGGATAAATATGATTATCTTCGAAGGAACGATGGAACAACAGGTAACATCGACACGCCGCCGACGGTTTCTTGTTCAGGGTCACACCAAGCACAATGGATAGTGGCTCGTATTGCTGTGCCCCGTTGTGGCACTGCATGTAAACTGCAAGCCCAAGGCGAGGCCTTTGCTTTCCGGAAGTAGTAATGGTCATGTGGGGGCCTTACAACCTGCGGGCCAAGCAAATACGAGCGGGCAGGGCCAGTCTTGCCATCGCGCTCCAATGTCACCGATGATCTTCGGCGCCCACGGGCCCAAATGCTTGGTATATAAAAGAAAGCTTGCTCGCAATCCATTGTACCTCCCACACTCACCAGCATCAACACCAATCACTCCATAAACCCTACCAATCCCTCAACACCACCATTATCAAAATGAAGGCCGCCACCCTCCTCACCTCCGCCCTCGTCTCGGCCGGCGTCAGCTCCGCCGCGCCCGTCGACGACCGCTTCCCCGACCACGGCCCGTTCAAGATGATGGCGCTGGCCTACGAGTCGCCGATCCACTACGCCTACGTCGATGTCAGCGGCGGCTTCTTCTCCATCTACAAGGACACCAACTCGACTTGCGGCAGCGATGAGCCCGTGCTCGACGGGCCCAACGACCGCGGCACCCTGACCACCTATGGCGACGGCAAGCAGAACACTCAGGAGGGTAAGTTTTCTCTCCCCCTCCAAAAAAAGGAAAGAGACCCAAATGTTGACACGACCAAAAAGCGTACATCAACATCAGCGGTGCCGGCGGCGGCATCTTCTCGCTCGCCTCCTCGCAAGACCCCGCCACCGTGGCCGACGACGTGACGGACCGCTTCACCCGTGTCGCCGGCCCGGACATCTCGCAGCTGTACTACGACGGCGGGAACTGGCTGGCCTGCCCCACCGAGACGGATGGCGAGTACGTCGTCTACGCCGAGAAGGCCTACGGCCGCGAGAGCAAGGACAAGTGCATCCCCTTCGAGATCCGTACCGACAAGGTCAACGACCCCAAGAACTGCGAGTACTACTAAGCTAGAGGGCTATGAGAGGGTTTGATGGAGGCAGCCGCAAAACTGTATTTTGTAATGTGTATATAAAGATAATTTGGCGACGCAACACTTTAATGTAGCGACCATGGGTCGCGGAAATACAATATTCTCTACCATATTCTAAGTAACAAGTCTTCTCCGACGTTTTGCAACACTCCCCGGTAGCTGTTCAAGAACTCATGGTGGCCAGCTTGATGCTCTGGTCACAGTGAGAAAGCTCTGTACAAGTTTGAAAATCCATATATTTACAAGCAGTATTTACTTTTTCCATCGAAACCAGCAGAAACCATTGCTTAACAGACATCCTGCGACGCGCTACCCGAAATATCCCAAGTGATGTTCTCACCGCAAGGAGACTCCCTGACGGAGTTGTCGTTCACTGTCGCCGTGATGGAGACATCACTGGTATTGGGGAACTCGTCGCGGGCCGAGATGCGAACCTCGCCGCCACCCTCGACGGTCCCGCCCAAGATGGAGAGGTTGTAGCAATTCTCAATCAGAATCGCGTTGTTGCCGTTGTCCGCGAGGTCGATCTCGCCAATCTCGGCGCCGCCGGACTGCGAGACGCAGAAGACGCCGCGGCCGCCGCCGCGCGACACGACGCGGTCGACGAAGATGTTGGTCGCGTAGCCGCCGTCGGCGAGCTGGCCGGCGTTGTTGGCGAGGCGCAGCGTGGCGTAGCCGGTGCCGGCGCCGACGTCGTCGCCGTCGACGAGCCCGACGCGCGCGTTCGTCACCGTCTGCAGCAGCAAGCCCGACTCGCCGCAGCCGCGCGCCACCACCTCGCCGACGTCCAGCCCGTCGATGTTCCACGTCTCGACCGCGTGGCTGCCCGCGCCCGTCACGCGGATCGACTCCATGGTCACGTTGGCGTTGGCCGCCGCGTCGCGGTCGAACCTGATGCCCATCCCGCCGCTCAGCTCCATGGTGACGGCGCCGAGCGCGAGCCCGGTGGTGCCCGAGAAGCGCAGCCCGAAGTACGGGGTGCCCGTCATGCTGAGGTACGGGATCTGGACGTCGGTGGTGTCGGTCGACTCGATGGAGCCGCGGCCGGAGGCGGTGCCGACGTCGATGGTGCCGCAGCCCTCGAAGATGATGCCGCTGGGGAGCGTGATGGTCGACGTGTCGATGGAGCCGGACGCTATGACGGCCACGCGCTGCCCGGCGCTGACCGAGTCGACGGCCGCTTGGATGGCCGCCGCGTAGTCGCTCCCGCTGTACACTTCCGAGGAGCCGCTGGTCGCGGTGAAGGAGCTGCCTGAGCCCGTGACGCTGGCGTCCGGCGTGCCCGAGCCGCACTGGGCGTGGGCGAGGGAGCCGAGTGCGAGCGCTGCCGTGAGGATGGAGGATCGGGTCATGGTGGACATGTTCGGGGGGATGGATGATGGAGACAAAATGGGATAGCAGTTGTTTTATATACTTCTGAGCGGGTGGAGACAATGCTCCACCGGGTGATGCGGAGACCATGGTCCGTCGGACGGTGCGCACCGCTGCGTTTCGTACGGGATTAACCCATTGAAGGAGAAACAAAATGCTACAGGGTTCAGGCAGCCGCCCGCTAACGCCAAGAATGGCAGTGCTTCATCACAGGGGATCAGTGCCCAGACGGGTGATGTGAGAGGCCGGATCTTCCAGCTGCAGCCGTTTTAGGCAGTCGACAAGCCTCTCATGATCTCTTCAAAAAAGAAAACGAAACTCGTCTGTGATTGAAGGACTCGGCAAACATGACGTGACAAGACACGACAAGAAACGGCAGGAAACCTGACACGCTGAGCCGCCTTGGTTGTTTATCCCTCGTTCATCTCGCGGAATGTTGTCCCGACGGCTTCGTCTGCAGATCGGACTGCGGGGTAAAGGATCAAACACGAGGCCTCTTGGCCGAGTCTTGGCCACGGCCCCTAAGACACATCCCCGAGTTAGAATGAAACAGAGTCCGACGGATGCCAAACGGAGCGGCAAGAGGTCGTGTTACAGCTGGCCTTGGAGGCAATGCGTACTTTATCCATCAGTATCGAGTATACGTTGGTCCTTCTTGGCCTGTTTCAATTCGGAAGAGCTCGCTTCGCCTTCCATCCCGGTTTCCGTCAGCCATCAGACAATTAATTATACATTGTGTTGTGAACCAGTGGCCTGCTGGCTCAATGCATTGTAGTGTGTCCCTTTGGTCGGCGCTAGCTATAAACGGAAAACATTAATTAAGCGAGAATCTTAATGCTCCGCCCGACTCCGGTGTACTGTATGTAAATTGAGGGGATCGGAGTGAATTACTAGTATTGCAGAAAATGGATTGCAAGATATCGAAGTATTTACGACAATGCTCGTGCACCATTCAGCATTGCCGTGGAAGGATTCTCAATGCTGCTGCCCATTCTTACCCCGCAGAGAACAGGGCTGTCACTTTACCATTCTCGATGCAACGAAAAATCGTGAGTTGTAGAACGTGTCCTACTCACTTGATAAAGGCGTACATTGCTGTTCTGCTGGCAGGTTTGGGTTGCACACCTGGTCCTGCTGAACGCAACCGACTACCGACACCACTTCGTCGGAGCCATAGAGGTCATAAAAGTATGTGCGATTGTCTGTTGAAGATGTCAACATGGCTGCAAGTGTTTGATGGGCCGAGTACCAGGGATCGTCGGTTTTCTCAGTGAATGCGACTTCTGTGCCATCGTATGACTCTATTGCAGAGGATTCTGCTGCTGAGACTCGTGCATCCGCCTCAACAAGAACGAGAAAAACTACCAGCTGCAGACGAAATGGGGCAATCTGGGGGCGTTGCAATGCAGTCCCCAGGGATAGTCAATTAACATCAGGATGCAAAAAGCTGAGTTCAGATTAAGTAGTATGGTATCTCCCTTCGTCCATACCAATCTTCATCTGCCTCACCTCAACGATCACTTGATACGAGGCCCACGTTCCCATCCCGTACTGAACTTACCCAGCCCCATCCGCGGAAACACGTGAGCTTCGGTATTGAAAACCACCTTGTCAAGCGGCAGCAAATCATCCGGCGAAAACAACAAGTACAAGTACTTGAGCGTCTCAGCCTGTCCACGTCACACACACAATCAGCTCAGCACGACGGCGCACGACCGCGGGATCCACTTACCAGCCAAAAGCTCTCCATGTTATCCCTCATCGGCGGCGGGACCGCATTCACGTCGTTGACCGACGAGTACCCGCCGGCGCCGCCCTCGACCGCGGTATGCTCCTCAAAGGCCTTGAAGATGCGCCACCCCCACTCTCTGTACACGGGGTCGCGCGTGATGCGCCACATCATGAACAGGCTCTCCACCGTCTCCGGCCGCTGCATGTTGTGCGCGTCGAGCGGCTTGATCGTGTAGTCCCTCTGCCACAGCGCCTCGTCGTCCGAGCTCTTCGCCATTGGCGGCACGTCGCCCGGCTGCAACACCGCGGCGTCGGCTTCGAACCATACGATCTCGGGAGCCAGTCCCGTTTTCGTGACTTCGTACATGCCCCAGCACGTCTTCGTCAACTCCCGCGCCAGCGCCATCTGCGCGTCCTTCTCGGCGGTCCAGTCGGGCAGCTTCCTGGCGTCGGCTTCGGGGATCCCGCCGGTGGCGCCGAGCGCGATGGTGCCGGGCAGGAAGCAGACGAGGTGGTCCATCTTCGGGGAGAGGGGACCGCCGACGCCGCGGGGGAGCTCGGCGACGAGGTTGAGTTTGGCGTTTTTGGTGGGGATGACAAGGTGCCGCTGGATTCCGGAGAGGGCTTCGTTCCAGAGAGTGGCGTAGATGGGCTCTTGGGCGGAGGTTTGGAGGTATTGCTTAATGAGGTATTCTGGGTGTTGACCGTGTCATCAGCTCATGCCGTTGCACATACAACACTCGCACTGTAATGGACTATCAACCTACCGTAGTACGAATCTCCCCGGCTCCCCAGACGGATCTCCCGAGACGTGAACCTCCCCGAGTTCGGGTCCACGAAGATCGGCACCAGGCCGGCTTCGGCGGCATTGTCGTCGATCGCCTTCATGACCTTCTCCGCCTTGCGCCAGTACACGCCGTTGCCGGTGATGTTCGACAGGTACTTCATCTCCAGCTGCAGGGTCGTGGCCTCGGCGGTCGAGGAGGCGCCGCCGTCGGCGTGCGAGCGGATGCCGCGGCCGGTGCGCAGGTCGATGCTGGCGTAGGGGATGCCCGAGGGCGAGTCGTAGGCGCCGAGCAGGCGGTCGGCGAGGTCGACGGCTTTGGAGAGGTAGATGTAGTCGCGGCGGGAGGCGACGCCGGGCAGCTCCTTGGCGAGGTAGTGGGCGGAGAGGAGGCCGCCGAGCATGCGGATGGTGGTCTCGAAGGTGTTGACGTCCTGGTCTTGGTCGTAGTCCAGGTTCCGGCTGACCCAGAGGCGGGCGGCGGAGAGCTGTTCGGTGAGGTTCATGATCATCATGGTGTCCAGGCTGTCGACGATGATCCAGCCCAGGCCGTTGGGGCTCATCTGGGACCCTTTCTCGGAGACGGGGTGGAACCTGTCATAGCCTGGCAAATTGGTGAGTCGGCGGGCTGCAGGTGAGGTGGCTTGTGTTCATACCCCAGGCATGTCTTGAGTATGCATCCCAGCTGGTGACGAATGCTTCTCTCACCTCTGCTCTTCTGCTTTCCCAATCCACAGACTCAGAGCTGTCGCTACGCCAAAGGATCGGCCTGCGGTACTTGTAGAAGCAATGCAGCAGGTACAAGGCTAGTGAAAGGGCAGCTGCAAGGAATGTTGTGCGGATGATGGAGGTCAGAGTGAACTTGGAAGACTTGCTGTATGGTCGAGGGGAAGACTTGGAAGCCCTCGACGAAGAAGAGCGGGATTTGCGCGAGGAAGCCATGTCGAAGTGAGCGGCGGAGGGAGTCAAGGCAAAGTGGGCTTTTATTGCAGTTGAGGAGTTGGTGCAAGGTCGGCAGGTGCAGGGCCGCAATAGCGTGACGCGTGCGGCACAGCTTCGAATCCGGAGCTTAAGCGCGCGCAACCGCCGCGACTGTGCAGAGCCGGGCACACCAGGGTCGAGCGAAGTCGTCTCATTGAGTGCCGTGGTTCCGGGAACCTGGCTGCCTCCGAACCGAGTAGGTCAAGCGACGGTCGCGGCTGCCTCATTTGCTCGACCTGTAACCGAAGACACAACCCCGGTGACGATTCTCGCAAAAGCTCAGACCCTTGCATCCACAAACAACCTCCACACCTTGGGTGCGACAGCGTACTCTATGCTCGGGTGGATGCGGCAGCTGGTGGCGGGCGACTGATCGTATTGGAGTTCGCAGGGGACGTACAAGTGCCAGGTGAGAGAGTGTCGTCAGTCACAGCAAACTTTCTTTTGACAGCTAGGCAACCACTACGCCGCACTACGCCGCACAGCAGAGAGAATGTGGCTGGCGCGTAATCCGCGGTCCTGGTTCACCCGCGCTCGCGGTCCGCAGAACAAGGCCATGTGCGGCGATTGAGCTGATAGCTGATTGATTCTTGCTGTCCACGCCTCCCGCGACCCGGCCTCTGCATATTGCATGCTTGCCCCGACACCATGTGAGAGGCAACTGCTCATACTCCCCCTTTCTGTGCTGTAGCGAAACTGCAGCGTAACTCTCCCATGTCTGTTCTTCCCGAGACCAACGACGGCGAAGTCACCTCCTGGATCCCTCTGACCGCCGCCTTCACTCCGACGGCAGGATGTGAGAGTGCCTTCCGCCTCAACGGCCCGAGCCTGGTAGCATTTGATCCCGGTTACGGGCTCGACATCGACCAGCGAGTCAAGTGTGCACCCTCAGCTGTCACAACGTGGTGGGAACAGGGCCGCCTTGGTGTTGGCCCCTCCGAGCACACTGCCGTCAGCATTCAGCCTTTGACTTGCCCGCACGAATGGTCAACAGTTGCGAGCTCGATCAAAGACGGAAGCAGCACGCAAGCAATGTGCTGCCCTCCGTAAGCCATCAAAAACCCTCAACTTCCTCCGCTCACTGACACATGAGCATCAGCGGATATTACTTGACAAGCGGTATTCCGGGAAGCGTAGCCGGAGACTGTCTCTCAGACGTGAAAAGGGGCGACGTTCTGACGTACGCTTCAACCGAGTCAACCGCAACAGCAGACTGGTACACAAGCACGACAACTCTATTGGCATCCTCGCATGTTGGCGCCATCGCAGTTGTCGGATGGAATGTCGCTCGCGCTGCTACAAGTACCACGCCGGCGCCGACTTCTACCGGTGGCGATGTTAACGCCGCATCCATGGGCGCATCGTCGACCGCATCTCGCCTGCCTTCATCCGCATCCGCCACTACTTTCTCCTCCTCTTCGCCGCCATCATCGAGCGCGTCTCTTCCCGCAACGGCCTCTGCAGCTCTTGCTACGTCCTCCGCAACAGCATCCTCGACCCCAATATCTCCGGGAGTCAAAGCCGGAATCGGACTCGGCGTTTCCCTGGGCGTGATCGGAGTGGCTGCCTTGGTCATGGCCTTGATAATGCTCCGTCGGAGAAGTAAAAAGACTTCGAGGAATGACCCAGCACCCGAGTCGGCCGCTTACTTGGAGACCAAGCCCGTACCGCCGCCCATGTACTCCGTCGAAGGACAGCGTCAGATATTCGAACTCCCGCATCGGACCAGTCGGCAGGCTGCCGAGTTGCCGGGCCAGAACAGCCCGGTGGAGTTGGATACGGGGTTTCGCAGGAACAAGGGCTAATGGCTTCTTCAAGATGTCCAGTTTCATGTCTGCGTTGTTTCTGTCCATGATGCAGGGGCCGCTGCAGTGTCGGCCTTTCTGGCAATATTTTCGGATTCTTTATTCCATGAGATTTACACAGCGTTGCAATAGTTTGATGTTGGAAAGGCGCAAATAATGCTTTGTAGAGAGCAGCACTGATGTTCCCTTGGCTTACAAGACATCCAACGTATGGCACAGTTATAGTCACGGCTATAAACGGAGTCAAGATATAGTGCCGTATTCCTTACGGGTTGAGGCGGTGGCAAGTCGACCATGTCTCGCAGCCGGCCCCTCTTTTCTCTCTGCCTTTTGAAAAACTTGACTTTTTGTGATTGATTGTCAACCAATGGTTGGATTGAGCTGTTTTGTTGGTCGGAGAGGGTGGAGTTGACGTAGCAGGTAAGGCTCGTATCCCTGGGAGAAAAGTGAAAAGAAGAAAGAGCAATTGATACAGAGAGATACAGATCCAACGTCCCTACTCATACAGCCTCCCCGCCCTCGCCCTCCCCGTCCTCCCCACGGCCCCCTCCCCCACCACCGCCACTGAGATCCGCCCCACCCTCTCATCGGGCCTCACATCCCCCAACCTCACCCTCACGCCGCCCAACAACCTCCCCCTCTCCCCATCCCCCAACGCCGTGCCCCCCTCCTCCTCCCCCACCGCATACGGACTCAACCGCACCATCGTCGACGCGTTCATATGCAACTCGGGCACCGTCGTCACCGCGCTGATGCCGATCCCAGCCGCAGCCACCGCAAACACCACGACGGCCGCCGCCACCACCACCGCCATCCAGCCGGCATGGCACCGCACCGCCCGGTACTCGGCGCGCACCGTCGCCGGGCCGCTCGCAATCTCCGCCGTGCGGTTGCCGACCTGGTCCGTGTAGGCGGCGAGGTCGTCGACGGCCGCGCCGCGGCCCACCGGCACCAGGTAGTCCATGATCAGCGACGCCCACAGGCTGTTCATCAGCTGCGCGAGACGCAGGGCGAAGGCGTCGGGCGGGATATTGGAAGTATCTATCGGCGTCGTCCCGTTGTCGGCGGCGGCGGCGCTCCACGGCTTGTCCGGGTCCTGCAGGTAGTACTGCAGGTTGCTGAGCGGGCTGGGCGAGTTGAAGGCCGTGGTGAAGAACTTGGCGAAGAGCCAGAGGTCGTCGCCGCGGAGGTTCTCGCGGGTGGCGCGGACCGACGGCGGCGTCGTCTCGGTGTCGTTGCGCACGCGCAGCACGGTCGAGGTGGTGGCGGTGGTGTTGACGCCGACGACGACGAAGGACGCGGCGTAGCGGCATTCGGCGTGCAGGACGCAGCCGGGCGTCCCTTCGGTGCAGTTGCCCGTGCGGCTCTCGTAGAGCAGCCGTTGCCGCGTGCCCGCCGCCTTGCCCGTCGCGAACAGGCTGGTGGCGCCCGGGAACTCGGTGATGGGCGGCCCGAACCACTCGGCGTTGTCGCTGAGGACGGTGAAGCGCGGCTGCGTGGTGAGCGGGGCGCACGAGACGGTCCAGTAGGAGGTGGCGAGCTCGGCGTACGTGCTCGCGCTGGACGAGAGCTGCGGGACGTTGCCGAGCGGGATGCCGACGAGGGAGGAGTACGAGGCGTTGGGCGGGACGGGGATCCAGGCTGAGCGGTCCTCGGTGTTGGCGAGGGGAGGAAGGCTTTCGAGGACCGGGACTTTGACGTTGCCCCAGAGGTCGACGCTGGAGTGCTTGACCGAGGCCGGGCTCATGATTGCGGCGGTGAAGAAGGTCGTTTTGGACGATAGGGCGTAGCTGTCGGAGGCGTACCCCGGGTCGAAGGCTGCCGTGTAGTTCATGGTCGGGTAGTTGATGGTGATGGAGCTGTTGTCCACCTGCAGCTTCGTGTCCAGGATGCGCAGCGTCGCCTGCCCGCCGAGTGGGGAGATTATCCACAGGAGCATCAAGCAAACTCCTACCGGCCCGTACGCCCTTAATTGGAACTGCGTGATGATGGCGCTGACGACGGAAGTACTGCCGAGAAGTTGGTCCAAAACACCGATTTTCTGCCCCTTTTCCAGCTGCCAGAGCGAAATGGTGCGCAGGTTCTTTGCAACCACAGCAGCAAATACTATGGGGAATACGGAGGGACCCTGCAGTTCAGGATTAATGCGTGTCGTGAGCGGGAATAGTAGAGACGAACGAGATTTGCGACTTCTCGGAGAAAGTTGTATGCAGGTACATCTTGCAGCCTGACCGAGTCAAAGTGCCGGACGAGGCTTGCGTATACTATGACAAACAAGGAGAAGAGGATGGCCAGGATGTTTCCAAAGTTCCCCCAGAAGAGGTTGGCGTACGAAGGTTTCAAGCGTTGAGGTCCATCCGGCCATCCCTGCACAATCTTGTTCTTTGTCCGGCTCGGGTCTATACCTTCCATGGGAAGTGGAATGTACTCCGGCATTTTGTCCTACTACAATCGGCAAATACCTCTCGCAAAAGGCGTTTCGAACTGTCTCGGTGCTGTGGCTACTTGATAAGTGAGTGAAGGATCTGTTTTCAGTTGAGGGCATCCGGCATATATACCGTTACGTAGCAACAGTGTTGCACAACTGACGTGCTAAGCTGACATTGCGCTTTGCCGTCGCAGAGTGGAAACACTGCACTCTCGGGGTTGTCCGCCAATCGCGCGCATCCTTCGGCACTAAAAATAGGCACTCGTCTTACTTTGGCCAAGAGAATATGCAGAGATGGCCCCGCTACTCGATCCTGCTTAGTCCGAGTAAACTTTACGTCCACTTCAGGACAGGCCTAATCGCACTTTAGCCACGGGAGGCAAGCCACCAACCACAACAATCGCTGACCGCGTGGGTGTGTGGGCTGGGCATCTCCTATTTCCAATTAGTCAGCCGCATTTTTGAGGCGGAACTTCTTGCGGCAACTTTGATGTATCAAACCTTTGTCCAGTATTCCACTGTTGTGATACATGTCTCAATCCTCAGCGATAGGCCACTAGACGAGATCGCCAGTTCGGAATCGTCATCGCACTCGAACATCGCCGTTGTTGCATCCGTATAGTAGGCGTTACCATAGCAGTGGGTTGTGAGAAAAAGGACTATCATCATTTAACTTTCGTCTTCAAGCAGCATTCCAGGCGAATGGAACTGTTGTCGGGTTTCCACAATTTCCTGGCTTTGTGGAGGCTCTCTCAACGTCTTCCGACACACCGAGCTGTATGCTCTGCAGTCTCCAGCGGCAGAAATAGGGTTTAGTGGGCCGGCCTTCCATACAGAGAACGTTTCCATACTGCCGGTTCAGGGTATCCAATTTTCTCTCCACAAATCATGCGGGGTCGAGGATCTGACGTGTTTGCCGCCTGCCCCGCTCGCTCGAACTGAGCATTTAAACCTGCGACCCACTTCCCCAACCACACATCGCAGCAGCGCGAGAGAACAAAAGACCAACAATGGCCGACGCATGGGCGGAGAAATGGCTCGCGGACCAGCATCTCGGCGACGCAGCCCACGACCGCGAAGTCATCGAGACGCTCCGCGCGCTCCTCAAGCACCGGATATCCCCCCAGCAAGCGGCCGCGTCGCTGGCGGCCGCCTACGACCCGCTCATCCGGACCGGCGAGACGAGCACGGCGAACCTGTGGGGCATCTACTGCACCGCCATCGCCGCCCTGGGCCACGACCAGTCCAACCTCGACCTGCTCGTCCAGACCTTGCTCTGCGTCGGCCGTCTCCCCGACGTCGTCGACGACAACGGCCGGCCCGTCACGGAGAACGGCAGCGTCTTCTGGCACGAGGTTCCCGGATTCCCCTTTTGGCTGAGCCAGGGGCCTGCGAGTAAGTTGACACTGTACCGAATAGCCAAAAGAAAAGAAAAAAGAAAGAAGGCGCGCTGACAAACATCCACCCACACCACGAAAACCAGACATCATCGACGCCACCCATCCCAGCCGGCCTCTCCCGCGCCAAAGGAAAAAATCCACCGCCTCCATCAACGCCGCCGCATTCGGATCCCAGTACCTCCGCGCCCTCGACGACAGCGACCACGGCCACAGCGGCCCGCGCAGCGCCATGCTAGCCGTCGCCCGCGAAACCCTCGCCGACGCCCTCGGCCGCGGCGACGTCGACCCGGCCGAGTCGGACGCGTGGGAAAGCGCGCGCGCCTCGCTGCCGCCCGCCGCCACGTGGATCCTGACCGCCGGACGCAGCATCTACCGCGCCGCCGCTCGCGACGGGTGTCCGGACGGTTCCGGTCGTCGTGGTGGTGTGCCGCTGGGGTTGGAGGTTTGGGGGCTGTGGAGGGAGAGGTTTGGGGAGTTGGCGAGGTTGGACGGTGGGGGGTCCGGGATGGGGATGGGGAGGTGTGCGGAGGAGGCGGCGGGGGAGATGCGGAGGGTTGAGGAGGAGGAGGAAGGGGGGGAGGGTTGAATGGGTGGGGGGTTGGTGGGTCTGATCGTGTGTTGTTTGAAACGGGGAGGGAGATGGAAGGGTGAGGATGGGAGGTTGTTCAGTGCGGGGGATGTGCGTGAGATGCTTGAGCTGCAAAAGGTTACAACATTGCTCGACTATTTGTCATTTGGGCGAAGAGATGAGGAAGACGGAGACAGGGAGAGAAAAAGGCAAGTAGGCGTAGGTAGGCTAGGATGATTGGAGGCTGATTGTTGTTGTTGTTGTTGTGAGGTGCCATGAGGTTCCGCCATATCAACAGATATATTCCGCCACAGACAGTGTCGACCAGCTGTCTTGAGAGCACGAGGCAAGTCCAAATTTGCCCGTTTTCCATCCTTTTTCTCCCCCTGCCCAGTAATAGTCCAGTACATCGAGATGCCGCTTCTGTGCTGTCGTTGTGGCCCTGGCAATCTTGATCCCGGGTCCTGGTGACAAAAGCAGGTGGTTGTTCTTGGGCACATTGTCGTAGCCGGGACGAGGGCGCCAACGAGGCCTCCTGATGACTGTGTACTTGGGCAAATTCCGGACGCTTATACTCGTAAAGTCCACATTACGATGATTCAGTGGTTGAGTCAGGGTCGAGTGATTGCGCGCTTCCAGAGTTTGCAGAGGCCTTTATGGTATGACGGTCCGGTGGCTGGTGGGCGGGGTTCAGGGCTTGCAGGTAGGCCTTCATCGCAGGATGTTCGAACAGGCTGAACGATTCGCCTATCTCGGCGATAGCCAAGGCGGCAAGCCGATGCAGTCGCTCCTCCTCCGTCTCAGAGAGCCGAGCAACAGGCGGTTGAGCCTGCCTGAGTTCTGGGGGACAATCTTCTTGCGACAGCTCTCCCGCTTCAAGCTTGCGCTGGTAGGGAGGGCAGCGGTTAAGCAGGTGGGCCTTTAACTCGCTGATCTCCGTCGCGATTCTCTCATAACTGCGACAGTGCAAGCATCGAGCAGTCTCGTGCTCGCGACCCATCTGTTCGGGGCTCAGGATCTCATATTGGCGCACGATCCACACGTTCTGGGCCTTAGGAGTTGGCATCTTGCCTTGAAAGAACTGGGAATGAGATGTTGGGGGTACAGCAGGACTCAACACCATGCGTTTGCGGCACGGAACACCATGAATTTTGGAGGTGGGCACGAGGCTATTGTGGGTGACACTAGCCTACCGCGAAGCTTACAAAGCTATTGCGGCAGGCTGGCAATGCCGGTAATTACCGCGGTAACAGCAATACCGGTATTACCGCACCCTACGGTTTATGAATACGCCCAGCTCGTTCTCGTCTAGATCAACTCTGAGCCCGCGGTCTGAGTTTCCTTTCCATTTCCATATGCGCCATAGGCAGAAGGCATCGAGCAGTGTAGAGGCTGGAGTGCCAGACGACTCTCGTGAACTTCTATAAAGCTATGCGGTAGAAGGTTTGTACTTCGATGCGAAGCCCTAAGGATTTTCTCTATATTTGTCACTTATGGATCGAGTCGCCCATGAAGCAGTTTTATTTTGAAGCTTAAATCATTGCTGAAAGTTCTGGCTAAAGGCCTTCAATTTCTCTTCAGAATTGCGCTTCTAGAGCAAAGCAGGGTCGCAAAATTCTTATCGAGAAAGCAGCATTCCAGCCGACACGCAGTCAACAGCCAGTTCATTTGCAGTTATATACTTAATTATTAACTGTCCCTTCCACGTACGACCATAGGTCGCAGAATACAGGGCTTCCCGTCCGCTCAGCCGTACTTAAGCTGCGAACCGGCCGATTAGTACTCAAGTGGGTGACCATTGGGGAATCCCGGCTGTTGTACGTTTTGCAATTTCTTTTGGCCTCTGTCCACTTTATCTCTTTCTTACTCTTTTGCTGAACGTGCACGGGTCTCGCTATCTGATGGAGCTAGCTTTTATCTCATCCTTTTTCGCAGCCCGCAGGGGTCCATCCAAAGCGCGTCAACACAAACCCTATTCCCATCCATGCCAAACAACCTCTTCATGTTTCTTTCCTCCCAGATGGACGTTTGTGGGGCGTTAAGCTGGTACTTTCATCTCGGTAGGTGCACCGAAGGCAAGTAATGCGGCCAGCATTGGTGCGTTGTACGTATGTACATACATGGTAGCTGCCGCCAAAGGAGCTGCGAACGTTACTTGCGCCGACCCGGTTTCCGCAAAGGGTGTCATGTCGGCATCTATTCCCGGACTGAGGAGCATGCAGAAGACGGACCAGCTATGGGTGAGAATCGACGTAGACAGGGACATGAACGAAGCGCGTTGGTACGGGTCTTGCAGCTTTGCGACACTGCTGTTCTTCTCGCTGCCAAACCATTTTTCGCACATGAACTTGGTAAGGTCTGCAGACTTCCAACAAGTGAACTAACGAATGATACTGCGCTGCAACCACTTACCTCCGGGCCCGCGGTGGGCGTCCTCCACGGCAGCGAAGTCCGGAGGCAGCCCGGCTGTCTTATCCACGGCGGCAAGGATCCGGGCGGTAGCCGTGTGCCCCGCCTGGACCGCATATGTCAGAGCAGTCGTTCCGTTGCCATCCCTTGCCTTGGGATCCGATCCGAAATCTTCGATAAGGAGCCGAACCATTCCGGCTCGACCGGCCTGGGCGGCAACGAGAACAAAGCTCGGCGGACGGTCTTGTTGACCGGCCAGATGCGGGTTCTCTATCATGATATCTCGCAATATAGCCATATAGCCGCATCATCAGACAGTATTGCAGAATAAGCATCCATGTATCCCTTCGGACTCTCGAAACCGACTTCTTCCTCATTTCTCCAAGGCCGCTTCTTAATGACTACGTCCCACATATACCTCAATGGGAAAATTGACATTGGCGGATTCGTGCACAGTAGATGCTGCAGGGTCCCCAGGCTGGTGGCAAGGGCCTTTGAGGAGTCTTGAGGAGGCGAGGGCCCAAAGCTGCTCAGAAGTGCTCTTGAGAGACAATCGCAATATCCGTCAACCCCGGGATCGAGTACGGCGGATTCGTGATCTACGATTTGCAAATACTCTTGGACGGCATCGTTGTTACCGTGAAATGCAGCTTCTTTGTACCAAAAAAGTGCCGCCCTGGAGTCCGGCTCCACCCCGAAGCTCACGGCGTAGCAGTCTGCGATGAATTTTTCGTGACCGTGCATACCGTCCTCGGCATCACGAGAGATCAAGCTTTTCGTTTCCTCAAACATGGCTGTCTGTAATTATTGCGGTACAGAGCAGTGTTTCAGTTCGTGAGTTAGACCGGAGACGAGGCGGGAGAAAGCTGGGGGGAAAAACGCAATATATCAGCATCCCGAGCGTACGCGCGCCGAGGAGCAAAGTGGACAGTCCGCAGTCCCGTTCAGAGCCGAGCACGACATCTATAGCCTCGGCGCAGTGCTGGTCGAGATTGGCCGCTGGAAGTTGCTGTACACGTACGGGGATATGTTCAAGACAGCCAGTCTGGAGGAGAGGAAGAAGGCCGTGGAGAAGTTGGCATTGTCTTTAGCCGTGACCCTCGGGGAGAAGTATGCAGCTATTGCGTTTCGCTGCATACGAGAGTACTTGACGATAGTACTGCACCTCTTCCTCCCCGCGGGTCTTTCGTCGGACAAGTTGTCGCAGACCTTGATGGTCTCTTATTGGCAGTGAGGATCAGTAACTTTTAAGCGCATACAACTCTCATCAAGAGGACACGGCAAAGCGTGCCTTTCGCTAGCGTCTGTCAGTTTAACTTTGACCGGCGACCTCTCGAAGAGATTCCAGATTACGGAGGTATATCCGTTCTCCATTCTCCTTCATGAATTCAATGACGGCTGCCCACTGAAAGAGATCTTTAGCTTGCATCAACTCATCCATAGCCGTTCCCCAGGCCTCTTCGACGGATTCTATTACGCTGGTTGTTATCGTAAAAGACCACTTTCCGGCTCGCGAAGCTTGTCCAGCTCAATCATTCAAGCAGTGCTCACGCCAGGTGCATCGCCAAAAACACCTTTCAAGAAAATAGTCATCAAACGCCTATTCCCCGTGTCTACCCGCAGATCGCCACCCATGTTCTAAGCAAGAGCCACAAAGGGATTTACAATGCGCATCTCCCCCACCTTACATCGCACGAAGAAACCCCCGGACATCAAACAGACCCATCCTCCTCCGTCCTCCCCCTGCCATACATCGACGCCCTCACCGCATCCACCGCCTCCCTCATGACGGCCTTCCTGCCGGCGCCCCAGCTCACCGCCGCCTTGAGCCTCGCGACGCCCTCTGCCAGCGTCTGGCTGGCCAGGTCGTCCTCGTCGCGGCCGGCCGAGTCCCTGTCGTCCGCGCCGCCGGCCCACCGCTCGTGCACCTCCTCGGCCTCCCGCAGGACCGCGCGCGCGCGCGCGATGCCCTCCCAGAAATCCCACGCCTCGGCCGGGCCCGCGCCGTCCACGTTCGGGTCGGGGCGGGTGTAGTTGTTGGCGGCGGACGCGGTGCGCGCCGTGACGAGGGCCGTGGGGACGACCTGGACGACGTCGTCGTCAGTCCCACTCGACGACGATGACGACGACGACGAGAAGAAAAACGACGACGCCGACGACCACCCTTTCCCCCTCCGCGCCTCGACCTTGCGGTCCTCGGCCACCCCGAACGGATACGCCCGATCCATCCGCCCCTTCTCCACCCCGGCCACGGCGTCGTCCAACCCCTTCCACCGCCGCCCGCCCAGGCTCGCGGGGAAGTGCTCCGCCGCGCGCAACCACCACCCGTCGTCCCCGCCGCTGCTGCTGCCCCCCGCCACCCCGGCCGCGGCGCCGGACCACGCGTACCAACGCTCGGGTTGCAAGACGACGTGCGCGAAGCCCGCGGGGTCGTACGCGTCGCCGACGCCGACGCCGAAGGCGCTGACGTCGGCCAGCGTCTTGGCGAGGGCAAAGTCCTCGTCGACGACGTCGTTGGAGCTGGGGTTCGGGTTCGGGTTGAGCAGCAGCGGGGCGGCGAGCAGGTGCTGCAGGAAGGCCGCGGTCCACGGGTGCACGCGCAGGAAGAAGGCGGCGGCGCAGACGGCGGGGAAGTCCGGGTTGGCGGTGGCGGGCGAGGCGGCGTCGTAGGCGCCGAGGAAGTGGATGTCGTTGAGGGCGACGGGGCGGGCCAGGGCGCCCGGCGTGCGCGCGCTGGTGAGGTTGGTGGTGAGGCTCGTGGGCGGCAGGAAGAGGGAGAGCGGGATGGTGGGGTCGGAGAGGACGGCGGTGGGGGAGAGGAACCTGGGGGTGGGTGGGATTGTTAGTCTTCGCGGGGGGGTCGTCGATTGCAAGGGTGCGGCTGGTCGTTGCGGCAGGAACACCCACATTATCCATTCAGCAGCGTCCTCGGCGTCCTTGTTCAACTCCATCGTCACCAGCGCCTGCAGCCACCCCCACTTGCCCCACCACCCGTCCACCAGCTTCTTCCTCAGCACCGCCGTCGCGTAGCCCCACCTCTCGGCGTGCTTCTCGTGCGTCAGCAGCGCGCGCTCCAGCAGCTCGTTGGATTCCTGCTGGTCGTCGTACAGCACGCTCGCCAGCAGGATCTTGGTCGGGTCTTTTCTGCCGGCCCACGGGTCGGTCAGCTCGCGCCATCGACTCTTCGAGGCCGTGCTGTGCCATTGGGAGGACGACTGTTGTTGCTGCTGCTGCGCGAGGTAATCTCTAGGCGAATGGGTGTGCGAGGGACCGAAGGCGTCGGTCAGGAAGAATGCGAATAGGATGAAAACGGCGATGGCGCCGAGGAGGAGGGCGCGGGTCTGAGGGAACAGCAAAGGCATGGTTTTGGTGTCAGTCTACTCTATTTGCTCCGGACCCGGACTTCAAAACAGTGCGCTTTTGTTTAAGATGGCGTGAACAAGGAAGGGAAACGCCCAGTCAATTCGCAGGAAGCGATGACGACGACTGTAGCTGATGCGTTGCAGCGGCGCAAGGGTGCAACATTGGAGCTCTGCTGCAACCTGGGAAGAAAAGAAGACAATCAAAGGTACAAAACGGGCAGATGAATCTGGAGCAGACGTGTTGGAAAGAGCGCAGCTGGAGCTTGAGGAGAAGCTCCCGATGACGCGTGGAAGAGCGACGCGGCGTAAAGGCGGAGGGTAGCGGCGTTGGTTGGGGAAAGTGTAAGTGACGCGTTGCGGGGGGGCGCGTGCGCGGATGATTGCGAAACAGGGGGATTAAAAGGACGCTTGTTGCCGAACGCACTTGAAACAGGTCAGCTGCCTTGCTCTCGATTGCGCAACCTAGCCGCGCCTTTCCACTGATAGCAGGACGGGAGCAGCCGAGAAAAAGAAAAAGAATCAGGAACATGTGCATGTGCAGCCGTCAGAAGCGCAAGGGGGGAGTGGGTTCTGGTTGGCAGATGGACGGGGCACAGGCCGGCCGATCCATGCAGCCCTACGTCCCAGGCGTATGTAACCGCGCGCTCTTCTTGCCGCCCAACCAACGCGCTGGTCCTCGACAGAATGCGGGGGATAGCGCGGGTGCGTGGCAGCGGCTGTGGGGTTGGCACGCTCGGGGAACGAAAGCCACAACAGGGCGGGATTCGGACGCCAGCTTCGACGACCGCAGAGGCAGCAGGGAAACAGAAACCAACGTACCCTTGAGTAAGAGAGGCATGGTCTGGGCAGTGCCGGCAGTTGCAGTGGCGCAGGCGCAGGCTGTCTCGTATGCGAGAAAAGTCTAAAGTTTAAATCGACTGTGGCCCAAGTCATGCCAAGTGGCTCCGTCGTCGTCTGGGATGTTGCCTGTGTCCAAGGTGGAGAGAAGCACGGGGCGCGCACAGCGGGCAGGGACGCGCAGATAAGGCTTCTCGGGCAGGGGACGGCTGACAGACGGAACAGCTATTTCCAGCGTCGCAGCACGCAGGAGCAAAGCGCGTGTTTGCTGACCGCCCTTCGTGTTCGCGAAAACGAGATAGACGCCGGTTACGAGCTGTCAGCGTAGCGCCGCCCCTTGAGGCCCCCCGAGTCCCCGACTCTCCCTGCCCGCCGAGTCTTGGCTCAGCAACACCCGACTCCATCTCGATAGTATCCCACCCAACTGCCGACCGGATGCCGGCGGAGCGGTGCGTTCTCCGGCCCCTTCCGTCCAACTGCCGCCAGCACTTCAGATCTGGCCAGCTCGCCAATCACACTTGTACCGCAGATCTGCATCTTGAGATCGCCAATTGGGCATCTATCGTGAATCGTATTCTCATTTGTGTGCTCATGTCAGCTTGTCATAACCCATGTCGTCTAGTCATGAATAGTCTCCCAGCCGGATCCAGGAATTTCAAAGAAAGGCATTCCCGCCGACCTTGCCACCAACACAAATCCACCTGCATGTCTCCCATGAAGCCAACTCTGATTGGTTGCGCTGATTCAGCAAGACGCGCTCGCTGCAAGGGGACGAACTCTAGCACACGGCATGTGTCTTGCCCGACTTGCCCTGCAGCGAGTGCTCCTCGTCCATGTAGTGATCGTTGTTCAACGTCCAGCGGCGGGCCAGCTTGCCCGTGTGCTGCTTCACATGTCTGCCCGTATCATTAGTCTTCTTGCCTCGACCCATTTTTTAGACGTAGCCGTGACTTACTCCTTGTGCTGTTCAATCCTCTTCGCATCCATCTTGTCCAAGGTCTGAAGAGCCAGCTTGAAGTCCTGGATCAGGGCATCGCAGCGGCTGCGCGTGAAGTCCTCGCGAACAACCACACGCATCAGCTTGAGCTTCTCGCTGTGGGGTGCCATGGTGTATGCGGGAACGACCCAGCCGCGCTCACGGAGCTGATGCGCAACAGCGAACTCATCGTACTCCTTCTTCAGCTCAGGATCAAGGCGGCAAGCGACCAGCGGAAGCCCCTTCCCGCCGGTTTGAGACATGATGATGAAACCCAGAGCCTTGAGGTTGGCTGCAAGGTAGTCGGAGGTGCGGGTGAGATTCCTGATACTCAATTAGTAACGTGCACCCATATTCTTGGCTTCAGTCGCTAGTTTGGGGCTACTGCCAGATCTTGCGACCCCATTTGTCCAAGCCGACCGAGAGGCCCAAAATTGCAATGAAACCCTCCAAGCATGGATGGTCTTATGCGCACCGGGATGGGACAACTTACGTCATGATGGACTTGTAGCCACGCTTGCCCAACCTAATCATCTGGTAGTACTGACCAATGATCTGAGAAGCTCCACGCGAGAAGTTGAGGGTGAAGGAAGCCTGGTCAGCACCAAGGTAGTTGATGTTGAAGATGAGCTCCTTGGGGAGGAACTCGGGGTCACGCCAGACGACCCAACCAACGCCGGGGTAAACGAGGCCATACTTGTGGCCCGAAACGTTGATACTGACCACCTTGGGCAAGCGGAAGTCCCAGACCAGGTCAGGGCAGACGAAGGGGGCGACGAAGCCACCGCTGGCGGCATCCACGTGGATGGGAACGTCCATGTCGTTCTCCTCCAGCAGGTCGTTGATCTCCTTGATGTCCTCGTACTCGCCCGTGTAGGTGGTACCGAGAATGGCGCAGATGCCAATCGTGTTCTCGTCACAGAGGTCGACGGCCTCGACGGGGTCGATGACATAGCGGTCCTTGGTGCAGTACGAGTACTTCTCCTCGACGTCAAAGTAGCGGGCAGCCTTCTCCCAGCACACCTGAACGGCCGAGTTCATGACGATGTTGGGCTTGTCGAACGGCTTGCCCTCCGCCTTGCGCTTGTTCGCCCAGCGCTTCTTCATGGCGAGCACGGCGAGCATAATGGCCTCAGAGGAGCCAATGGTGCTGGTGCCCATGGCATTGGTGTTCTCATCGTGCGCAGGGATGTTGAACATGCGGGCGATCATGGACACGCAGCGGTTCTGGATGTCGGCCGAGACAGGGTACTCCTCGTAATCGATGAAGTTCTTGGCAAAGCACTCGGTCATGAGCTTCTCCGCCTCCTCCTCCATGTAGGTGGTGACGAACGAGGCAAGATTGAGAGTGGGGGTGCCGTCGAGGGAGAGATCATCCTTGATCAGGCCTGGAAGCTGTCAGCGGAGGAGAGCGCGCGTGGGGTCAACGCGACGCGCACGGTAGGCAATTTCCTTGGGCATCTCCCGGTCCGGCATCTCATGCCTGGGGATGTCCTCAACGGCGAAGCGCGAGCCATAGACGGAGGCGGTGAGGGTGTCAGGCTCGATGTAGTCCTCGATCTTGAGATCCTCGAGGCCCTCGACCAGAGGCCGCGAGGTGTCGAAGTTGGTGGGGATGCGGGCGAGGTGCACCATAGTGGCGATTGAGGCGTAAAAGGTGGGTAACGATGTGCAATTGAGGGGCAGGGCGTGCAGAGGCAGAGCAGAGGGCAATGGTGTGGTGTTGCAGGCGGAAGAGGGCGGGGCACCAGGTCAGCTCGGGGCGCGGGGGGCCAGCGGGTAGATCTTAGCACGGAGCTTGGTGAGCTTGTTTTCAGTCGCCAGCCGGTCAGCGTTGCGTCAGCATCAGCGCCAGCGCCAGCGGCGGCGGCGTGCAATCGCATGCAGCTCCGACGGGCCAGCGAGGCGGCCACCACTATCCTGACGTGGGCAACGGTGGGTGGTGCGGCGACGCCGCGTACGTACGTGTGGCCCCTCACTGGAGCTCTGCCCCTCCACTCGAGGCAAGCGAGATGCGCAGATCCAATCGCCGCGCAGCCGCCGTCGGCTGCCGCTCGCGTTCCTGGCGCTGCCCCTCATCGCAAGCCTGCCAGCTCCTGCCGATCTCCACCATCTGCCAGCCTCTCGATGTGGGTCGCCCAGACCAGTCTGCGACCGCCCACTCTGCGCTCCCCACCGATCAGCGATGCAGTCCGCGCACGCATCACGAGAGATCAACCGGTGCGCCCAGAGCCGTCTCCGCCGCGCAAGTCGGGCTCCCGCAAGCCCGCAATTGAGGCTGTGTGCATGCTGCGAACCGGCGGTGAGGCCTCCGCTCGCGGTCTGGCCTGACGGCTACGCACGGAAGGGCGTCGTAGATAATGAAGCTCTCGTCGCAGCGCCGGAGAGCTATTTTTTGCTCGAGTTCCAGACGCGACCTATTCTCCATGGGTCGCGTAGATCGCTGTTTGCTGGCCGGGCTGGCCGCCGCTGCCCATTGGCCGCCTCGCCAATAACGCCCGCCTCTGCCGACGCGAGCAAGGTATGTGAGTAACTGCGCTGTGGCGACTCAGCGCGCCCTCAACTCTCCACCTGCACTCGACTCGAACCAACGTCTTCTCTGCTCAACCGCCAGCTCACGACTGCTGCCAAGCACGGCGACCTCCGCCCGGTCATGTCTCCATTCCCACTTACGAGTACACGAATGTACATCTCCGTTTCACCGAGCCGACGGCCCCAGTTTCTCCGTGCCAAGAGCGTGCTGCCCTTCAGTCTATGGTACTCGTACATACAAGATGCGCAAACAGTTCCGTCGTCAATCGTAGTATATCCTCTGTATGTGTGCACCGAGCGTCCCGACCCAAAATTTTGAACAAGTGAAACGATGGCGGTATAAACAAGAATGCTGAAAGAAGGAAGCGGAATTAAACGCAGCTGTAGAGTGTAACCGAAAGAATATCCATCCGAGACGGTCGAAAAGGAATTAGCCCACTTAAGACACTCAGCTCCACTCGCTTGCCGCTCGAAAGATGCAAAAGCCATACTCAAGCAAACAAAAATGCGCGTGTTTTGTTTCTCTTTCCGACGCCTTGGAAATGCCAGATCCCTTGCCTTGTTGGGCTCGCTTTGAAGCCTGCAGATCGTTCCTACCGGTGGTGGTGCTTCTCGTTCGCTCCTCGCCCCAACGCGTGTCCTCTTGCCTGGCCGAGGGGATAACATGCCCTTGACCCGAGCACCGCAATAGTCGGCCCCGGCCACCGCCCTTGAAGCCCACTCTTCTCGGTCTATACCGTCCTACATCCTCTTTTAAATGATGTTCGCAATGCTGATTCTGCTCGTCCCGCCCGCGCTTGCCGAACTACCCGAGCTGCCTGGTGGCGGCGCCGCTGCACCACCGCTTCCCTCTGCCCCTGGTGGAGGCCCAGGCGGCAAGTTGCCGATATCCGGGGCCAGCTGGAGCCTCTTGCCTGCAGCGTGCGGGCTGGGCTGGTAGAACGCCGGTTGTTGCATCTGCGCGTGCACCTGTGCATGGTGTCTGGACCGCTGCTCTTCAAGGAGCGTCGCTATTTGCCGCTCAATGCGCTCCCAACCGCCCCACTCGCGCGATTCCTTATCTGTGAGCATCGAGTTCATCCGCGGCGCAGGGTACCGTTCGTCGTCCTCTTGCATTGGTTCGCCGTTCTCGCTGCTGCCGCCCGAAGCCTTGCGTGCTTGGGATGGGTCCTTGGCAACAGCCGCCGCATTCAAAGCATTTTGCCCCTGGGTTGATGTCGGCGCGTTGAGCTTGATGCCCGTGTCGCTGCCCGCCCAAACCCAACTATTCTCCGTGGACCCTTGCAGGTCGCCGCTCACGTACGCCAGCATCTCCTCGTCCACCTCCAGCATGCTCTGCGCTCCGTTTCCGCTCTGTATGCGCTCTGTGAGCCGGTCCAGGAAAAAGGACAGGTTCCGTCCGCACGCCGTGTTGACTTTTCTCGCCGATCCAATGGCCGCGCTGGCGCGCACGCATGTCAGCGCCGCAACGTACTCTGCGCGGAAGCACAGGACCAACGTGCAGCGCCAGAGATGGGTGCACAACATGTGCTTCGCGGTTGCCAGGATGCGTGCCTGCCAGCTGTCGCCACGGAATCCCGGCTCGCCCGCCCCGTCGTGGAAGGCCGGCGGCGAGAGCATGCTGCGTGAGATATACTTGGCTGTGTCCTGTGCGACTGCAAGGCAGCGGTTGAGTGCATCTATGCGCTCCGTGGGGTGGCACGCAGATGACAGATTATGCCTGGACAAATGGAAGCGCGCGAATGGCAGCACGAGGACAGACGTTAGAACACCTGGGTCCACGTAGCTCTCGGGCGCAAGTTGGTACATCTCTGGGAAGGAAGACATAATGGCGCGGAAGTAGTCCTCATACGTCTGTAATGTGGCAGGCCCAATCGTCCTCGCTTTCAGCGTCTTCTTCAGCTGGCCCAAGAAGCGCATGACCGGGATGGTATTATGCAGCGTGATCATCATTGGCTGTCCGGGCGAGGGCCGCGAGATTCCGTGTGGTTGGATGTAGCTGTCGTCAACCGCTGCGGGCCAAGAAACTTCGCAGTCCTCATCGTCAATGAGGACCGGTCTGCCAACCTCAAGCGAGAGGAGCCTAGAAACCATCAGCCACAGCGAAAACGCTCCAAAACATCAACGAATCTTACCGATCCCACGAATAAATCGACCACCACACCCGTCGACGCAATTCTCCCTCGACTACCGGCCAAGGCCCAGTCTCGCAGTGCAATCCTAGGTCCTGAGCAATCCTGACGGCCGAGCCAAGCCATACCCATCCAGCCGACTTGAGGTTCATTTCCGTGAGGAAAACACTGACGAGCAAGGTAGTCCGAGCGTGGTCGATTGTCATGTCATCCGACCAGGTGTTGATACTGCGCGCCGCAATCTCCATATACGTTTTCCCTTCATCCTCTGCTGATGGAGCTCTGGGGGACGAATCGGTTGTCTGGAGACTCCCACAGGCCAAAACCGCAAAAAAGACAGCCACCCAGATCTGTGGTGCCCCTTGGAAAGACCCAGCAGAGTAAATTTCCTCGACTTCGGCCACGAAGGTCGGCCAGTGAATCAACGGTGCCCAAGCGTGCGTGGATCCATAGTACTGAGCCAATAGTTGGTCGGTGATGTGTCTAGGTGGCAGCGACAGGTTGGCCGCTGGATAAGATGGTTGGGGAGCATTGTGTCGGTATGGAGAAGGCGCCTTGAAAATCCCGCGGCTGTAAATGCGAATGTTCTTTCGGACGTGGTCGAAGTTGCTCAGCGAGGGAGGGCCGTGCTTTCGCTCTGAGCTAGGGACTATGTCGGGGAGATTGAGGGTCGGGACGTCAACTCGTTGCTTGTCAATGTCCATGGTGCCTCCGTGCTGGAGCATGGTGCGCAGTTGTGAGATTTGATGTTTTGCTTCCGCCAGCTGGCTTTGTAGGTCCTGGACTTGCTTGATGGACGACATACGACGGTTGGTTTCCTACACGTTTCCGTCAGCATGCTGCGAAGTAGTCATACGACACTGTGCGGAGATATTTGCCTTGGTGAACTGGCATCTCACACTCCTGCTGGAGCACTCTGAACAACTCGATGTCTCGGTGGCGTCGCACTTCACTTTGCGCTCCCTGCAGGCGTCACAAGAGGGATCCTTCCTACGCTGCCGGTACGCTCGCTTGGTCGCGGACAAGCCTCCCGAGAGATGTGTAGGTGAGATTCCCGAGGCTGACATGTTGGCGTCAGGGAGTGTTTCATGGATGCTGCCTGGGAGACTGCCAGTGGCAGTGCTCGGCGAAGTTGACGGGTTTCCGTAGGGATAGGCATATGGAGTAGCACTATAGCTGCCGGGAGAGCGTGCTATCGTTTGATGCGGGATGGTGGGCGTCTGGAGGCCATGGGGACGGCCTGAGCTCAGGCCGAAGAGGGTCGAAGCCGGGGGAATGCCCGTCTGGGGGGAGGCGTTGGAGATGGAGGGGATGTCGTGACTAGGGATTGTGTGAGATTGCTGCCGCGTGTAGGAGCTGTCCATGGTGACTAGAGGAGCAGCAACGTGGCTGCTCTCGAAAAGATGACGGGTCCCAAGGCACTCGGTTGCTGCCGAGATCTCTGCGGGTCGCCTCGGACTTGACAAGACTCGGGCCCTTTCTGAAAGAGGGAATTAGATGGACAAACCCTTGTCGGCACCATACAGCCTCCAGTGGTGCTTTGATAGGACGATGGCGCACAGGTCCGGGTCAAAAATAGCGTCGGGGGGTCTGCGCGGGCTGGTCGTCTGCGCCAGGCAAGCACACAGACTGTGCGACCAGCTCGAAAGGATGCCGATTTGCTCGGAACGCAGGCGTGGATGATCCCGCGCTGAAGTATCGACGGGAAGGCCAGCTGCATGCGCGGCGTCAGCACAGGTACATGAACGGCTGAAGCCGGGTCAGGCCGACCGGGTAGGCAGTCAATTGACGAGAGAGCGGGTATCGCGCTGGATGCGGTGCGCGGTCGGGACGGGCGAGTTTTTGCAGAGCTCCGCGCGTGACCAGCGCGAGTGTGTGGCGGGACGGACGAGAGAAGAAAGAGGGATCAGGCCTACCTATCACGGCTGCTGCAAGTGCATGAGACCCCCGCTAGCAGATCGAGAGGGGCAGGCGAGAGGATGCTTCCGCCGCCGGGGAAGGATCAACGGCAGGCTCCCAGTTCGCCCGTGGCAGAGGAGGGGGCGGCGGAGGAGCTCGCGCGGTTGACGTCTTTGAGATTGCTCTGCCTCGGCCTCTGAATTTTCTGGCACGCCCCCTGGCGGCTGAGGCTGAAGCGCGCGGCCTTGGTCAACGCTGGTCGTGGAGCTGCTCTTGGTGGCGCCACGGCACGTACATGGATGCGGGCAACGGTCAGCGGTCAGCGGTCCGCATATTTGATTGAGGGCCGGGAGCACAGCATGTTCGTATCGTTCTCGTGTGGTGCGGCCCGGGTGGGACTGCGCTGGGAGGACATATGGCAGGCTGGGCCAGGGCCGGCGATCAGTCGAGCGAGGCATCAGCGGCGGCGGCTGGCTCCATTAGGGAAGATGGTGATCTCGAGTTAGCTGGTACGGTGCAGGCGCGGGCGCGGAGACGACCCAGCGCGCAGGACAAGGTCCAGGAGGCTAATCTGGCCAGGGTCCTGTATTTGCCGCCGCTTCGACGGCGGGATCTAGGATCCTAGTGGGTAGGCAAAAATCTTCACCATTCGCAATCCCTGCAGGGGCCGCCTGCCCGGATTCGCCCGGGGGCGCTGCCACGGCGTGTGCTTGTGCCTGCTTCCGCCCAAGGATGCCGATGCGCCCATCTGGCGCGGTGGTGATGCGCGCGCTGCCTGCTCGATGCGGCGCCTAGCCCTACACACGCTGCCCTGTCACGCAATGTGGAGCAGCCCGCGCCTGCCAGCCAACCACGGGGCCCGCCAGTCTGGAGAAGCGCGGCGGGTGGCTGGCCTGCTGCGCTGATGCTGTGGCGCGCGCCGGTGAGAACGTGGCTCGCGGGCCCGCGCTGCTGGAAGGCCGTTGCACGCTGGCTGGGCTGGGCCGGCGCGTCGCCGTGGCCTCGGCCGGGCCCAGCGGCGCAGTGGCCTGAGCCTGCTGCTGGCAATTTCAAGCCGGGCGAGCGCCTGCTCCGGGCAGGTCGGCCGCGTGGTGGACGAGATGCTCACTCTACGCGAGGCTGTTAGCGTCGGCGCTGTCTCACCCTGTGCGCTGCGCGAGGGAGCCGCACGGTAAATTTGGAACCGCGCGTGCTCGCTGCCCGGCGGGGTGGGATGGCATTGGGGCAAGGCGATCTGCTGTTTCAAGGTCGACAATACGGCGCAGATCATCGCGCGGGATCTCCGTGCCTTCGGCAGTCGGATTCCTCCGCCATCCCACCGGCGGCGAAACCAACCACGACGACAGGCATTGGCATCTTCCGAGCGCGCATCATCCTCCACGGCGCCCGGCTTTCGCACCGCTTCCCGTTAGGATTTGCCGCGCGTGCAGGCTCGGCTCAGGCCTCAGCGCTCGCAGCGCTTCTCGGCCCGGCAGCAGCTTTCGGGGCACCGCGACGGCGATCTCGCGGCCGGCAGTCGCTGCGATGCCAGAGCCGCTCCCAGAAATTGCCCCAGCAGATCGCGCCTACTGCGTAGCCGAAGCCGCCACGGCCCACGCTACGCGGCCTTGAGCCCGCCCGCAGATCGTCGACCGCGCTGTACCGAGATCGAGCCCGCCTATAGCGCTCGCTGCGGCCTGCCTTAGGTCTGCTCTGCCGGCTGCCCGTCCGCACGTCCGGCTGCCCGCCCGCGTGGCCTGCCGCTGCCCGACTGGCCCCCGGCTCAACTCCCATCCGCCTGCAGCCCGCACCAGGTTCGTTTTCGTGGGACGCAGCGAAGGATTGCGAGCCTTGCCCGCGCCAGATCGCCCCAAGCCAGGAGGCCCGCTGCCCGCGTCAAAAAGGCAGTGATCATTGGGGAGGCACGTGATCGACCCAGGCCGCAGGGTGGCAAATGCGTCAGGACGCAACGAGGCGGGCGCAATTGACGTCCACTCCCTTTGGCATTAATCGTCACGATGCCGATGCCCCATCCTCCTGCGTAGCCGCCGGTTGCTGCCCGGCCGGACAGCCTCCGCTGTACGAGCGCTGCGTCTGCGGCATATGTCCCCTATCCGAGGCTTGGCCTGGAAGGGCCTGCTCGGCCAAGTGTTCCAGACTCCTTCCACGACACTTGCGAGGCCGGCGTGCAGCCGTCACGGCCGTCAGGCGCCATCAGCCCGTTGGCGGCTCCTTCTCGCCAGAGCGGAGACGGCGCCGTTACCCCTTTCTTATCTTCACGTGCTGTCCCGCCGCTGTTCCAAACTTCGGATCCGGCCGCCGCCCGCTTGCCGCAGGCCGCGATCCGCTTCTTTTTTCTGCCAAATCCGTGGCCGGCATCGCCCGGTCACTGCTCCGACGGCCAGCTGCGCCCTACGACGCGCGCTGCGGCGCTGCCATTGGCCGTGTTCCTGTCTGTTTTCCGGGGATTCTGCGGCCGCTTGGGAAGACAGGCCTTTAGAGTTCGCGCAAAATTCCTAGAAAATCTCTTTCAACGTCTCGACCTCTGCATAAGACGTTAAGCTTTCTGCCTCCTGCCCGAGCTGCCGCCTACCCGCGCCCGGCTTCCGAAAAAAGACCAAAATGTGCAACGAGCAGACTCACGCGTTCCTGAGGGCGCTCCCCAAGTGCGAGCAGCACATGCACTTGGAGGGCGCGCTGACGCCCGAGGTGCTGTTCGCCCTCGCCAAGAGCAACAACATCGCCCTCCCGAGCGACGACCCCGCATTTGCCTCTCCGCAGGCCCTCCTTGCCCGCTACGAACGGTAGGCTGCTCTACCACTCCCCCGGTTCCGCGCCCGCCCCTAGCCACACGTGACCGCGGGAATCCCAGTCTCACGCCCTGCTGATCCCGCCTGCTCTAGTTTCACCTCCCTTGATGACTTCCTGCATTATTACTACATTGGCATGTCCGTCCTCATCCACGCCTCGGACTTCGAGGCGCTGGCGTGGGACTACTTCCAGCACGCGGCCGCTGACGGCGTGGCGCACGCCGAAGTCTTCTTCGACCCGCAAGCGCACACGTCCCGCGGCATCTCGTACGATACCGTGTTGCAGGGCTTCAGCGCCGCCCGCGATCGCGCCACGCGCCAGCTCGGCATCTCAACCGAGCTGATCTGCTGCTTCCTGCGCCACCTCCCGCCGCAGGACTGTCTCGACACGTTCGAGCACGAGCAGGTGCAGGCCAGTTACATCGGCGGCAAGATCGCGGGCATCGGCCTCGACTCTTCCGAAGCCCCCTTCCCGCCGCAGCTGTTCGAGGAGCTGTACCACCGCGCCGGCAAGCTGGGCCTGAAGCGCACCGCCCACGCCGGCGAGGAGGGGCCCCCTAGCTTCATCCAGGACTCGCTCGACCTGCTGGGCGTGCAGCGCATCGACCACGGCCGCCGCCTGACCGAGGACCCCGCGCTGATGCAGCGCGTCGCCGAGGAGAAGATCCTGCTGACGACCTGCCCGCTCAGCAACGTCGTGCTGCGCGGCATCAAGGACGTCGCCGAGATGCCGATCCGCCGGTTTATCGACGCCGGCGTGCGCTTCAGCATCAACAGCGACGACCCCGCTTACTTCGGCGGCTACATCCTTGACAACTACGTGGCCGTGCAAAACGCGTTTAACCTGTCTGTTAAGGACTGGGACTGGGTCTGCAGGGGTGCCATTGAGGGCAGCTGGTGTAAGCAGGAGCGCAAGGATGAGCTGCTAAAGGCGCTGGACGCTGTGATCGGCGAGTACGAGGGAAAGCTGAGCGCCTAAAAAAGCAAGATTTCTCAGCTGAGAAGGCGTGTTTGGCGTACCAAAAAAGGGTGTAAAAAGTTGTGTAGGACCTCGTAAATAGACTTGCGATACCAAATAGAGTTCATGCTTGCTGTTTGGTCTTCTAGACCATCGAATCTCGAGTATTTGCTTGCTAGTGAAGGTGATTTTCTCCGAATCCACTAGCATCTGCACGTACGGTCAGGGCTTGACGAGGAAGTAGGCGAATCAAACGGGTCTGCAGACCCAGCTGAAACCATTGAACCCACGACCAATAGGCCACATGGCTCGAAAACAGGACCAACAGCATTAGAGATATATATGGTGACGTGATTCAGAGCATAAAGATAGATTCAGCTGCAAGCGCAATGATCGCCAACCAACCAAATTGGCAGCTTTACAAGAGTGTCACCTCTAGAGAGCACCCGGGCATGTACGCCATGCAAAGATAATTGTCGACATACGCAGCCCCGCTCAGAGCTGTTGGAGCTTGAACGAAAACTACCGCTGAGACACGGACGTTGACTTGGCGGTCTGCACAGGTCGGATCACTGTACCTTCCCATTTCACGGTCACTGCCCTAAACGGCTTAGCGTTGGCACGACCAACTTCGACCTCATTCTTCCTTCCCCAGGGCAACCCGCACACCCCGAAGGAGCTTAGCGTCCCCGCAATTCGCCCGTAGGTGTGGCAGCTGCCACGGCCGCTGCTTCCTCCATCGCCGGCGGGCAGCAACCATAAATTTCTCTCGCTGCTGCCTCCTCCCCCGAACTTCTGCATCCACCGCCGGCAACCTCAGCTCCGCCCACCAAGTCCAACCCCCCCTCCTAACGAGAATGCCTCATTCTTCTGACCGCACCGCAGCTTACTCTCACTCTCCGCAAAAGTAAGTCACCTCGCCACCTCATCCTCACAACCCACCCCGTCCCCATGATGAATCGACGGGACCCGACCTATGCGGGCCCGTCGAAAGAACAGCTATCTGAGATCTACGGCCAAAGTCCCGCGTCTTGCCTGCGAGCCCTTCATCCGATGACGTCTTCCGCCTCTTGCCTTGCAATGGTTTACCTTCGCCGGTGTAGCCTCTTGGTGTGGTGGTCAAGGCTAGGTGATGGTGCGCGCGGTGTGAGGCGAGGGATTCAGGTCCGGAGAAGAAAAAAAACCGAGCTACCTCTGACCGGGGGAAAGATATACTCTTCATGATTGAATTTTGCCACAAAGATTCTTTCAAAACGCTTTCGCTAACAAGTCGTGATTCTGAGCAGGTACGGAACACGCTGGCCGTTAGTGTGGGCTTGTTCTCAAACGAGTGCGGGTATGGAGAGAGATGGAGGCGGAGGAAGGACAAGGGTTGGAGGAAGTTTTCGGTCGCGGAGAGTAGATACTTCGTTATTAAATCTGTCCCATTGTATCCATTGTGCTTCCTCCTTGCCGAACGTGTTCATTGGCTACACGAGTCAATTCCGAACGCGTGGGCGGTTAGAAGAATAAGGTGTTCTCTTTAAGGTTGTGGACTTGGTGGGCGGAGACAAGGTGGCGACACCCCATTCTAGTAGTCCGGGATTGCAACAGAGGTGGGAATATCCGCATTCTTACCAATCCACGGAACATGGTCGCATATGTTTCCACCGTCTTTTATGTCCCCAACACACCTGAATTGCGTGCACGCATATGATTGAGCGCGCCGATCGCACAATTTCAACGGAGAATCCCACCATACCTACCCATGGGCAACAAAGGAATCGAGCTCGCCTACATCGATAAGTTAAGCGTAGTGGTAGTTGGACAACGAAAATCGATAAAAAGAAAGACCAAAAAAAAGATTGGTTCCGAAGACCACGCTAATGAGATCACACATACCTTAAAGTGGCCTGTCTTGAGATCCGCCGTTGAGGGTGGGTTGTGTATTTCGGCCCCATCATATAGATAGAGTCATGGTTGTGCTGGTTATCGGAAAGCCTGTGTGTCGTTCGTATCGCTGGAACTACCAAGTGTTGGCGTGGCAGTGTTGGTTTGGCAGTGTTGGTTATCGGAGAATAGGTGTGGAACAATGCCCATACCGCTGTTGGGTGAGTTTGAAGGCCACTTTGACCTGGTCGTGCTGGGAACTGGAAAGCCTGTCTCGGTCTGTAATTGTTGAGTGTCCGGTGCGGACTATTTGGTGGAAAAGCTCGAGAACTGTAAGAATGTCAGAAAATACCCAATAGATTCGAACTCGTGGTCTTCGGAAGCTGGGTAATGCGGTGGAGACCACCTAGTGCGTCATGCATCTTTGTATGGTGCAGTACGCTTGTGTGTCTGGATTTATGTCCGCAGTAAAAAGCACCACGACGAACGTACCGCAACCGCGACCAAAAGTGGGAGTACTTTTAAACGGCGAGATCTTCAGACAATGTAGCGAAGCTGTTTTCTATCAAATTCCGTACTGAGATTACATTTGTGTTACTAGAATGGATATATATGCCCTTAGATCTTTAAGTACGCATAAGTGTATCTTCTTTCCCTCCTGGGTCTAATGAGGTACTGCATATAGTGAAAGTACGAGCACAGTGCGACAGAGGCATGTAGAGATCTCACCTCAGGAAGGCCTCCAATGTTTAGATACTAACAACATGAAGCATTGTACTTCAGACAAACGCAAATATACAAGAAGATTTTGCTTCCTCTGCCACCACACCTGGCGCCCCACACCTACACTCAGTACTTAGTAAAATCCTCCTTCGGCGCGTTTCCCTCTTCCTTCCCGGTCCCATATTTTCTCACGTGCTCCTTCGCAGCCGTCTTGTCCGCCTCGAACTCCTTCACCTCCTCGCTATCCATATGCTTGGCGACCTGGTCGGCCTGCCACTTCTTGAAGCTGAAGCCCAAGCCCTCGTGGCTGTAGTCCTTGTCGTTTGCCTGATCCTTGTGGTACTTGACCTGGATGAAGTCGGAATCGACCGTGTCGGGGTCGAGCGAGAGCGAGACGAGGCCCGTCACGCGGGCGGTTTTGGGGATGACGCGGAAAGTCCACGACTGAGAAGGCAATCAATCAATAAGCAATCGCCCCTCCACAAGCCGCGGTGGGACTACTACACGAACGCGGTCACAGATCTTTTCGCGGACATTCCCACCCACAAAAGCAACATCCTTATCGTATTCATCAAAG